>VDFB02179234.1:9030966-9258942 GCA_007258455.2 Sequoia sempervirens
CTCCACAAACAACATCTCAAGTTGGAGGTACAACATCATTTACATGTCAATCTCAAGGTATGTCATCAATTGCACCTCCAATTGAAGGTATGCGATCTATCCCCGATGTTGTTGACATTCCTAATGTTGACACAAATTTACATTTGAGAACTCCTCTTAGATTTTTGCATAGAAAACCTAGATTTTTTATTGATAATGATTCCAATGTTTTCAAATGGATGCATGATAAGATGTCAAAATGTGCATGTCAAAGAGTTGCATAGAGGATATGGAGTTTTTTTTTTTTTAGAAGCTAAGTGAGGGTAGAAGATGCCAACTATTTGTTGAAATGATGAGGCAACTCAAATTTAGTCCCACCATGAAGGCTCTTGGGTTGAGAGTTTCGAATGACTCAAGTGAAAATTACATTGTAAAGAACTTGATGAGTGCATATGAGAGTGTGGGTTCAACCTCACGCACGAAGGATAATTGTGCCACAAGACGTGTGATGACAACAACACTGTTAAGCAGTCAAACAAGGAACAAGGTGAACCTTACAAAGAAAAGTAAGTCTTTGAAACTAAGTACATCATCTCTAATGACACCCAAAGGAAGGTGTGAAAGATTGGAGGATCCAAATAGCAATGAGTTATGGGCATTCTCGGGTAGAGTGCCACGGAAAGATAAAAGAATTGCTCAAGGCTTGAGATCTTTAATAGTAGATTATTGGAAGGATCACACAAGGACCTCTCCTAATCAAAGAGATGTTGTAAGAAGAAGAATTGGTAGTAAAATTCATGAGCCACATCCAAAGCATTATTTGCTGATATTGTACAAAAGTTTCCTGAAATTAAAATATATCAAAGGTATTTTGAAATGCTAAAGCCTTTTTATGTCAAAATAAATCACAAACGCACTACTTGTTGTTGTAGATTACATATTGAGTTTTCTAACCATTATGATTTTTATCGACATATATGTGTAGATATGCATACTAACAATGTTTTGCAGGAATGTAACATAAGGCCTCCACCCAAATCCTCAAGGTAATTCTTATCTTCCATTTTATGTGAAAGAGAGGATGGTCAAATTTTTTACAAGTCATGTTTGGATGGCACATGTGATCATTGTGGTGGCATGCAACATTTTCCAATTTTCCAACACATGGCTAGTACACACACAATTGGAGACAAAATTGTAGAATTTGGAAAATACAAGACAGTGGCCTACAGTCTAAACGATGGGAAAGAAGCAAAGAAGTGTGAATTGGTCAGTGATAATATTCTAGTATATCAGTTTATGGGCATTTTTCATGATTAGGTGGTCTATGAGTATGCAAGGCATACACATAGAGCTCAATGGTTGGACTCATAGTTCAGGTTATGCAAGGCCGCATTTCCATTTCATAGCATCATTTCAGTTGTTGACTTCACGGAAAACTACACACTATAGCCATAGAACGAGGTGCAATCACAGTACTACAACTCTACACAAGTTGCTATATTTGTGCATATAGAATTCATTCATGCAAATGATAGTACAGAGGATAACAGGAAAGTATTGATGGATTACCACTTTTACATCAGTGATGATCGCACACATTCTACCGAGTTTGTGCAAGGTTGATTTTAGATGTTCTATGTTGATCTAGCTAGCAGGGACATATCATTCAGTCAACATATCATATGGTTAGATAACTGTACATCACAATTCAAGAATGCTAGAATGTTTTATTGGTTGAGAAGGATGCATAGGATCAGTGGTGTTCAACATATGTGGAACTTCTCAAAGGACGAACACGGAAAGGGGGAGCATGATGGAGCAGGTGCATGTATCAAAAGAGCCCTTGCACGAGAAGAGTTAAAGTACAAAGATAGTGTAAAGTTGACAGATGCAAGATCAATTGTTGAGTGGTGTAATCATGCAATGGGTCCAGGTAGTCAAGGTAATTCTTTAGTTCATAGATTTTTTCATTTAGTAGATGATACTAACATTGCAAAATATGAGGATTGTTGTACATTAGTAGGATCGAGCGAGCTACACTCTTTTAGAAGCTCCAATCTAGGTACATGGACAATCCATACATAGAAGATGGCATGATTTTTTTTTGCATGTACACTTCAAGCATGGAATGATTGCGAGTCAACAAAGTGGGTTGACTAATGGTCTGTAGAAATTCTAACCCCACTTGACACTTATCAGCTCCCGATGGCTCTACAAATCATGGAGATGCAATCATGCTTTGACTTTGATCATGTAGACCTCGTTTATGCAATGATTGTAGATGAAGAGGGTACAGATTATTACATGTGTTGTTGTATTGTGGTGAAAAAGAAATTGGAGGCCCCAGTTATAGATGGAGAAAACATAGAATATCGTACAGGTTCGGTAGTTGTTACTAGAACATGGCTTAGAAGGTACCCAGTTAAGAATGTTGTAGTTTCGTTGTTTGAGGACTTCGACACGCATCAAAAGATTCTTCACTACTCGAACCTTTTCATCACCACCAACGTTCATTTGATTAAATATAAGGGCAGACCTACAAACAAGAACTTGTGGAAAGTGTGTGAGTCTGACCACGGGGCAATACTTGACACAATAAAGAGTAGAGCAGTCCTGAATGGTTCCCTCGATTGATTTGTAAGTATGCACATTGATATATTTGTAAATTCATATACATTTAGGCCTGTCATTGATGCATTTGTGACTATAGGTTATACTTAAACTTTTTTCAACTTAAGAAAAGAACAACATCGGTTGCTAGTACAAGTGTTCAGTGGTATGAGAAACATCAGTTGTTGGTACTATTTTTGGTTCTCAATATTCTCTTTCTTTTCCATTTCATAGATTTCTTGGATTCTTATATGCTCCATCTTTTATGTTGAGGGTGTCAGTGATATATTTTAAATCTATATGTATGATCATCAAGAGATGATAGAGTAGCGAAAGATGGGCCACATCACCATTGTAGGACCTTCAATCGATCTACTTACAACATGCATGAAGGTGATAATAGATCTCGTTAGAAGGTGTATGTTTGACATTAATCAATTATTGGTCTTTTGATGATTTTTATGAGTCCATGTCTAAAATTGTTAGGCTTTTGCAGGATTGTTGTGGACCAAATTCTAGTGACAGTACACAACCATAGAGAAGCTACTACCCATGTGTTTCTGAGGGAGCAGGGGAAGTAGATGTTTTGAAGAATTTTGGAATGCAAATAACTGGGCCACCTGAGGTGGATTGGAGAAAAGAAACTGGGCAGTAACTCCTTTTGTTTCCTCTTGTACAATATATTTCATGATGTGGTCTAAAAATGGGAGGTTTATTTTCCTACATGTATTTCTACAAATATTGAGAAATGGGAAGATTTTGAAGATGTTCTTTCATCACTATTGTAATATTTGTTATTGACTTAGTGTATTTTTGGATATACATAAATTATGTGAAATTAATACATGAAAATGTGTATACTCCTTAATATATGGCTCAATTAAATGTGTATATAGTACATTTAGAGTTAGTTGTAATCGTTTATGGTTTACATTTAAATTTTTCATTGGAAGTTTAAATGTTAGTAGGATCAGTTTGATGGTTATTTTTGGTTGTGGGAGGTTAAATACAACCACTTGGGTCGATGAGAAAAGTTGTTGATCATTTGTGAGGAGGAAATCAATAAAAACTCTCACTTTTCTGTATTGTTTTCTAAAAATTTGTTGAGCTCTCTTGCTATGTATGGTTCTGTATATCTTGTATTGAATCCAAATTGCATTTGATTTGAAGGATATATGTGTTAGCTTCATTTTGGATTTGGAGTGAAGTAATTTCATTATGTTTTAATAATTTTATTACAATTTTACTCAAAGCAGGTTTGAAGGGTTTATTGAAAATCCTACTCCCACAACTTATCTCACCTTTCCAAACCATCAAACATGCCTAAAATGACCTACACAAGCTTAAAATACCCTCAAAATCTGCTACGCCAAGGGTTTACTACAATCACCCACCTTAAACCATCAAATTTCACCAAAAACTCACAAATGATCTCCCCTACTCCAAACCTCAACACCTACACCTAGCTTCATCATAATGGACTGATTCCATTGAGCCATAGTGATTGTTTTCCTTCGTAGTTTGCATTTTTGCAACTTTTCAACATTGCACTTTGGCAATTTCACATCATTTTGACAAGTGTGCAGCATGAACTCCTAAATGACCCCAAAATGAACAAAAATGACTTATTACATTATAAATTGGTCTAATATGACCTTATTGAATGACAAACAAGACTCTAACACATAAATACCAACTTTAGACTCAACTTAACCAAATTTTCACAATAACCTTGGTGCCCCTACACCACTTAGCCTATAAAATCAAGCTCATCAATTTTTAACATGCACAAGAGCTATCATACTTACATGCTACTTAAATTTCATATCAATTATCAAAAATTGTTCCTTTGTGGTGTAGGAGCACCCTATTGATTTCTTTTGAAATTGATCAACATGAAGAGTTCTAGGTTGAGTTAGGAGTTTAAGATCATTTTTGTTTTTCAATAAGGCATCATTGTCCACTTGAATTTATTTAGAGTTCATTCTTGAAAATAATGTTGAAAATGTTGTAAAAATGCTAAAAAGAGCATGATATGTAAATAAGGCTTGTCATGGGTCAAGTTGTAGGTTATGGTAGATAAGGTCATGTTTGACCATGAAATAATAGTTTGAGTCATTCTAGTGGTTTTCAAAAGGTCTTGGAGTCCAAAAAGACAAAATTGCTAAAATGGACAAAAGTTGTCAAGTTTGTAATTGCAAAATTGCAAAGTTCAGGAAACTCAAGAGTTAAAGGGAATTTGTAAGGTGATGAGTAATTTTTTGGAGGGATTTTTTAGAAGAAATGTACAAATATCTCTCCTCCAATGATGAGAAGGTTGGTTGGAACATTTTGAAAAGAAGAATCAATAATATATCTCTATTTTCACTCCAAATTGAGTAATCTTGTGTGAAAATTTGTGTTGCAGGAACTTTTATGAGCTTGTACAGTAATCCCTTGCTCAAAAAAAATTGGAAAAGGTTGGATATTGACCCTGGATCTATCTTGAATCTATTTGGAGGCTAGCACATTGAGTTACATCTTATTTATCATCAACTTTCAATGACTAGTCTGACAACGTAGGTTTGTTATTTTGAAGTCTTAAAATGTAATAGAAGCCCATTCCACATGTTGTGATCCCTGTAAGTACATGGAATGGGCATAGGATAGTAGGGTTATCATGGTAGGGCATTGAAATGAGATTGAGTGAGGTGTTTCTATTGTATATGTGAAACATAGATTTTTGGGACCCTACGGACTACTCTTGCACTTCTAGGGTTTTTCACCTAAAAGGATAGAGATAGGGCCAAAAATGCTAATGATTCACTCAAAACAAGATGTATGTAAAGTTTTATAATGTAAATGAACTTAAATAAATGCAATTGACTATTTTGAATGATTGAAAATGAATGCAAAAGTGCAATTACAACTATGTTTGAAAACACATTATGATATGCAAACAACTTTGTAAATGAAGAAATAATGCAAAACAAAAAGTATAGGGATGAATTTGAGTGCACCTAGATGAATTGTGATGATTTTGGAGTGTTCTGAATGCTGGTGGAAATTACTGAATTTTCACAGGGTGGTGAATTAGTCCTCCTCCTGGTGAAAAAGTGTTAGGAGCTGGTTTTTGTCTATCGGGATCCAGAATCTGAAAAAATTCAGATTTTCAGTCCTAATGTGGGACTCATTCACCATAGGTGGTGAAACATTCATCTCCCAAATTTCTAAAAAATCAGTAGACAACTTTGCAACACCAGATCTGGAAATGTCTACTTGTTGGGTTGTCGAAGTCAATTCTGTAGAAAATGGAAAAATAACTCTCCAAGCTTGAATTTGACTCAAGTTTACTTGAAGCACCTAATTGACTTGTAAATAAATCTTCAACACCTAATAACCTATCAAATTTGCATACAAAGAGCTACAAACAAACATGGAATAGGGTAAAAAGGATTGAGAGTTAGTGAATAGGGGTTTTCCTTGGTCAAACCCCACTTTTGGTAATTAAACCCTTGAAAAGATAATGAAATGGAAGAGAAAGATAAACTAATAACATGCAAGTTCTATCAACTTACCTAACCCTTGATGATGCAAGTCTGAAGTAATGTCAATGGTTGCTTCAAAGTGCTTGAATTGTTGATGTAAAATGCCTGAATGCTTGAGTGAATAAGTGGATAAGTGAACTTGATGAATTAGGGAGATGTAAAATGAGATAAAAAAATCACTTATTTATACAATTCTTGTGCCTTAGTATCCATTCATACCTCATCACAGGCTGACATCAAGTGATTTTGAATAAAATCTTGAAAGGAAATTTAAAATATTTTGAATTTGGAGCCAAGGGGGACTCATTCACCACCCATGGAAAATGGGTCCCACCTAGGACCTAAAAATGTGTGTCAGGAAAAATGTTGCATTTAATGTTATTTGTCGAGATAACATTCAAAAATACACTTAATTACAACTTATGAGGGAATAAAGAGACCAAAGAAAGCATGAGAAGGGTGTAAATAGTGAAAATATGCCTAGAAGAGCGTGAAAGCTTGTTACAAGACTTTACAACACTTCAAAATAGGACTTTTTGATGAGTAAAAAGGTGATTTTTAGGTAAATTACATTAAATAGAGTCTAGAAGAATGTAGAAATGGCTTACAACACTTCACAACACCTTCTCAATATGTTGTTCTTTGAGTTTTAGTACCTAAATAAGCATGTTCAAGCCATGTTACAACATAAAATCAGAGCAACATAGTTCCAACACCATGAAACAAGACCTAAAAGGCCATGAAACTGACAAGTGGCCATTTTTCTACAGCACATTTAGTCCCCACTTTTGTGAGAGGATGAACCTGTTTCAAACTCACACTAAAGTAGCCATGAACACCGAGGGGAGGGTTCAAATGCACTTACATTAGCAAGATAGAATGCCAACGATCAAGAGGGATGATCAAGCCCCCAGGATGAAGATCACATGGAAAACTAGACATAAGAACAAAGGAACACACAAGTGTTGAAAAGAATTGGATGAAGCTTTGATCGTCAATCCAACTAGTTGTGGAAAGAGATCTAGGCTGATTGTTTGAAAAAGAGAATGTGTACTCACTCTGGGGCCACTGAACTTTAGATTGTCCATGGGGTGAGAAAGCCCAACTATATACTCACTCTAGGGCCATGGAACTAGTTGTCCACTGGGTGAGAAATCCCAACTGTATACTCACTTTGGGGCCATGGAACTAGTTGTCCGCAGGGTGAGAAAGCACAAAAAGGTAAGATACATACGCTAGTTGGTATGCACTTACAAACACAAAAGTGGCTATGGGGAAAAGTCATGTCCCTAGGTGGGATTCCCACTCAACCATGTCAAATTTATACTGCCTGATAACTTTAACAAGGTGCCACAAAGAAAAAGGAATGTTCATAAAAAAAAAGACAAAGGTACCACAGTCATGCAAGTTGTGTTATGCAAGGTGACAAAAAGGAATGCAAAATGCAAAAATGTAAAATGTAAAATGTAAAATGTGAAAATATGTTCAAAGGAGTCTTGTTCAATTTATGCAAGGTCAGTCACTTAGGGAACATTGTGTCTAATGTCTCCAAGAGAGGACCAATCAAAGAATAGTATATTCACAACTTAGGGGATGTAGCGCATCGCATCAAGCCACCAAGAGGAATGTAATATGCTAAGATAGATCAAACTTATGAAGGACATCACACGCAATGTCATCCACAAAGTGATAAACGCATCATGTACAAACAACAAGGCTACACTATGAACCAAGAATGCAAATGAATTAATGGTAATGTATGCCCCCCACTTTAAAGGAATTGCTATTCATCGTTCTGTGAGCAATTACTTTAAAGTAGAGAAGGAAAGAGAATTCAAAAGGAAAACAAGACATGAAGGCCAACTTAGAAAGCCCTATGCCAAGTCATATGCTTCGAAGTTAGGTCATGTTAGGTTAAGAAATATGAAAAACAAAAGAAAAGGAGGTTGCCCCCCAGAAAAGAAAGCACACCAAACACATAAGGGATCTATGGATTTGGGGTCAAAATGTTCGTTGCTGCAATGTGTTTATGAAAGATCTCAGAACTGTCATCATTGCCCAAAGCACATAGAATTAGAAGAAAGACACAAAGAGAGTGAAAATGAAGGAGAAAAATAAAGTTCATTTTGAGTCAACATGGAAGAGACATTGCAGTCTCGACACCTTGCATCATCCCCAAAAGGAAAACACAAGTGAAACAAAAATGAAAAGGTTAAAGAAAATGAAAAAGCTTTTGAGTCAACATGAAGGAGACATTTCGGTCTCAATTTCTTGCATCATCCCCAAAAGGAAAATACAAAACAAAAGCAAAAAAGACAAGGACCTTTTGGGTCAACATGGAAGAGACATAGGGTGTCTCTATGCTTTGCGTCATCCCCAAAAGGAGAACACAAAACAAAAAATAGAAAAAGACAAGGACCATTTGGGTCAACATGGAAGAGACATAGGGTGTCTCTATGCTTTGCGTCATCCCCAAAAGGAGAACACAAACCAAAAAAGAAAAAAAAAACAAGGACCTTTTGGGTCAATGTGGAAGAGGCATAGGGCATCTCTACACTTTGCATCATCCTCAAAAGGAGAACACAAAACAAAAAAGAGAAAAAGACAATGCACGACGAATAGAAGAATAGAGGTATGAATAGAAGTGTACAAAGAGAGAGAATGTCAAACACACGATATGGGGGAATGTGATACACACATAAAAGAAAAAGAAAAAGGGACAAGTAATGCAAATTTAAGTCAACCATTAACTAAGTTATTGGTTTCTCAATCTTAAATGGGTAAGCGGAAAAGGAATAACATAGTTAAGAGACAAAGACAAGTGCATTACAAGGAAAAGGCTAACAATTTCTTTCCCTCCACAAAGTGTAAAGGAAAGAATGAGCCAATGTGGGTGATGTGAAAGGATCATGCAATAGTGAGAATAGGGAGTTTTACAACTATGGCATGATGATGGGATTTGGTTCTGTTAAGGTATGACGGGGAAATAATCGGTATCAGTGAAGTGATACTTATCCATTATGTCCTTTAATGTTTGAAATTCTTCAGTGTGATGTCCAAGGATGTGATGATATTTGTAAAATGATATGTTAGAGTCTTTCAGATGAATAACAAACCTATTCATAGGTGGTAAAAGTATAGGACCTTTATTTAAGAGCAGTTGAAGTCTTTGTTCACATTCAGGTGGAGGATGTGTAGGAAGCTTGATCTTTTTGATTTTGTAAGGTTGTTTTCACTTGCTAGATTCACCTTGTTCATGAATAGGAGGAAGAGGACCCATAGGGATCCTAACATCCTTATCATTAGAAGGAGATAAGGATTGTTCACGTGGAAGGACAATGTTTAAGTTAGGAGGAGCATTCAAGATCCCCATTCCAACACCTGGAAGTATCCTAGGTTGAAGAGGATGTCTCTCAGGATGAGAAGGATCTTGATATCCTAGTCTTGTTGTGTGTGCTTCAGTAGATTGTTGTTCAAGAAGTTGATGGATGTCATGTTCATGTTTTGTATCACAACCTTGTTTACTTAAGATAGTGAATCCTTTTCCATATGTTTCCTCAAAGTCGATTGGAATGTTTGTGACTTTGTGCTCATAGAATGGTTGGGATTTTGGTGGGTTAGAGGAACTAGGTCCACTTAAGTGAGGAACCTTAGGTCCTATATTGACTTCAGGATGTAAATATGCAAAATGATCAGGAGGTGCAATAGTAGGAAGCTCTTGTGACTTCATGGAGGGATAAAAGGTTGCATTAGCTTCTAAGTTATCAAGGAAATCATTGTAGAATTTGTGCATGCTATCATCATCTTCTCCAATGATGTCTACTTCACAAGGAGGACAGTCATTAGGAGTTGTAGGATCATGTTGGAGTTCAAGGTCATTAGGGTCATAGCCAAAGGCACAGTTGGACATGTCTACCAATGATTTTAATCAATTCCAAAACTTATTGAAAGAAAATGCCATGATGCAAATAAACTAAGATGAAATAAGTAATGAAAAACAAAGATTGCGTAAAGGAAAGCAGAATGCAAGAACAAAAAAGTGTAATGTAGAAAAATACCAAAAAGATTGTAGAAATGTTGTTTCAAAAGTGCAGAGGGACTGATTCACCCTGAGTGGCGAATGAGTCCTAGTATGAAGTTTTTTAGTGTTTTTTTATAAATTTAAAGATGATTTAAATGCTTTATAGAATGCAATGACAAATGCAGAATGTAGATTTTTACTTTTTTCAATGAGATGTAATGCAAAAATGAAATCTAAATGAAGTTCTCACTAATGCAAAATGAAAAGTCCTAAAATGCAATAACAAATCAATGTTGTAATTGAATGTTAATTCAAATGGAAACTTAAGATGCAATATGTGAATGCAATCATAAATTAAAAGTGTTCAAAAGTCAGGTTCACCAAAATGAAACATCGATTTTTGGGACCTTATGGACTACTCTTGCACTTCTAGGGTTTTTAACCTAAAATGAGATAGGGACAAAAATGCTAATGATTCACTCAAAACGAGATGTATGTAATGTTTTTTAATGTAAATGAACTTAACTAAATGCAATTGACTAATTTGAATGATTGAAAATGAATGCAAGTTGCAATTACATCTATGTTTCAAAACACATTGTGATATGCAAACAACTTTGTAAATGAAGAAATAATGCCAAACAAAAAGTATAGGGATGAATCTGAGTGCACCTCGATGAATTGTGATGATTCTAGAGTATTTTGAATGCTGATGGAAATTATTGAATTTTCACAGTGGGACTCATTCGCCTAGGGTGGTGAATCAATCCTCCTCCTGGTGAAAAAGTGTCGGGAGCTGGTTTCTGTCTGTCGAGATCCAGAATCTAACAAAATTTAGATTTTTAGTCCTAAGGTGGGACTCATTCACCATCAGTGGAAAATTAGTCCTCTCCCAAATTTTTGAAAAATTAGGAGACAACTCTACAACACCAGATCTAGAAATGTCTGCTTGCCGGGTTGCCAAAGTCATTTCTACAAAAAATAGACAAATAACTCTCTCCAAGCTTGAATTTTACTCAAGTTGACTTGAAGCACCTAATTGACTTGTAAATCAATCTTCAAAACCTAATAACCTGTCAAATCTACATACAAAGAGCTGCAAACAAACATACAATAGGGGAAAAATGATTGAGGGCTAGTGAATAGGGGTTTGCCTTGGTCAAACCCCACTTTTGGTAATTAAACCCTTGAAAATATAATGAAATGAAAGAGAAAGATAAACTAATAACATGCAAGTGCTATCAACTTACCTAACCCTTGCTGATGCAACTCTGAAGTAATGTCAATGTATGCTTCAAAGTGCTTGAATAGTGCTTGAATTGTTGATGCAAAATGCTTGAATGCTTGAGTGAATAGGTGGATAAGTGAACTTGATGAATTGGAGAGATGTAAAATGAGATAAAAAATCACTTATTTATACAATTCTTGTGCCTTAGTATCCATTCATACCTCATCATAGGCCGACATCAAGTGATTTTGAATAAAATTCCGAAAGGAAATTTAAAATATTTTTAATTTGGGGCCAAGGGGGACTCATTCGCCACCCATGGCAAATGGGTCCCACCTAGGACCTAAAAACATGTGTCAAGAAAAATGTTGTATTTATGTTATTTGTCAGATAAAATTCAAAAATGCACTTAATTACAACTTATGAGGGCATAAAGAGGCAAAATAAAGCATGAGAAGGGTGTAAATAGTGAAAATGTGCCTAGAAGAGCATGAAATCTTGTTACAAGACTTTACAACACTTCAAAATAGGACTTATTGATGAGTAAAAAGGTGATTTTTAGGTAAATTTCATTAAATAGAGTCTAGAAGAATGTAGAAATTTCTTACAACACTTCACAACACATTCTCAAGACGTCATTCTTTGAGTTTTAGTACCTAAATAAGCATGTTCAAGCCATGTTACAACATAAAATCAAAGCAACATAGTTCCAACTCTGTGAAACAAGACCTAAAAGGCCATGAAAATGACAAGGGGTTATTTTTCTATGGCACAATATGTATGAATGTCCTTAAGAAAATAGTGATTTAGTGCATGAAATATGAGGTTTTTAGGGTGAGTTTGAAGGACTGTTTGGAGTGAAGGTTGTAGGAAGGTTTCTTTAGTGTGGGAAGACCATTTGAAGAGTATCCAAGGTGGTGGCAAGTTTGAAAGAGATTTTGAAAGTTGATTTTGAATAAACCCTACCATTAAATGGTGAAAACAAGGGTTTCTTAGATCAGCAATGGAAAGAGAGTTTGGAGCCTTAAAAATTGTTGAAAGTGGCCTTTTATAGACTATCTAGAAGGTCTAAGTAGTTTTCTTGGGTTGGTGGAGAATTTGAAGAGTAGTTGCTTTGAAAAATAGTCCTAATTGGTCTTTTAGGACAGGGAAGAAACTGAAATTTGAGAGTTTTTCTCCAAAGAAACCTTGATTGGTTTTGAGACATGTTAGAGAAGGCCTAAAAGGGGACTCAAATCTATGAAGAGTATTTGTAGTTGTAAAGGTGGTTGTGACAAAAGTTGGCAAAACCAAGTTTGCTGACCTACAAGCTAAAGGCAGAGTTGTATTGAAAAGGAGTCAAGGGAAGAAGTTTTGGACCTGATTGTTGTTTCCACTAATCTAAATTATGTTGTTATAGGTGAAATTCATTCTCCCTTACATCACTTTGTATTTGTATCATCATCATCATAGCATTAGCATTATCATTATCATTGTGTTCTCATTAGCATAGCATAGAAATATCCTTAGCATTGTAGTTGTAGCTACTTCATTGTAGAATCATACCTTCATCTCCATCTTACCATCATGAATAGCTTCATCAATCTCATATCCATAGCTTGCATTGTAGAAACAATTCACATTGTGGTGCAAGGCACCATAGGTTTCATGATGTAAAAGAAGGTTAGGTGTTAAGGTTTGTTTGGTTTTGTGTTAATATGATGTAGTAAGGTATTTTAAGACCACTTGTCATGTTTTGTCATGTTTTTAAGTCACTTGGTAACAAGTTGTGAAAAGTTGTCATTTTGCAAAAAAAGTTACAAAAAGTTGCCATGCAATGTTGCATTTTCTATGTAAAGGGAAGTTGAACTCGTGTGACCAAAATAACTATTCTAACGTATCTGAGTGGGTACGTTTACACTAGACATGGTCCTCTTTTGCACCCAAACACGTTGAATCACTCCGAGCTACATTTAATCAGTTGAATCCCTTAAGAGTTTGAAGTGCAAAATGGCTGCAAACTTCAACATGATGTTACTCGGACATCGTGACGCTTAGAAACTTCTTGTATGAGCCCATAGAATCATGTTGAGCCCTCTACAATAACCTCTCTCATTTTTTGTTATCTTCAAGGTATTTTCTTGTGGTCGTGAGATTTTTCTTGGGAAAAAAGTTGTCAAATGCAAGTAGTGCAAAGTTGCTTGAGCTAGTGCAACTTTTGTTCCACAACTCATGTGACCAAAATAATTGTTCCAACACATTTGAGTGGGTACATTTAAGCTAGGCATGGTCCTCTTTCTCACCAAAATGTGTCGAATCACTCTGAGCTATGTTCAATTGGTTGAATCCCTTAAGATTCTGAAGTGCAAAATGGCTGCGAACTTCAGCATGACGTTACTCAGACACCGTGATGCTTAGAAACTTCTTGTCTAATCCTATGGGATCATGTTTTTCCCCTCTACAATAATCTCTCTCATTTTTTTATCTCGGAGGCATTTTCCTATGGTGGCAATATTTTGCTTGGGGAAAAAGTTTTCAAATGCAAGTAGTGCAAAGTTGAAAAGTGGTGCAACTTTCGTTCTACAACTCGTGTGACCAAACTAACTATTCCAACGTGTCTTAGTGGGTACGGTTACACTAGGTATGGTTCTCCTTCACACCCAAATGTGTCGAATCGCTCTGAGCTACGTTAAATCGACTTAATCCCTTAAGAGTCTGAAGTGCAAACTGGCTGCAAACTTCAGCATGACATTACTCAAACACTGTGACACTTAGAAACTTCTCATCTAAGCCTATGGGATCATGTTGTGCCCCTTTACATAACCTCTCTTGGTTTTTTCTATCTTGGAGGCATTTTCTGGTGGTCACGAGATTTCGCTTGGGGAAAAATTTGTCAAATGCAAGTAGTGCAAAGTTGCAAAGCAGTGTAACTTTTGTTCTAAAACTCATGTGACCAAAATAACTATTCCAACATGTCTAAGTGGGTATGTTTATGCTAGGCATGGTCCTCTTTCATACCCAAACATGTTGATTCACTCTGAGCTATGTTCAATCGGTTGAATCCCTTAAGAGTCTAAAGTCCAAAATGGCTGCAAACTTCAGCATGGCATTACTCGGACATCGTGATGCCTAGAAACTTCTTGTCTAATCCTATGGGATCATTTTTTTCCCCTCTACAATAACCTCTCTCAATTTTCCTGTGGTGGTGAGATTTCGCTTGGGGAAAAAGTTGTTAAATGCAAGTAGTGCAAAGTTGCATAGTGGTGCAACTTTTATTCTGCAACTTGTCTGACCAAACTAATTGTTCAAACATGTCTGAGTGGGTATGTTTACACTAGTAATTTTCCTCTTTCACACCCAAATGCATCGAATTGCTTCGAGCTACGTTCAACCAGCTGAATCCCTTAAGAGTCTGAAGTGCAAAATGGCTGCAAACTTCAGCATGTCATTACTCAGACACTTTGACACTTAGAAACTTCTCATCTAAGCCTATGGGATCATGTTGTTCCCCTCTATAATAACCTCTCTCATTTTTTTCTATCTTGGAGGTTTTTTTCTATGGTAGTGAGATTTTTCTTGAGGAAAAAGTTGTCAAATGCAAGTAGTGCAACTTTCGTTCTGCAACTCATGTTACCAAACTAACTATTCCAACACATTCGAGTGGGTATGTTTATGCTAGTGATGGTCATATTTTGCACCCAAACGCACTGAATCACTCTAAGCTATGTTCAACTGGTTGAATCCCTTAAGAGTCTGAAGTGCAAAATGGTTGCAAACTTCAGCATGTCGTTACTAAGACACCATGATGCTTAGAAACTTCTCATCTAAGCCTATGGGATCATTTTGTGCCCCTCTACAATAGCCTCTCTCAGTTTTTTCTTGGAAGTAAAATAAGAATGTGTAAGTCAAGAGAAATTCTACCCAATCTTGGCAAGGCACAAACAAAGTCTGCCATGCCCATGGTCAAGGAAAATGTCCAAGATGTGCAAGGTCTTCTTGGAAAAGAAAAGTTATGTCCAAACTGCTATCAATTCTACCCTTGGCTTGAATAATTCTTGTCCAAGAGAAAGGTAAATTCTTTCCAGCTCAAAGCATACATGGAAAAGACAACATAAAGTCAGCACAACTCAAAGAATACATGGCAAAGACAACTTAAAGTCCGCCCCAAGCTGAAAATAGGAGATGGAAAACATATCTTGAAGTCCACCTTAGGCCAAGAAAGAAAATTTCAAGAACTTGATGAAGTCTTCCTTGCACAATGGCATGTACATGAAGAAGTCCACCCAAGGTTGAAGTGAGGATGTCAAGAATGAAGCCAAGTCCACCAAGGAGTGGCAAGACACAAGTAAATTCCGTCCAACCTTGGCAAAGCACAAGAAGAGTCCGCCTAGCCAAGAGGGGGAAAGAAAACTCAAAAAATGGCTAAGTATTGATACCTTTGGGAGAAAAACTCAGAAAATTGGCTAAGTGTTGATACCTTGGAGAATAAAATTTCAAAATTTGGTTAAGTGTCAAGGAAATTCCCTAAGCGATGAGCAACTCTGCCCAACATGGCCAACCAATCATGAAGTTTTCCAAGGCTAAAATGAAGATGTCTTGCCAAGTGCAAAGTCCGCCTAAGAATGGCATGTTGATCATGAAGTCTGCCCAGTTAGCAAGGAAAGTGGCTTGCCAATGAGGAAGTATGCTCAAGCATAATAGAAAAATGGCATGACATATGCCAAATTCTACCAAGGTTAGAAACAAACATGGTAAAACTTTCCAAGAGGAAACAAAAAAATGGCCAAGTGTGGAATTTTCATACAACAAAAGAATTAAATTTTGACTAGGTTTTGGAAAGAAAACAGGAAAAACGAAGAGGAATAAAGAGGAAAAGTTAAAGGAAATGAACAAAATCCTTGTCCAAGGATGGAATCTACCCTACTTAGCACAAGCCAAAATCAGAATTGAAGGAAAATACATGGGCAAAGTTCATTTGAGCATAGAGATTGCCAAAACCTTAGCTAAGTGTTGAATGGTCCACATGAAGGTGTTACAAAATGAAATTGAATAGCCAAAATTTGGCTAAGTATGGGAAATACTTCACATAGAAAGTTCCAATTTCCTCCATTGTGGTGAAAGCATAGGGGAGTTCTTCTCCAAATTCAAGGCACTTGAAGGAATTTCAAAGCAATTAGGAAAGAAAAGTTTAAAAACTTTAAGTCTAGACATCTACTCCAAGGGGATACTTCCAGACCTCAAATTCAAGCACAAAGGACACAGTCATTGGCAAAGAAAGATATTCTAAGGAAAGAACATGGAAAAGAACAAAGTGATCAAGGGGGACATCCAACATTCTGAGATGGTGCTTCATCATCTTCCAACCAATCAAATTGTTCCAAGCTAGCATGTCTAGGTTCAATGAACTTGACACTCCATAATGCAACAACTTTCTATTGTTGGTTTATATTTAGCAGAAGGACAAGTGTCCCCGAATGTAATTTTCTCATTAGTTGAGAGGTAGTTAGTTGTGACAAAACCTAATTAGGGTTTTATTTTGTAATCTCATTCGTTGATTCAAAATCAATCTTGGCCATTGAATTGTATTTGAGGATCCTATAAATTGAGCTCACATGGGAGCATCCATTCCATACTACCGGTTCACTACCTTTTCTATGCTTTCACTTACTATTATGCTTTGATATATTTTTCCAACCATCCATCGCTTGTCTGAAAGCATTTGTTGTAGGCTCTTAGCCATAGTAGCAGGACAGTGAATTGTTTGATAAAATATTTTAGTAGACATGTATGAAAAATGTGGTAGCATAGACAAGGTAGTAAACTATTTGAACAAATTCCTTGAAGAAATGTGGTCTCATGGTGATGGAATGCCATAACAATCCAGGAAATTTTCATGTCATGGCATTCCATTGCCACAAGACCACATTTCTTTGAGGCATTTTTAAAAATAGTTTGCTACCTTGTCTATGCTATTGCTTACTATTATGCTTTGATGGATTTTTTCCAAGTATCCATATAGCTGGTTCAAAAGCACCTATTTTATACTTTTATCCATAGCAGCAAGGCAGTGAATTAATTGATAACATGATTTGGTAGACATGTATGAAAAATGTGGTAGCTTAGACAAGGCAGTGAACTGTTTGAAAAAAAATCCTCAAAGAAATGTGTTCTCTTGGTGTGGAATGCCATGACAAGCACATTGAGACCACATTTCTTTGAGGCATTTTTTTGAACAGTTCACTGCCTTGTCTATGCTATTGCTTCTTATTATTCTTTGATAGATTTTTTCCAAGCATCCATAGCTTGTTTGGAAGCACCTATTTTAGGCTTTTAGCCATAGCAACAAGGTAGTGAACTATTTGATAAAATGCTTTGGTAAATATGTACAAAAAATGTGGTAGCATAGACAAGGAAATGAATTGTTTGAAAATATTCCTCAAAGAAATGTGGTCTCATGGTCATGGAATGGCATGAAAATCCATAGCAATTTGCATGTCATGGCATTCCATCACCATGAGACCACATTTCTTTTAGGAATTTTTTTCAAGCAATTCATTGCCTTGTCTATAGTATTGCTTGCTATTATGCTTTTGATAGATTTTTTCCAAGCATCCATAGCTTGTTTGAAAGCACTTGTTTTATACTTCTATCCATAACAACAAGGCAATGAACTGTTTGACAAAATACTTTGGTAGACATGTATGAAAAATGTGGTAACATAGACAAGGCAGTGAACTATTTGAAAAAATACGTCGAAGAAATCTGGCTTCATAGAATGCCATGATAAGAAAATGCAATTGGCAGTTTCTCCTACTTATTAGTTATGCAATGTGAAGTAATTGCATAACTGCTTAGGTTGACTTTGTAAAAACTATATTGTAATTGAAATTTTGTCATCTATCAGCATCTAGCTATTAGTTATACAATGTGAAGTAATGCTTTGACTTTGAAATATGTGCAATAAAATGTAATCAACGATATGAATATAAACAACAAAAAATAATTTTTTACAATTCATTAGTTAAAATATTTATTTTATTTGCTCTTTATATCTCTATATGCTATGGAAATACCTTTCAATTTCAAAATAAATAGTTTTTATCTCTTGTTCTACAATTTTTTACATTTTTTTTTAAATATGATTTTTTCCCGACTTTTAAAAAAACTCTTATACTTTTGGTTTCTCAAATTTTTCCCCAAAATATTTTTTTGCTATGCATTGGAAGCATGAAGCATACATGTGAATACACACAATATACGTGAAGTATACATGTAAATAAGTGAAGCATACATGCAGATAAGTGAGGTACAAGTATTTGAAGCATTCCAAAGGATACAAACCACCAAGAATGGAGCTTATTTACACAAAATGCTTTAGATGGAGCTTACTGAGAAATCGACAGTAATTAATTAAGCATTATATGTAAACAAAATCTATGCCTACAAAATTCAATCATATGATTTACATAATATGCATGATAACATCATTCAGGAATGGCAGTAGCAAAATAATATTTTTTTAATCAAAAATCCGTAAGGCTATACAATGATAGATATTGATAAAAGTATATACAATATATCCAAAAAAGCCATACAGGCTTAGTACAAAGGAGCCATATTATGGACATAAAATGTCACGTATGTATTGATAGTACAAAACATATGTTCCAAAAGCCACATAGGCATACAATAAATGACCCTAATAAAGTCATTTCCCTCTAGGGGAAGCAAATAGATCCCCTGTTGCCTTCGAAATTCGGCTAGATGGAGTGACTGTTGGTTCTCTGGTCTTTCAAACATGCTCTCTAGTCCTCCTCTCTTCACTCTGGACCTTCAACTGATACAATAAAATGTAAAGATGTTAATACATAGAAATTGAATTGTGGAATGACATATAACAAAATATAATCACTTACCACATACAGATAGTCATCATTCACATTTACATTATTACCACGTCCACAATCTAGAGTGAAAACCACCTATAGCAACCATCAAGATAGAAATTAAGCTACAAAAAAGTATCATAAAATTTTTCTATAATAGACCATAAAAGATAAAATATAATGTAAAATCGACTAATCCGTTGCATACCTCCCTCAATGGATTAGAACTGGCTACTGTTGCAGCAACTCCATGGTCCATTGTGCCACCAACATCACTAGGCTTGTCTAATGTCAACATCTACAAATGGTAAATGAAAGAGTAAATGGTAGGGTGAACTATTAAATGTTAATGGGATGGGATTAGGAAGGAATAAACGAACAAAAAGTGAATTAGGAGAAGATAATGTGACACAATCAAGGAATATAAATGCAATGTTTGTGTTTCTCATCATTTTTTTATATTTGTATATGCAAAATTATGAAATCTAGCTAGCATTGTTTTATAACACCATTATTGAATAAAGGCTACCTGAGTGTAAGTTGTTTGAGGAAATGAATTGCAAGGTGTGGAGGTCGAAGGTCCACCAGAAAATGATTTGAAATCCAAAGCATGTTATGAGACAAACATTCAAATATAACATTCAATTATTCAAATGCAATAATAATAGCTTTAATACTAGTTGCATACCTGTGGACTCAACATCAAGAACGAATAAGGGTATGTAGGAATGGGGCACATCTCATGAACACTCCAACCCTAAAATTTCATCATATCAAAATTCTACTAATTTACTTATTCTTAAATTTCAAAATATAATTTAATAAACAACATTAAATGAACTTGCTGAATTTTACTTGAGTGTCAATTTTCAATTATCATTCAACAAATCATTTGTGAAATCCATCGCCTATGCAACTGATGTAGGTTGTATAGCTACATCATAAGCACTTTGATAATCGTATGTGCAAACTGCACCACAAGTGCCACAATGATGGGGTGGAGCTTGGGGCCTACACATCTCCTCCACACCAAGCTCTACCAGAGGCTTCACACACTGTAAAATGGTTTGGGTGAGTGAGCCAATCAACTCTAGCGTGTCCACCTCTACACTATCCTTAATAATGGAAGGAACGATGACATGCTCGACCATGGGTCTAGCCAAGGGTCTCAGTGCCAATTATGGATTACGTCGTGCAACAGGTCTATCATGTGTGGAGCCCCCACCTCTACCCTAAAAGTCTAAGATGTCAAAATAATTTGGCATCTTATTGAGGATAAACTCACAATAGAGTTTCCTCAAAAAGTATTGTGGTACCTCATGGTTATTGCATGGAGGTTAGTCAAATACCATCCACCACTACTCCCAAAATTTATTTTGAATTAACTCATGGTGGCACCAATGGATGGGGAACTTCTTGCATGTATGAGACAAAGGTGTGTTGGTTTTCGGGTCTATAAATAGGGCACACAAGTCGGCTTTGCTATTTTTTTGTTTTTTAACATCTGCATATGACAAACCACTAGCATAATATTGTCTCATCTCATGCCTCTTATTTGACCAAAAATTTATTTTCTCACTCATTTCTCCTACATGAGAGACAATTGACTTCAATGATTTAGCAATCCCTCTCCCATAAGGGTGGGTTTCGACATGCACAGTTAATCTTCCAATTAATTATTTATTGTCTCTTTTATTGTTTTCAATTTGATTTATAATATTTTTTTGTGTTCCTTGAGGATGCCAATGAATTGATGGAGGGGTTTCAAGTTGTTCTTGTATAGGAGGATCTTCTTGAGGGGGTGACTGTGAATTTTTAATGTTTGGAGGTGGAGATTCATTCCTTCAGAATTAGAACAAAATTTTAGTATAAAAACCTATTTCAATCTGCATTCTAAATGAAATTCAAAATAAATAGAATAAAAATACATACCACTTCGCAATATTTGATGTCTCTGATGTGTTGGCAGCATCCTCGTGAAAAATATCAAGCTAAGGATGCAAATAATGGATGATATTTGGTGAGCGCGAGTTGTAGACCTCAAATCCTCCAAGCCAAGCCATGGGTTGAAGTGAAATGAAGGTTTCAAATGCATTTTTTTATTTTATTCAACTTTTGCATTTGGCGGATACCAAATTTGGCGCATGCCAAATGAATTCAAGTCATTTGGCGAGTGCCAAATGGCCAATTTCGCCCTTATTTTGTGAATTTTTCCAATTTGGCACCTAAATTGTGTACACAAATTGGTGCACTTACCCAAGTTAATTATTATGCATTATGCTGCCATGTAATGAGCACTAAGTTTGATATAGCATGAGATAGTATACACCAGGGTATGAAGAACCAAGGTGACTTTGTATCACATGCATGGGACTGACACAACAAACAAAAGGTTAGTCCAACATCCCAAAGTCACAAGGGCGTTGGTAGGGCCAATGTTGGAAAACCACAAACACAAAGGATTCCCCAGCATAACGCAAGACTACAAGGATCTTGGTGGCTACTACGTAGGACAACTAAGAAGACAAAAACAAACAAAAGATCAAGATACGCCCCTATGTTTACTAGTCACAACACACCATGATATGATGGATCAAGGTGACCATGATGAGGTGTGATAGGAAGCTCAAATGATAAACAAAATCCAAAAACATCAGAAAATCACAATCAATTTCAAAAGTCCTTTGCCACAGGATCGAAAGGATGGATGGGATTGATGTGGTCTGATGTAGGAAGGATGAATCCTATTAAGACCATAGATGGAGACTAAACTAAGTGATTGACATGATGTAGGATACTTGAAACCAATTGAATCTGATGATACTAGTGGATCTCGTTTGTTAAGAACCAGCTAAATAAGGGCATAACTTGATGACACGACACAAGACATGAGAGACAAGACACAAGACAGACACACCCTAAAGACCTAGGGGCTCGAGGGTTGATCAAATATTATCCTTGCCTACATGAAAGCACAGAGCCCTTGTAGTTCAATAAAAGACCATGGATAAAAGTGGAAAGAGGACAATGGATACCAAAATGGATGACAAAGACCGGATAGACAAAATCCCCAGGGGTGGACCAAATGATCAACCTTGACTATGTGAAAGTGCAGGGGAAACATAGTTCTACAAAATACCGACGACCAACCATGGATAAAGGATGATGAGATGACCATGATAAGTCGATAAAAAGATGGAACCGACATGAGGAGACAAGATAGACTTGGCGGATAGGATAGGATGATGGTGATTTCATGAAGCTCGGGGATGGGATAGTTATCCAAATCAACAAAAGATGAATTGGGAGGATGACATAATGGAGATATGAGGGATGAAAAGTGATAGGGGATTGGAAAGATGTGTGAAAGAAATGGGACCGATGATGATGAGATAGATGGCATTGGGTTGCAAGAGGGGGGGAGCCTATAGCTAGATACCAATGACAAGGGATTATGAGATGGGATAAGGATAGAGATGAATGGATGGGGAGATAAGGATGGGGGATGGAAGGGATGTTATGATGGATGGATAGGAGGATAAGGATGGGGAGATAAAAATCATTTTTGGATGGGTAAGGGATAAGGATGGGGAGATGGAAGGGATTTGTTTGGATGGATGGATGGGGGGAGAGGAAGATAAGGATGGGGAGATGAAAAGGGTGACATGAGGGATGAATGATGTCTCCAAGGAAGTATATGCCCCCACTCTAGACATGTCATGTTTGATGAGGCGGGAGGGATGGGAGATGAGTGGATGGGAAAATAAGGGAGTTAGATGGATATGGATAGGATGCATGGATAAGGAAGGAAGATTGATGGTAGCATGACAGGTGGACAAGGAAGGTAGATGGATGTGAATAAGGATTAGGATAGTGTATATGTGATGGGAATGTATGCCAAGAGGTTTCCAAAGCATGTATATATGTTTTCCCCTGTCTTTATCAAGATCATAAGAAGGATGGAGGGATTGGAGATAAATGGGATATGACAGGCAGGATATGTAAGATAGGTGGGATGGAGGAGATGAGTGAAGGGGATGTGGTTGCCCCCAAGTGTGGAAGTAAACTGGATGGGGAATTTACTCATGATGCCTATTTTCCAGGTTTTCATCATGGTACTTATCAAGGTGCTTGCTTGCCAAGTTTTCACCATTGGACGAATTATTTCTCTTTACTTTTTTTGTTTTTTGACTTTTTTGACTTTAAAAAAAAAATGGATAGTATGTGGATGGAGATGTATTAGGATAGGGATGTGGATAATTGATTTAGAAGACATGTGATAAGGAGATGGATGAAAGACTCAAGCATCAAGTTCTAGATGAGGTATTAAGAGCCCATGTGTGAAGTGACTATTGGATGTTGGTACAACCTTATTAGGATAAATGGATTATGCAAGAGGATGGATTAAAGGGATTTGATGTGGGAGATATGTAGGATAATGGATGAGATACTAGAAAGTGTATGGATGGAATGATGGGGTGGATATGTGATGGGGGAATGTTTTCAGGACCAACATTGACACATATGGTGGTGGAGGTGAAAGGATAGGAGGATTAGTGGATGCATGACGTGGGGATAATGGAGGAGATGGGATAGTGAATTTTGGGACATAAGGACCCAAAATAGATTTAGGAGATGGAGAGTGTGTATGATTATCTTTTGGATTAGCAACTTTGGATGTTACAGATTTTTCATTTGAAGGCATTGCATCTTTTTTCTTTGGAATCCACATGGTTTTGATTTTTGCTTTGGTGGGACATCGTGGCTTATGGGTTTGATTTGGATTTTGGATTTGATCTTTCTTTTCATCATGTCTTTTTAAGGGGACATGAGGAGCTTTAGATTCATGTGGATGTTTAGATTTATGCATTTTTACTTTAGCATCCAAAGTTCTTTTAATATCAATGGGATGGGTATGAGGAGATGGATGATGTGGAGGAAACATGAATAGAGTGATGGAGGTAGGGTTTTGGGGATGATATGTGGATGGATAGGATGAGATGGAGGAGGTGATTTTGGGATATAAGGGCCCAAAATGGACTTAGTAGCTGGAAGATGTGTGATGGTGGATGAAGGGACATAAGGACCCAAAATAGATGGAGTAGGTGAAGGATAGGAGATGGTGGATGGAGGGACATAAGGACCCAAAATAGATGGAGTAGATGAAGGGGTAACATGGATGGTTGTTTTGATTTGATACAACGGAGGGGGGATGGCGGAAAATGGTTTGGTAGAGCGGTGGGAAGGGCCTATTATTCTTTTGGAGGAGGCTCGTTGAGGAGGTATAGAGGTTGTACCAACATTTTTGGATTGCAAGTCTTGAGAGATATATCCAAGACCTTGTGTACGCAGATTTTCTTTGACATGGACAGGCTCTAAAATACCTTTCTCATGAAGGCCTAAACCTTTTCCTTGATATTTCATGATCTTGAGAATTCGCTCTATGGTAGGATGCTTGTTATCTTGGAAACATGATGGAAGTCCATTATTAGGTGGAGGAGGATGGATAGTGTTTATACCTGGTTCCTCTTCTACAAGGAAACCACCATGGATGAATGTGAGAGTACCGAGGGAATATAAAAGTGGTGTGGGGATAGTGGGGTTAGGAAACAATGGAGGATCATGAGATGGAATGGATAAGGGCTCATGAGATGGAGTGGTTGGATCTTGAGTGTCAAGGGGACCAAGAGAGGGATTAGGTGATATGATAGGATCTAGAGTTATGGCAGTGGGTGATAAGGGCTCATGAGATGGAGTGGTTGGATATTGAGTGTCAAGGGGATCATGGGATGGCATGGATGGGGGACTATGATCTTGAGGTGGACTAGATGGGATGGCAGGATCTTGGTGTGGAGAAAGGGATATGCTAGTATGCTTTGGATCAAGCTCTTGGCATGAGTCATTTTGTGTGGGTGGCATGATGATGGAATGTTGGAGGGACTCCTCAAGTGGGGGAGATGGAAGGATGGGGGATTCATGAATTTCATGGGAATGAATTTTGATGACACTAGGAGTGGGAGGAGTGGATCGGATTTGGGAGTATTCAATGGATTGGGTGGATCTAGGAGTAGGAGTGGATTGGATTTGGGTGTCTTTGATGGATTCAATGACTCTCAAAGTAGGAGATGGGGGCTCAATGGATTCAGTAGATTTGATGGCTTCAATGGTTTAGGTGATGCTGTGGGTGGTAACAGTAATGATAGGTGTGGGATGGAGAAGGGCCTCATCACTAGTGACCATACATGGGAGAGTGGGGAAACATGGTTCCAAGACTTCAAGATGTGGATTTGGGGATGTATTCTTTATCATGAGTCCTTGGAGGACCTCTGGAGTGAGAATTGTGCATATTCTAGGTAGCTAGGGTGGTAGGAGTTGATGAAGGATTATAGATGGGTGAAGGACTAGGATTAGATGGATGGATTGGATTGGAGGGAGGATTAAGAGTAGATGGAGGGTTAGGACATGATAGAGTAGAGGATGGAGTGATATAGGAGGATATGGATGATGGTTTAGGACAAGGGGATGTGGGTGGTGGATTGTAGTAACGATATTGGGATAGTGAATTAGAATGGGAAGATTGGGATGATGGATTAGGATAGGAGGACATGGATGGTGGATTGAGATAGGAATATTGGGATTGTGGATTAGGATAGGAAGGTTGGGATGGTGGATTAGGATAGAAAGATTGGGATGGTGGATTCAGGTAGGAATATTGGGATGGTGGATTAAGATAGGAAGATTGGGATGGTGGATTCAGGTAGGAATATTGGGATGGTGGATTAGGATGGGAAGGTTGGGATGGTGGATTAAGATAGGAATATTGGGATGGTGGATTAGGATGGGAAGGTTGGGATGGTGAATTAGGATAGGAGGACATGGATGGTGGATTAGAACAAGAAGATATGGGTGGTGGATTATAGTAAGGATATTGGGATAGTAGATTAGGATGGGAAGATTGGGATTTTGGATAAGAGAAATATGTAGATGAAGGATATGATGAATATGTAGATGGGGAAGATATTGGGTATCCCTTGTCAAATGTAGCATAGGGAGTGCTAGTAGGTGTGGGTGAAGATGTGATGGGATAGCTTGGATGAGTGATCGGATTATGGGTGGTGCTCAGGGAAAGCTTGCTAGCAATGATAACATCAAGGGGATCTATATCATACTCATCTTGATCAACAATACTTTCATTATCATCGTCAATGTAATTGGGATTTCCCTTGACTACTATTTTTGGTTGCATTGGTGAAGGATAAGGATTCATGATGTTGGATGGGATGGTTATGGATCGAAAAGATGGGAATAGATGATTAGAAGGAAAGAATAGATAATGAAGAGATAAATAGGATTGGAAGAAGATGGAAGAATAGATCTTAAGATTCATTTCAATATCAAAAGATCTTGGATGTGGATGGACTAAAGCTTAAGTTGCGATTTAGGTTAAGGTCAAATTCATATTTGATTTAAGCTTAGATTAGGATTGGATTAAAGCTCATATTAAGATTAGATTGAAGCATAGATTATGATGATTGGAGGATACTATGGTATTGATTCTAAACCAAGTTCAGGAGTTTTAACTAGATGACGTAAGGTGCTGACAATCAGATTTTGCCAAATTTGGTAGTTTTTAAAAATTGTCAAATTTTGCCATTTTAGGTAATTTCACAGGCATATCTTTGAGAGTCCAATTTTTCCCAAAAACTTCCTAAAACTAAGGTATGATGAATTTCCAACTAACGTTCTAGATTCAAAACATGAGTTTCGAGTTATTAACAAAAATGACTTTTTAAAAATTGGAAAAAAACACTAAATTGTGATTTTGAGGGTCAAGATGAAAGTTTCAAGCCCCAAAAATGTGTTGAAATGGGGGCGAATTGACTAAAGGTCAATTGGGAATCCACATGCCACCTCATAACGCATCCACCCATAAAATTTTAGCCCAAACAGACACCCAAATCAAAAGTTATGACCTTTGGAAGTTCCTACATCAAAATCAAAACCCCTAAAACAAAGTCTAGGTGATTGGGATAGATGAATCGATGAAGGATATGCACTCTAGAGATGTTCTAAGAAGCACCTATGTGATTTTATCGAGGAAATGATGACTTTCAAAAAGTGTTGATGAACGAGAATGACGATGATGGGAAGACAGATGAAGGTCTATTCTTGGGAAAATTTTCCTATTTGTGAAGGAAAATTTCCCTGTTCAGGGATGGTAAGGAAAATTCGCCTATTTGTAAAGGAAAATTTTCCCAAACTATGGTTGACTCAAGGAATAGGAAAATTTGCAATGTAAATTCACCCAAACACTAGGTAAATTTTCCCAAAACTTGACAAATTCACCCAAACAGGGAGCAAGTTCGCCCAAAATTCAAAGGACCTAAGGAATAGGCGAATTTGCAAGGAAACTTCACCCAAACTAATGATAGGTTCACCCAAACTGATTGCAGGTTCACCTAAATAGTTGCAAATTCATCCAAACAGTTCCAAATTCACCCAAATAGCTGCAAGTTCACCCAAACAGTTGCAAGTTTGCCTAAACAGCTACAAATTTTCGCAAACACTAAGTAAATTCACCCAAACACCTGCAAATTCGCCCAAATAGCTAGAAAACTCACCTAAACTTAGGGAAACAGGTGGATTTTACTTTTAGGATTGCCTAATGGGGTAACAACCATGCTTGTTTCTTGAATGAGACGGATGGGGACAGATTCTCCTGAAAATGGGATTGCCTAACGAGTAAATGGGCTCGCCTAATGGACAAACGGACTCAACCAATGGAGGAATGAACTTGAAAAATAAACAAATGGACTCACCTAACAGATAAATAGACTCCCATGATGGATGAATGAACTCCCCTGATCGATGAATGAACGCCCCTAACGGAGAAATGGACTCCCCTGACGGATGAACAAACTCGACTAAACTTAGACTCGGACGGACGGATACTTGAACGGAAGACAGGATTGGTTGTTCAGGGAGAAAATTTTCCCAAGTATGTGTAAAATTCTCCTGTTCTTAGAAAATGGGAAAATTTGACAAGTTGAAGGACAAGACGAACAGACAAACTCAAACTAATAACAAAATCGCCCCTTTAGGGAGAAAATTTTCCCAAAGTAGTAGCAAATTCACCCAAAGAAGGATCAAATTCACCTATTCTATAAAGAATCGGGTGAATTTGATGAACAGGGACTGATAGACTTTCCTAATGGATGAACAAACTCAACTGTTCCAAGAAACAGGAGAAAACAATGTCGCCTAAGAAAGTGACCCACAGGAAAATTCGCCCAAACAAGGAGACCTAGACTGGACTAGGGTGTAGAACAACTATTTGTGGCAAAGGACAAAAAGCATGACAAACAATAGACAAAAGGCTAGGCTAACGTAATCTGAAAAGAAAAGCACTAGTATGTCACAAAAAAGACACACCAAGCAGCACAAACCTAAAATTAGTGATAAGGGTTGCAAACATGGGTCTCTATCTAGGTTGAACAAGGCTATCTCGTGAATCCCCGATATATGCATGGTACGTGGGGCACAACCATGAAAACCAACCCATCACAAGCATGAGTTGGGAGCCCCAGCGAGGTATTGGAAAACCATACCAACTCTTCATGTCTTATCTAGGTATCACCCTAGCTTTGACTCTCCGCCAAACACGATGTGACGGGATTGAAATACAACTTTCACTCTCACCCCCTTTATACACCCCGCTGGTAACACATGGTTGGGATTGTCCCTTGGGTGATGAAATCCCAGGTAGGTCCCAATAAGGGAAGAAGATACTAGATGTTTTTGGTTGGTCCCCAGGCTCTCACATAGCGCAAGGAAAGAGCTTAGAGGACTAGCACCTCCTAAGTAGACTCGACTGGACTAGAGTGAACTGCGATTTCTCGTCACCCAAGATCACAAGATGGTGCAAAGGGATTGGATACGTCAACAACCCACTCACAAGCACGACAAGCAAGGCTAATTGACCCTCTAATTAAAACTACGAGTGCCTAGATTAGTATGAAAAGTGATAGACAGACTACCTAAAGATCTTCGACTGATCATCTTGTAGCCAACACATTAGTAGTTTTTATGATAGGGTGAATTTAGGTGCTAAAATACGAGCAACAAATAAGATAAAGCAAATAACACTAAAAATAATCTACACCTCAAGATTAGCCTCATTGGATTCAACACAAAATAAATGCAACAAATGAAACTTTTTACCTTGTGTCAAATCGATCCTTTGGTTGGCCCTTCGATCTTCGGTGTTGTATGCTCCTTAGATGGCACAAGATGCAAGCTAGATGATGATATGATAATGGATGAAAATGGATGCAAGTGTGGAAAATGGCTAAGTGTGGCTCCTAGAAATTTTTTGCAAGAGTTTGGAAACAATGCATGATCTCTCTCAAAATGAGAGAAAAGAGGGGTTATTTATAAAGAATTTTGGATTCTGTAGGGAAATGGACGGTCAAGATTGAGCCACCAAGATCAAGATGTAGGGCTATGGTGAGTTGAGAATTCACAAGCCCTCACATCTTGACATGTGGCATGTGAAGTGGCTCAAAAAGGTGAAGTGGACATGAGGTGGAGTGGTAGTACATGACATGGACGGGGTACATAGTACCTTGGGATTGGGACAAGATTTCCTCATAAAGGAGGTACTTGTCCCCATGTGGGTGAGAGGACATATAGGGAATTAAAAATTCCTCAAATATTCTCATGGGGATGAGAGAAGGAATTTAAAATTCTTTTAAATGCATTGGGGGATTAAATGTGAATTAAAAATTCACATGGGGAATGGAGATGCCTTGTTCAAAAAGAGAAAGCTTTTAATGAAGTTGACTAAGGACACGTTCCATAAATGATATGGGGATTAGAGATGACCTAATTATGTGATTAAGGTTGTGCAAGTACTTGATTAGACTAATCAAGGACTCATTAGAGGCAATTGGGAAATTATGGAGGATGGGACCCTAATGATGATTAGGGGTATACATATCTTAATCATAAATTAATTATGACTAAGAAAGAGGGTTAGATTGCTAAGAGGGATTAGAGACCAACTTGCAAAAGTTGGAGGATGTGACAATGAGAGAGAAAATAAGGAATTAAAAATAAATTTAAAATTCCAAAAGATAATATGACCAAATTAAATAAAGTGATGCATTTATTTAATTTAGAGAGGAAAGAGGGGAAAAGTATTTATTAAATTAAATACTTTGGGAAACCTTATGCAAGATACACAATATTAATTAAATAAATGATTTAATTAATACCAGCAAAGAGGACGATTTAAAGGAGCAAAGGGATGATTAAGAAGATGACTTTGACCATATAAAAGTGGTCAAATTTGAATGTCTACATTTTGCCCCTCTTCAAAACACTATTAGGATAATAGGGTTTCTTCTGGAAGAAGCGACTAAAAAAGAGATGCCCCAGCATGGGAGAGATTATGAGCTACCCGAATAGAGGAGAATTAAAAGGGATGCCCCAGTTTTGCAATGGAAGGATTATGACGGAAGATTGGGAGAGAATGGTAGGGTATGCCCCCTCGAGAAGGGGATGGGGACAGAAAAGGGGGCCCTAGGAAACTTCTCAAAAGGATGAAGTGGTATATGTCGATAGAAAGAGCATGGAAAATCGAGAAGATTGGTGCTTGAACAGAGGAAAATAGGTTTACAATGTGGAAATGGTGGCCCCGAAAAGATAACAGGTTAGGGAATTAGTTGAGGCTAGAAAAAGGTTAAATAAAAAGAAAAAATTCCTTTCATTTTAAAAAGTGAAAAAAGGGGGAAAATGCTATAAAAAGGGAGTGAGGGGGTTATTTCTCCTCATTTGGATAGTTGTCAACTGGAGAGAAGAGGGAGAAGAGGAGAGGGCAAGAGGGGGAAGACACGATGTCAGAGTACAATTTTGACTTCATTCATCGAGGGGACGAGAGATGATGCTTCTTCGATGAGTCTGTCATGCCATGTCAGGTTAGTTTGAAACCCCACCTTGTGATTTCGGTCAATTTGGCTAATTTTTTGCAAAAACAAAGATATGGGTTTTGTGGGGTGGGGCGGGAGCGAAAAATGGGTTAGTGGAAAATTTTTGTTTTAGAAAAAGTTCAGGCTTTGGGGGGGTTTAGATAGTTTTGGGGGGCTAGATAGGCCTAGGCGGGTTCGCCCAGCCAGCGCGGGCAGGCTCACCATAGCTCAGGCGGGTCCACTCGTGCTCGGACGAGTCCGCCCAGCCAGTGCAAGCAGGTCCGCTTGAGCTCAGACGGGCTTGCCTGCAAGCTCTGACGGGATTTCCTGGGCTCAAGCGGGCTCGCTAGGGAGCTTGAGCAGGTCTGCCCAGGCTCGGGCAGGTCCACCCAAGCAAGGTCGGGCTCGCCCGCAAGCTTGAGCGGGTCTGCTTGTGAGCTCAGGTGGGTCTGCTCGAGCTCAGGCAAGTCCACCCAGGCTTGAGCAAGCTTGAGTGAGTTCGCCCAGACATGGGCCAAGTCTGCCCAAGGGGTAGGGCGAAGCCATAGGTAGGGGGAAGGGACAATTAATGGCCCAAGGTTGGGATGGTTAAGAGAAATCCCGGTGTGGGAAAAAGTAAGACAAGGCAATGCTAGAAGAGGCCCGATAAGATTGTCGTTGTGATGGATATAGAAGGTGTAGAGTTTGCGGATGCGAGAGAGACAGTCCCAGTTTTGGCGAGATGTATGGCATGAATGACGGGTGCAGAGCACTAGAGACTGTCAGAGGTAGGATTACTACATATGCTAACATATCTGATGATTAAGGCCCACAGGGCCATGCTGACAGTCTTGATAGAGCGTTGGGACTCAGCGACATTGACATTCCACTTACCGACCAGGGAGATGATGGTGACCTTGGAGGATGTCTGGCAGATTCTGAAGCTCCCTATAGAAGATCTTGCAGTTAGCGAGTGTTGGTTAGAGGATGAGGCTCTGGACAAGTCCATGCATGTGGTTTTTGACAGTGATGATCTATCGATTCAACGGGGGTAGCTGGATGTGGACAAGTGTCTATCATGCAGGGTTTCCGCTTTGTCTTTGTATTTAGCAGGACTAATTAGCGGGATCTTGGTGCCAAACCAGATTAGGCGATTCCTGCATCTCAAGTTTTTCAAGGTGATTAGGCATATCATTGAGGGTCGGGAGGGGTAGTTTGCGTGGGGGACATGCATGCTGGCACAGCTGTATCGGGACATACACCGGGTATGCTACCGAAGGGCGCTGAGCGTGGCCCATATCACACTACTATAGGTTTCGACATGGGAGCACATTAGCGTGACTAGACTGATCATGTGCAGATTAGGAGAGTAGGATGATAGAGAGGTTGTGGCCTGGGGTGGGGAGCAATGGCAGTAGCGATATTACAGCATCAGGATGTGAGAGATGTAGACATATGGAGACGGTTAGATGATGTGCAGGTGGAGATGATAATGTGGCGGCCTTATATGCTATGGTTTTTTAGGGGCTAAAGGGGTGATGAGGAGGCACACAGTGGTTACTTCTTCACCCACCATTATATTGTTGGGAGAGTTTCGCTTATAGTGGAGCTACACAGACCCAATCGGGTGACACGACAGTTTGGAGTGAGGCAAGACATTCCCGCGACGCGGGTGAGATTCCAACGACTGTCACAGGAGCGGCCATGGGGGGATCCACTGAGCCTAGAGGTAGTTTGGGAGGAGCTAGAGACATTATAGTTTATGCCATACCCAGACAGATAGGAGGGGCAGAGGGATGCAGGGGTGATGGATCGGTATAGGTAATGGTTCAGGCGACATCCACCACCATGGATTACCCCAATAGTGTCAATTGAGGGAGCACTAGGGTTTGGGTCAGAGGACAAGAGATGGCTGAGGGAAGTGGGACCGATACCCCAAAAATGACAAAGAGGAGAGAAGGCGATGGGAAGATAGCAGGGGGAGGGATAGGAGGCGGTAGGAGTAGCAAAGGATCCAATGAGGGCAGCTAGGAGAGGGAGAGAGGAGGTTGTTGGAATAGCCGATGAGCCAACTAGGGCAGCTAGGAGGAGGAGATGATGGCGCAGATCCCAAGGGGATGTAGCAGAGGAGGGAGAGGATGAGATCAGGTTTACAACACAGTAGGATAGGGGGTTGAAGATATAGGGAGAGAGGAGCCAGGAGGCATGTGCATCCCCAAGAGGTCAGCAGCACGAGAGAGGGGAGGAGGTTAAGACTAGTAGAGCGTGGGAGAGAAAGGAGGCAGACATGGCCACAGGAGGGCATCAGCGACAGAGACAGGAAGAGGGTGAGACCAGCAGAGCATAGGAGAGGATGACAGGGAGAGAGGGAGCCCCTTCGGTGATAGACATGGATGCGATGGAGGTGTCAGAGGAGAACAAGGGGTATGAGCCACGAGAGATGGACATTAACACGGATGTGTACGACCTCCGACCACTGTCAATAGCACCACCCAGAGGAGAGGACTCCACAGTGCTGATGAGAGGGACTGTAGAGAGACTATGCCTCAACAAGTAGCAATTATGACAGACAAAGGCAGAGTGAGTTAGATTAGAGGCAGCGTTGAGCAAGCTACAAACATGAGTTTTCCAGGGTGAGAGATTATTCAACCCTAGCCACACTGGTGTTAGATGCAGAGTAGATATTGATGAGAGAGAGAGAGAGAGATGAGGCATGGGATGAGGCAATTGACCTGCGAGCAGAGATAGAGGGGTTATGAGTGGAGGTGGCCAGGGAACATGAGGAGGGTGATGTCGTGAGATGGGAGCGAGACTGCTTGGCGGCAAAGGTGGCGATACGACAAGCTGTTGGAGGGGTGACAGGGCAGGAGCCATCAGAGACTAAGACAGGGACTGTCGGAGATACAGAGGGTCTACAGAGACAACTAGAGTGGTTGTGGTGAGAGAGGGAAGATTGGAACTGGGAGCGGGCTAAGCTCAAAGACAGAGTGGATTGTTTAGAGCAAACAACTAGGGACATGGGGTTGATGCAACATAGGGAGGAGGAGATGAGGAGAGAGATGTGCATGTTGCAGTCAAAGAGAGATGTGGCACAGATAAAGGTGTAGGTCTTAGAGGGATATAGGGATTTGGCATAGGCACGCGCTCAAGTGGCTGAGAGTGATAGACTAGTGGCAAAGTCAGAGGTTCGGTTTCTCTGGAGAGAGAGGGATGCAGTGGTGTCACAAGTGTCAGGTCTGCGACAGGAGCGAGATTCTGCTGAGTTGAGACTACAGACACTTCAAAGGGACAAGGATGCAGCAAAGGCTCGGGCATAGGCCGTGCAGAGAGAGATATGTTGCAGAGGTACAGATGCAGACGCTATAGGGTGAGCGGGACGCAACAGTGGCACAGTGGCAACCAATGCAAGTCAGTGATGTGATAGGGACAGATACACAAGGGTTACAGGGGGAGAGGGATGTAGTAGTGGCTAGGGAAGTGGCTGCTAAAGAGACGAGAGATCGGGTCCAAGTAGAGATGGCACAGTTAAGACTATACCAGGAGGCTTGGGAGCAGGAGAGGAGATTGATCTCGAGAGATCGGGATAGATATCATCAGGAGTGGAATTCCACTTGGGTTCAGGTTGCTGAGCGAGAGGAGAATGCGAGGGAGGCAGGATTTTGGATGGTCGCGTACTACCATGCAGTTCCAGACTCGGCCCAGCGGTTGTTCTAGTATACTTGACAGACACCACAGATGCCAGCACCATCCTAGTCGTTGGGGACATGGACCTGAGGTTACAGTGATTCACCAAGTGTCACTCCAGGCATGAGATTAGTACCTGATTTAGCACAGAGATCAGATGCGGGTAGCTCATTCGGGAGATGACAGAATACCCGTTTTTGACAGATGCAAGGTGGAGCATATAGTACTTATCAACAAAGATCATAGATGCTTTACATCTCTAGATTTTGTACATTATTTGATGATGTATGAGGGCTATGTGATGGATACATGATAGATTTTGATGTATGATGGACATATGACGTACATTGTATTATTTTTATTATGATATGGGATAGTCCTTATTAACACTATGCAGTATGTTTCCTTTTGTGATGGGTGATCCAGTTTATGTATGCACATGTATATGATATTTCTTGCTTATGTGGATGGATACTCTGGTTTATTTATGCACATGTTTATGATACTACATTCTTAGTATGAGGATATGATACTTCATGCCTATGTGGATGTATGAGTTCATTCATTTATGCACATGTTTATGATATTACATGCTTATGTGGATGTATGAGTTGATTTATTTATGCACATGTATGTATATGTGTATGATGGATTCTGTATGAATATTTTATATATGCAGGATGTGATGTATTATGAGTCTGACACTTTGTGATGCAGGTGGTGATGTATGTGCAGTTCTAACATGTTGTGATGCAGGTGGCGATGAATGTGTGGTCAATAGAATGAACCTAATATGTGATAATGCTCTTGTAATATATAGTGAATTAATAATGAAAGGAGATAACACATGGTCATAAGTGTCAATAAGAACTGGCATGATAATGGAATATGGGTAGGTAGTGATGTTGAAAAAATGGGTGCAATTTGTCACCTGTCAAAAACTTTTAGTATCATAAGAAGAATGGGAGAGAGTGGGATAATGTATTTGCACAACCAAAATCATAGGGTGAATGCAATGAAACAAATGATGAAATGCAATCCTAATATGAGTTGCCATCTTCGAAGCACTGATTTTTGCTATAGCATAAAATACCGGATACCCTGATATGTAAGACCAAGGTGAGTTGGCATCCAATGCATGAAACAAACATAGCAAATAGAAAGGCTACCCCAACACCCCAAGGTCATGATGACCTTGGTCGGGCCAGGTATTGGGATAACCACAAACACATAAGGATGCCCCAGCATAACACAAGACCTCAGGGATCTTGGTGGGTACTACGTGGAACAAATGAGAAGACAACAACAAAGAAAAGACCAAGATAAGCCCCTATGTAGATGAGTCAAAGCACACCATGATATGATGGATCAAGGCGACCATGAAAAGTGTTGATAGTGAGCTCAAATGATAAATAAATTCCAAAACATCAAAAGATCACAATCAATTTCAAAATGTCATTTTCCATAGGATCAAGGGGATGGATGGGATTGATGAGGTCTGCTAGGAAGGATGCATCCTGTTGAGGTCTATTGATGGATACTAAACTAGAATGACCCAGTTTGATGCCAGATATTTTCATTGACCAAATCTCTTGATAATAGGGGAGTTTAATTGAGAATAACAAGCTAGACAAAGACATAGATTGACATACCCTACAGATCTAGGGGCTCAGGGGCCGATCAAAGATTAGTCTTGCATGCATGACACCGCAGAGCCCTCGTAGTTCATGAAAAGACCATGGATAAAGTGGAAAGAGGATGGTGAAGATAGATGATAGACGACCAACACGTGATGGTCAGAATACCCCGAGGGAAGATGAAATGATCAGCCTTGCCTACCTGACAGTGCAGGGGCAACGTAGTTCGACCGGTGACACGATAGGATGAGATCTAGATGAATACCGACATGATGGACGATCCTATGTGATGAAACAAACCAATCAGCGAGGAGATGAATGATATAACCTCAGAGTGGGATACTGAAAAGCTCAGGATAGGCGATAGGCTAGATGGGTCATCCAATGCTCAATCAAAATATACCAAGTAGCCAAGGATGGGATGGATGAGGATGATAGTGCAAATGAGAGCATAAAATAACTTGGATGCTAGGTAGATAATGATTAAGCCCTCTATGGATGATGCCTGTTACCAGGTTTTCACCATCCATACTTATCCAAGGTGCCACCAAAAAGTGGTTTTCACCATACAACGAACTTATTTCTCTTTACTATTTTTGGATTTTTTTGGATTTTTCTGATTTTTATTTTTATTTTTTTGATTTTTTAATAGGTGGGGTTACCAAGTAGACTTAGGCATAGAACTTCTCCAGATGCATGATGTTGATGGGTTTGTCAAGGGGCTCTCCTTCAAGAGTAGTCAACCTGTATGCCCCAGATCCATATTTGGCGGCTATGATATAAGGCCCCAACTAGTTTGGCTCAAATTTTCCCTTCTTGTCTCGGTCTTGCTGAGTACGCTGATTCTCTTTGAGGACAAGATAACCCACCTAAAACTGTCGAGGGTGAACTTTCTTGTTGTAGTAACGCTTGAAGCAGTTCTTTTATGCTTGCAGGTGATCATAAGCTTTGATTCTCCTTTCATCAAGTAACTCCAGTTGTGCAAGCCGTGCAACACGAGCGTCCTCCTCACTGATAAGATTTTATAGGGAAATTCTCAGTGATGGGATCTCAACTTCAATTGGCAGGATGGCTTCGGTGCCATAGACCAAAGAATAGGGAGTGGCCCTTGTAGGGGTGCAGATGGAGGTGTGATATGCCTAGAGGGCGGGATGAATATGGAGGTGCCAATCTCAACCGGTGTTATTGACAACCTTTTTAAGGATGCAGATGAGGGTCTTGTTGGTTGCTTCTGCTTGACCATTATCCTAGGGGTAATAAGGCGTTGACCAACAATGTTGGATGTGAAAGGTGTCACAGAGGTGTTTCATGGCTTGGTTTTTGAAGGGTTTTCCATTATCGGAAAGGATGGTGGATGGGATACCATATCTGTAGAGAATATGGTAATGGATGAACTTTGAGATCTGAATACCAGTGATCTGCTAGAGCGGCATGGCTTCCACCCACTTAGTGAAGTATTCAGTGGCAATGATTATGAATGTATGGTCATTGGATGATGGTGGGTAAATCTTGCCAATCAAGTTGAAACCCCATTGAGAGAAGGGCCACAGTGCTAGGAGGGGCTGAAGATCTTGTGTTGGAGCGTGAATCAAATCTACATGTTGTTGGCATGGAAGGCACTTCTTCACAAATTCACAAGCATCATACTCTAGTGTAGGCCAATAATATCCTGCTCGAAGAATCCTTTTGGCCAGGGCCATACCATTTGAGGGAGCTCCACAAACACCACCATGTACTTACATTAGTGCCATGCTGTCTTCGGTCTCATTCAAACACCTAAGGAGGACCCCATCATACCCGTGACGATAAAGTGTATCATCGATGATAATGTAACAGGCCGAACGTTGAATAAATAATTTTTGTTGGTTCTGTGTGAGGTCTAGGGGTAGGATATTATCATGGAGATAGGTATATATCTCCTGATACCAGGGGGAGGCGGGACCTATGATATCACACACCATATCAGTCTCAAGAAAATCATACACTGGGATTAAAAAATTTTTGACAAGGAACTCACATTTTTTTTGGTCCTTAGGCATATCAATCAGGGAACTGATAGTGGCCATTGCATCTGCTGCTTTATTCTGTACTCGAGGAATTTCGTCAAATTGTATGAAGGTGAAATATTTCTTGAAATCATCCACCATGCGCTTGTAGGGTAACAACTTATCATCCTTTGTGAGGAATTCATCATTAACTTGCTTGATGACTAATAATGAATCACCAAATACTTTCAAATGAGTTTTATGCCACTGTTTTGCAATTCAAAGGCCATTGAGGAGGGCTTCGTACTCTACGATGTTGTTGGTACATGGGAATGCTATCCTGAATGATTTAAGAATGTAGTCACCTTGAGGGGTAACTAATAAAATCCCTGCGCCTGATCCATTATGAATGTATGAGCCATAAAAATATAGTGTCCACGTTGGTGCTTCTGTAACTGTGTAAACTTCTTCATCTAGAAATTTAGTGTCCAGAGGGTAAGCATCCACTAATGGTGCCTCAGCTAAATGATCAACTATGACCTGTCCCTTTATGGATTTTCGCTCCACATACTCTATGTCAAATTCGCTTAGGAGCATGACCCACTTGCCCATGTGGCCAGTCAAAGTGGTTCTAGATAACAAATACTTCAGTGGATCAATCTTAGCAATTAATTTGACTGGATGGCTAAGCATGTAATGTCAGAGTTTCTGTGTGCTGAAGACTAGTGCGAGGCAAGCCTTTTCCATGGGAAGGTAGTTTAATTCATAGCCAACCAATGTCTGACTGATGTAGTAGATCACCCTCTCTTTCAATGATTCATCATGTTGTGCCAACAATACCCCCAGCGCGACTAAAGTGGCAAAGATATACAGCAAGAGGGGTTTCCCTGAAATGGGTGACATCAAGATCGGAGGATGAGCTAAATATTCTTTGATCTTATCGAAACCTGTTTGACACTGTTGGTTCCATCGGAAGGTGGATTCTTTCTTTAGTAGATGAGTGAATGGCTTACATTTATCTATGAGTTGGGCTATGAATTGACGGATGGATTGCATCTTCCCTTGGAGGCTTTTTAACTATTTCAGATTGCGCGGGGGTGGCATGTCCAGGATAGCCTTCACCTTGGTGGGATCAACCTCAATACCCCCTTCGAGAGACTATGAAACCCAACAACTTTCCTAACGTGACACTGAAGACACTTTTTTAGATTTAGCCATAACTTGTAATGCTCCAACCGTTCAAAGATCTTTTTCAGGATAGTAGGATGTTCTGCTCGTGTTTTGGATTTTCCTAACAAGTCATGAACATAATCCTCCATGATGATATGGATGAGGTCATGGAAGATGACCTTCATTTCCCTTTGATATGTTGCCCCCTCATTTTTGAGACCAAAGGGCATAACATTGTAACAGAAAGTACCCCAAGGTGTTGTGAAGGCGGTCTTGTGTTGGTCCTCACGTGCAATTTGAATCTGATTATAACCAGAGAAGCCATCCATAAGGGATAGCATCTCATGTCCTATTGTGAGGTCGACCAACATGTCAATGTTAGGCAGAGGGAAGTCATCTTTTGGGAAGGCCTTGTTAAGATCTCTAAAGTCTGTGCAAATCTGAATGTCTCCATTTGGTTTGGCAACTGGTACTATATTGGAGATCCACTCAGAGTAGTTAATTGGTCTAATAAAACCTACATCTAGTAAATTCTCCAATTCCTTCTTGACTAATAATGCGACCTATGGATGCATCTTGTGGAGCTTCTGTTTGACAGGCTTGGCATCTGGGCAAATGTCTAGATGATGAACCACTAAGGCGGGGTCTAAGCCTCGCATGTCTGAATATGACCAAGCAAAGTTAAAGATTCCCTCTTGGAGTATTTCCACGATGACTGGATACTCTTGCTCTGAGAGTGACTTAGCTACATAGGTGATCTTAGGATTTTCAGCAGTACCCAGATTAACTTCTTGAGTCTCTTCAATTAGAATAGATGATCGGGCAGATAACTAAGTTCTCACAAGGGGAAGATGAACATCTCCATCTTCCAGCGCCTCTTCGAGGTTTTCGCCATCGGATGCGTCCTTTATTTTTACTTTTTCAAGGTTAGGAAGTGCCTCAAGGAGGTTTTCACTAGATGACTACTTTTTATTTTTCTTATTCTTATTTTTGTGACTGGAGTGTTCATCCTCCCCCAATCCCATGAGGTTCACATATGTATCCACAGACATATTGATAGGTGTGCTATTATGTAGGTCCCAATCAATAAGCTCAGGGTGACGAAGGGATAGGCTAATGGTACAAACGAATAGGCATTCAAACATGGATGATATGTCGGTGTGATTGACGTCATCGTATGCATGTATGATGGATTCCTCCTTGATTATGTCTTCCAATGAGCTATCACCCATGATAACACTATTGGAAGTATTAGACGATGTTGCAGGGCCTTTCTGCTTTTTGTCATATCCGATTCCTATGTTCTTTGGTAGCTTTGATGTATCAATAGGCTGCAACCGCCCATGTTCTTCTTTACCTAGGCCCCTACCTTGGTAGTTATACTTTTCTGCAAACTTAGTTGACCAAGGATATGCTTCCTAAAAATATTCCTTTAGGGGAGGATCTAGTTGGGGTTCTTCTTGGTAGACCCATTAACTTATATCCTCTTCTGGTGCATCTGTCTTGATACTAGGGGACCTAAAAGTGGTGGTATGGATGTTTTTACCACTGAAGGTGACAGTTTTGTCTTCCTTTGGAGTAGCATGTGAAGGTTGACCATACACGTGTGGTGACGGGGGCATGGTTGCTATATTAAGAGCAGTATGCATTTCCTATTCACCACACCCTTTGTTAATGATCTAGACTTTTGTGACTGTAGGATCAGTGGTGGAAGATGGAGTGGTTGTCGTGGTGGAGGGTGGATTAGCGAATGATGACTGAGATGCCCCCATTTCGACCCCAGGACAATAATGTAAATGGGGAAATGACGCTTCTAAAGCGCGACAATAGTCAAATGGTTGGGGTCAGCATAGATGGTGACTTATTGTCCATTGACTAGGAATTTAGGCACTGATGGTACATGGAGGGGATGGCTTGCATAGCATGGAGCCATGGACAGCCAAGGAGGAGATTATATGGCAAGTCCAGATCAAGGACATGACATGTAGTGTACTGAACCATGAGTCCCATTTGGATAGGAAGATTGATAATTCCCTCTGAATTCCTTTATGCATTATCATAGGCCTTGATTGTGATTATTTGATTACTTAAATCTACTTGAGTATACCCCACCTATTTTATGAATTTCAGAGTACACAAATTGAGGGCAGAGCCATTATCTACCAAGACCCTTTTTATTTTATGGTGGGCAACCATGACTTCAATATGCAAGGGGTGATTATGATTGACATTGATATTTGGCATGTCATTTTGGCTGAAGTGGAGTTGATAAGATAAAGCTAGGTGTCCTACCAAAGCTTGGAATCATGTGGGGTCGATGTCATTAGGTACATGGGTTTCTTACAAGGCTCTGTTGAGGATTTCTTGATGTACATGAGAAGACTTAAGCAAATCCAAAATGGAGATATGAGTAGGAGTCTTTCCTAAGTGATCAAGGATGTTGTACTGGGAGCTTACAGGAGTTGATTGGGCGGGTGTAGAGGCTACAGGGATAGTGATGTGGGCTCATCGTGTAGTAACAACACACTGAGGGTCTTTGGCTTTAACATGTATGATAGATACATGAGGTTCTACCTACTCAATGTAATGAATAATACCCTTGTAATTGAGGGGTACATTCTTATAGCTCACGTTATTTGTGTTGTTGTCTTGGCGATTACTATTGGAGGTGCTCGAGCCTTGATTATGGTTTGGAAAGGCATTTTGATATATCTGCAATTGAGCATTAGACGACAAAGCTTGACTCGTGTCAACCTTGATATCTTCTCGATCAATGAGATCTTAGACATAGTTTTTCAGACCCTGACACTTATTCAAAGAGTTTCCTTTGATTTTATGTAACTCACAATATTCATTTTCCCTAAACCATGCAGGCTTGGGCTTGGATTTGTCAAGTGGCTTGGTGACAAGATACATGATTGGATAATTGATCTGTAACAATTTATTGAAGACAACAGTTAGGGGTTCTCTTAATTGAGCATACTAACGTTTAGTGTTCCCCTGGTTCTTTTGATTTGATTGTTGAGGAGGACGAGGTGCCCCTGTGGTACAGATATAGCATTAGGTATGGATGGTTGTTGTCTCTGGGATGTATTAGCCACTTAGACATGTTTAGTATCAGTGACACCGTCATTTACTGCATTCTTGTTCTTGTTCCAAAAATGTGGCTTGTCATTGAATGACCTTTCTTTATCCTCATTGTATATTTTGATGTGCCCTTTGGCAACAAGGGCACGTTCAAGGATAGGTCCCTTTTCCACTAGCTCCGTAAAAGTGGTCACACAATGTAACCTAAAGTTATGAACTATGTTGGGATGAGAGTTCTCCACGAAGAGGATGACCATGTCCTTTTCTTTTAGAGGGGTCTTCATCCGGCTTGCCAATGCACACCACCTTTGAAGGTAGCTAGCAAAGGTTTCACCCTCCCATTGTTTCTCTTTGAGGAGATCTAAGGTGTTAGTGTCCTCCAAATTGAAGAAGTAGGAGACAAACTTTTCTGATAGGTCTGTAAAGGATTTTATGGACCCTCTTTCGAGGGTCATGAACCACTCTAGGGAAATGCCTATCAGGCTCCGCAAAAATAGGTGCAAGAGATAATATTCATTGTGCATAACTTCTTGACACTTGGAGTAAAACTCCTGTAAGTGGGCCTTGGGATCCTTTTTCCCCCTATATCTGTCAAATTTTGGTATTTCAAAATGTTTAGGGAAGGGGATCAACGAGATGGAGGGATCGAATGGATATGGGCATATGTCCTTGAATTTGAATGATTGTTTGCCATTCCCTGCCTAAAGATCTTTCAAAGCAGCTTTAATTTCTAGCAAATCTGAGTTGACTAGTGGTTGGTTGGACGGATATAGATGGTAGGACGACAGAGGATCCTGCTGAGAAAGCGTCGGATTGTTGAGGTATGGGTTTGGATGGTGGAGTGATGACATCCCTTGTTGGTATACTAGGGGATTTTGTCGATACGTGTGTTGTTGTTGTGAGGTATAGTATGGATTTGTTTTGTAAAAATGTGAGGTAGGTTATTGAGAAGCTTGGATGTGATGTTGCGGATTCACTTGTTGATACTGGGGGTATTGCTATGATTGTTGGGAGGCCACATAAGGTGGTTGTTGTTGGGACTGTTGTTGGTAATAATGATTATGTGGTGGTTGTTGATGTGATGTGAGATGATGTGTGGGCCAAGACAGGATGTTGTATTGTGTTTGAACTTGCGGTCGTAGGATGGATGCGAGGAAGGGGGATATGGTCTGAGTGGGAGGTCGAGATGGATTGCTTTGCAACTGGTATGGTGGTTGTTGCGAGGAAAATAGCGGTTGTTGTTGTTGGGGCTGTTGAGATAATGTAGGGGGATTTTGCAAGGTAGGTTGTTGGGTACCGAAGGGGACATTCGGATGTGGTAAATTAGATTAGGGGGGTTGTGAAGATGCATACAAAGGCGATGGTAAGTTTATGGCCCCAGAAGGTGGATTTGAAGGGGGTGGTGCCAGTAGCATTAGTGGTTGTGGTTGCGGGATGTTTTGTGGCATGCCAAAGGCAAAAGGATCATTGGGATTAGTGGTTTGGGGTGCCCCTATGACTGAGATTGTGGGATGCAGGGGATTTCCTATGAGATATAGAATGGTGTTGCTGAATTCAGGTTGATGCCAACCTTCTACAGAAGGAACATTGGGGACATATGAACTACCTGGTACGTTGTGTGAACCTTAGGGTATATTAGGTGTGGAACCACCATACTTGGATAGGTTGATACTTGACGACAGTTTGACACCCTTGTCAATTAAGTGAGCCAAGATTTCTTCGCCATGTTTTTGAAGAAGGCGATCTATCATTTGCACATTGACCGGGTTACTAAAGTGTTCCTCAAACGTAATTTCGGATTGAATGACCATGTTTTCATCGCCGGGGGGTGATGTGTTTTGACCATCGATATTGGATTGTGATGACGTTCCATTGTGTGGATCCCGAGGGATGTTCGCACTGTTATTGGGATCTTGTGAGGCATTAGCTGTGTTGTTCGGATCTTGAGGGATGTTTGGTTGGGATTGTTGTTCGGCCATTTTCCTTGTTTGTGACTAGGTCTGAACGGGCATGCAAGATGATATGACGGATTAGGCTAACCTTGGTGATGAAAGGATTGATTTGATTTGATGATTGATTAGCCAAAAAGGATGTGGTTCAATAGGATTGATTTGATTGGATGATTGATTAGATGCTGAGGCTAGAGCTTAATGGGATTGATTCGATTTGACCAAAGTGGACTGGGTTGATCGATAGACAATGAGTCGATCCGAATTGGATGATATAACGATTCAATTTGGTTTGATGATTGATTAGGATGAATGATAGTGATCAGAATCTGAAACCAAGTTCAAGAGTGATCCTTGGTAATGCTAGGTGTTGATCAATCGATCAAAGGGGTGATGTACAATAATGATACTGAATCCAACTTGAGATAGAAGTGGATTCATTGGTCCAACAAGGACGACCGACTTAGGATGGATGACGATCTGAAGTTGGTTTTGATGGATGACAATTAGAGATGAACACCTAGGTTAATTTGGATAACCGCTCTAACGAGGTTTCAATGGGATACTGATGGTCCGAAACGTGGAAACGATAATCAAAACGTGGGTTCTAAATGGGTGAATGGATGCACGAGTTGAGGGGATGAACATTTAGGATGGCAAATGGATTCTCAAAATGAGTGTATGGATGTCCAAAACGGGAAGATGAGTGATTGAGATGGCAGAACAAGGGTCCCGAATGGTTAAGCGAATAAAAAAGTTGATCGATCAAGGGTCAGGTCTGCCCTTGTGCAGGGCAGGTCCGCCCAAGGAGCAAAAATTGGTCAAACTACGTCAAAACAGGCCTGAAAGAGGTTGGTCAACAGGTCAAATCTGCCCCTAGGTGGGTCAAGTCTACCCAAGGAGCAAAAATTGATCAAACTAGGTCAAAACAGGCCTGAAAGAGGTTGTCAATAGGTCAAATCTGCCCCTAGGTGGGTCAAGTCCGCCCAAGGAGTAAAAAATTGATCAAATTAGGTCAAAATAGGCCTGAAAGGGGTTGGTCAATAGGTCAAATCTGCCCCTAGTTGGGTCAGGTCCACCCAAGGAGCAAAATTTGGTCAAAAATGGCCAAAACAGGATCCAAAAGGACTAGTTTAAAGGTCAGGTCTGCCCTTGGATGAGGGCAAGTCCACCCAAGGAGCAAAAGTTGGTCAAATTTTTCACAAGGGGGGCAAATTCGGCTATTTGTAAGGGAAAATCCAACTGTTTGTGAGGGAAAATTTGGTTGTTTGTGAGGGAAATTTTGGCTGTTTGTAAGGTTTGAATTAATTTTTGACAAAAAAATACTAAGGCAAAGGACTCAAAACATAACAATCATCAATCAAAAGACTGCGGCTGAGTGAAATAAATCAGATAATCACTGGTTTCGCACAAAGAAGATAATTCAAACAGTACAAGCCTAAGTCTAGTAGAGAGGGTATGGTCGACAAAGTCCTCTAATCTAGGATGAACATGGATACTAGGGATTCCTCAATATACACCCGGTACGTGAGGCCCAAACCATGAACACCAACCCGTTACAAGCATGAGTCAGGAACCTTAAAGGCTCAGACCAACTCTTCACATCATCCCAATCCTTCACCAATTACAATGTGGTTGGATTGAGGTACAACTTTCGCTCTCCCCCCTTTATATACCCCATCGGTACGCATGGTTGGAATCGTCCATTGGGGTGATGAAATCCCCAAGCAGGTCCCGCTCAGAAAAATAAAAAGGGTGGACTCAAAAGATGTGGTAAGCTATGATTTCTCATCACCCAAGATCACTGAATGGTGAAAGGGGATTGGATACGTCAAATAGCTCACCCAAAAACATGGCAAACAAAGTTGATTGACACCTCCTAGTTACACTATGTACCTAAATTAGGGGTTAAAAACCTTTAAAACAGCCAAAAGATTGCTAAAAATTGAAATTTTACCTTCTGGAAAATAGTTGTCTAGGGAAAATCCACCTGTCTATGAGGGAAAATCTATTTGTTTGTGAGGGAAAATCTGCCTAATTGTGAGGGAAAATCCATCTATTCGTGATTTTTTTTCCAAAAATAACTTCTAAGGTCTATGGAGGGCAAGTCCACCCTTGGGAAAGGTCAGGTCCGCCTATGTAGGGCGGGTCTGCCTATCTGTCAGGTCAGGTCTGCCCCAGTAGGTCGAATCCACCCCAGGAAAGTCAAATCCGCCCCTATGTAGGTTGGGTCCACCCCTCTGTAACCTGTACTTGCAAAAAGTCAAAAAACAAAAAATATGAAAGCAAGAGACCCATTTGTGGGTCCCACCGGGCGTGCCAGAAATGTGATAGGGAAAATTTAGGTGCTAGAATATGAGCAGCAAACAAGAGAAAGCAAATAACACTAAAAACAACTTACACCTCAAGATTAGCCTAGTTGGATTCAACACAAAATAAATGCAACAAATGAAAATTTTTACCTTGTGTTGAATCGATCCTTTGGTTGGCCATTCGATCTTCGGTGTTGTATGCTCCTTGGATGGCACAAGATGCAAGCTAGATGATGATATGATAATGGATGAAAATGGATTCAAGTGTGAAAAATGGCTAAGTATGGCTCCTAGAAATTTTTTGCAAGAGTTTGGCTACAATGCATGATTTCTCTCAAAATAAGAGAAAAGAGGGGGTATTTATAAAGAATTTTGGATTCTCTAAGGAAATGGATGGTCAAGATTGAGCCACCAAGATCAAGATGTAGGGCTATGGTGAGTTGAGAATTCACAAGCCCTCACATCTTGACATGTGGCATGTGAAGTGGCTCAAAAAGGTGAAGTGGACATGAGGTGGAGTGGTAGTACATGACATGGATGGGGTACATAGTACCTTGGGATTGGGACAAGATTTCTTCATAAAGGAGGTACTTGTCCCCATGTGGGTGAGAGGACATATGGGGAATTAAAAATCCCTCAAATATTCTCATGGGGATGAGAGAAGGAATTTAAAATTCTTTTAAATGCATTGGGGGATTAAATGTGAATTAAAAATTCACATGGGGAATGGAGATGCCTTGTTCAAAAAGAGAAAGCTTTTAATGAAGTTGACTAAGGACACATTCCATAAATGATATGGGGATTAGGGATGACCTAATTATGTGATTAAGGTTGTGTAAGTACTTGATTAGACTAATTAAGGACTCATTAGAGGCAAGTGGGAAATTATGGAGGATGGGACCCTAATGATGATTAGGGGTGTGCACATCTTAATCATAAATTAATTATGATTAAGAAAGAGGGTTAGATTGCTAAGAGGGATTAGAGACCAACTTGCAAAAGTTGGAGGATGTGACAATGTGAGAGAAAATAAGGAATTTAAAAATAAATTTAAAATTCTAAAAGATAATATGACCAAATTAAATAAAGTGGTGTATTTATTTAATTTAGAGAGGAAAGAGGGGAAAAGTATTTATTAAATTAAATACTTTGGGAAACCTTATGCAAGATACACAATATTAATTAAATGAATGATTTAATTAATACTGGCAAAGAGGATGATTTAAAGGAGCAAAGGGATGATTAAGAAGACGACTTTGACCATATAAAAGTGGTCAAATTTGAATGTCTACAGTTTCCAACACCGGTCTTGGACAAATGAGGACAGGCTGCACAAATAATTAGTGAAAAGATACACTCACAAACAAGCAGGTTATCGGATTAGTACTTGAAAATAGAATCAGAATGAAGCTAGAAATAGAAGATTTAGGTTTCAAATTTACCTCAGATTCACCTCTATAAGAGGCAACTTCATCTGTCTGATTGAGAAAATTCACCCCTGTCAGGAGCAACTTTGGTTGTTCTTAAGAGAAAATTCACCCAAACTAGTAGTAAATTCGCCTGTTTTGTGTAGATGGGAAAATTTTCTTGGGAGAAAATTCACCTATTTTGTGAGCAATTTTTCCTATTTTTGAAGCAAATTCACCTATTTTAGGAGCAAATTTTCCTATCCCTTAAACTGAGTGAAAATTCACCCAAACTTAACAGATGGGTGAATTTGACAGATGTAGATTCACCCTTGTTCTGAGCAGGTTCACCCCTTTTGATGCAAGTTTGCCCCTATTGCTACAGATTTGCCTGTTTTGGTAGCAAATTCGCCCCTATGAGGTGCAAAATTTCCCGTTCAGGGAGGATTCGCCCCTACGTGTAAACCTGAACTTGGAAAACTTAAAACAACAAAGAACATGAAAGAATAGACCCATTTATGGGTCTGATCGGGTGTGCCAAAAATGTGTGTAGCATGTTTTCTAACCTAAAATAATGCAAAAAAAATTAAATGCAAAGGAAGAAAAACACAAAACAACACCTCAAGATTGGCCTAGTTGAACTTGAACAAAACAAAGCAAAATGGAATGACTTACCATGTCCAAGTTGATCAGTTGGTTGGCCTTGTTGATAGCTTGATGTGTGTGCTCCTTGATCGATTTCGGTAGCATAACAACTTCTTGTTGCTTGATTTGGATGCAAGGATGAATGAAAATGGCTATGGATGCAATGGCTTGGCTATGGAGATGGTTTGAAAGCTTGAGAGATGATTAGGGTTGCTGGAGAATGAGAGAGAGCTTGAATCTGCATGAGATGGTTAGGGTTGCAAAATGGCCAAGTGTTAGTCATTTAGCAAGGGAGATTCAAAATAGAGGGTGGAGATTGAAGAAGGACAATAGATCAAGGGTTAAGATTAAAGAGTTGACTAAAGGATTAAAAATTCCTTTTTAATGTGCATGGGAAGGATAAAAGGAATTAAAAATTCCTTAGAAACCTTAAATGAATAAAATGTAAGGAAAGATTAAGGTGCAAAACAAACTCTCCTAATGTCAAAACTTAGAGAATGCAGATATATCTTTAAATTTTGTAATTACTGTTCATTAAGATGCACATGAAAGGAATAACAGAATAGAGAAATAAACACATACACAATTGAACACCAAATTTACGTGGGAAAACCCTAATGGGAGAAAAACCCACCACACCAAAGAAAAAATACTTGTATTACAGTAATTGAATTACATACAAGTTACAGACTCTCCTTCCAAATAATCAATCTCACAGCAAGAGCATTTCCCTGATCAACCTTGTACAGAACAAATCCTGATCACACTTTGTTATGTCTTACTATTCCAATGCTTATACAACATACAGTTCAAAACACTAACTACTCGAACCATTCATCCCTCAACCATTACAGAGAGTTCCATTTTGTTCATAGTTCACAAACAGTCTTTTGATCTCTCACAAGTGAATGGTCACAATAGTCCAACTGCAAACAGTTTACATTCTGCTTCTCTCATTGGTTCAAAACAAACCACATAGACTATTCATTCATTCAAAATTCTTCAACTATATCATGTATTGATGAGACACCCGACCGTGTCTCACCAATGCTAAACTGCCCATTTGACAAACACACACAACATAATCTTTTATCAATCTATCACTCTGACTTGGTGAAGTCTCTCCGACCAAACAACATTGGGCTAAGAACTCACCTTGGAGGGAGTTTCCAAAGCTCCCTCGACAATTCATCTTTTACCAATGGGAATTCTCTTTGTTCATCTCATCATTCTCTTTGTTCATCTCATCAGGAAGACTTACCTTGATCATAAACCATCAGCCAGAATTTAACCATCAGACGGAGATCTTAAAGATGGGCCGACATCATATTTCACATTGATGAAGAACCATCAGCAAGACTCACGTCGACCATACCCCATCAGCCAGACTCCTACCTTCACTGAGAGAGAGAGAACTTGTGTCAACTATTCAGGTCATACCGATGGATCTCATCAGCAAGACTGACCATTAGTCACATCGACATGATCATTTCAAACCTTTAGAACCAAGCTGCTTGTCGACAAGATAGTCCAAGAGTTTCATGTCAGTAAGTTTGAGGCACATTTTCCAACATAAAATAGAATTTAAAATTTCATTGGGAAGGACATGGGGATTGTAAATGGAATTAAAAATTCCATGATAGGACCATGGGAAGACAAAAAAGAATTAAAAATTACTTGGGGAAGAGAAAAGAAATTTAATATTCCTTGGGAGATGGGAGAGGAATTAAAAATTCCTCAAAAAGGAATTAAAAATTCCTTGGGGGATGGGGAGAGTTTACTAAAGGGGTTGATTAGACTAGCTAATTAATGATTAGAGGAAAGTTAGGTGGCTAATGAAGATTAGGAGCCAACTTGCAAATGTTGGAGGATGTGACACATCCTAATCATGGATTAGACATGTGCACACCCCTAATGATGGGATTAGGAGGTGGATTAGGATTAAGAAAAAGTGATGGAGGATGTGACATGTGAGGAATTAAATAAATGTATTATTTATTTAATTTTTTGAGGAAAAGGGGAATAAAGGGTAAGGTATTTAATTATTTAACTAAATACCTTAGGGATTGAGAGGAATTTAGGGGTATTAATTAAATAATAACAATATTACTTAATTAATGCAGATAAGAGGATATTTAGATGAAAAAGGATAAATCTGACCAAACGTAAGTGGCCAAATTTAGATGTCAACATAAATAATCAGAGATCAATGGTGTACCCTCTCCCAAAAGACAATATAGTTGTGTCACTAAATTTAGCAAATTCACCTCCAAATTTAGAATATCATCACTTCCAAATTTAGCAAAATACTAATTAAATCTAGATATCCTCTTGATTTGGTAGTCCCCTAAATATGCTACTAGATTTAGGAGTATGTCCATATTTAGAGATGTTGCTAAGTATAGATTAACCACCAAATTTATATTAGATCACCAAATCTATCACCAAGCAAATAGACTATCCATGTAGAGGGGTTGACAAAACAATTTGGATGGGTGGTTGATAGAGTATATGGCCATGTATGCCTAATGGGATTTATGGCTATGAATAAATACTCATAAAAATAAGAAATTGGACAAGCCCTATAATAGGACATAACCAATGTGTCTATGGCGGGAGCCTAAGCCTTGTGGGATCCCCTTAATTAAAATTTGTAAGTCATATAAAATGTGAGGTATAGCCTGTACAAAATTTAAAGATTATAATATTTTTAAAACATGAAAAATATTTATGCCTTGCCATATTATGTTGAAGTGATATTGATGCCTAAATAAGTTGTAACTAAATAATCCCAATGCAAGCAAGGAATTTCTAATATGCCAAAGAATATTTTGAAATAGGCTAAATTTATCAAGTCCTTAAGGAAAAGTGCTTCATCTTTAATGGTTTGATAGGCATTTATATGATTTTTGGACCTTTGGAAAATGATGGTAACACCAAACTTGACCCATATGCTTCAAAATATGATCAATCTATCTAGTCCCATCATAAAACTCCTCAAAAAAATTATAGATGTCATTTATATATCACAATCCAAACCAAATGAAGGCTAAAATTTTAAAAAATAAAATCAACAATAGATGAACATACAAAATAAATATCTCAATACACTAAAGAAAACAACCCCCATTAATCATTTTTCCCTCTCAAACTATTCTTACTCTTTAGATCCTATGAGAATACTAGAGAATATAATGTTATGCTTTCTAGAGAGTATAAGGTTTGTGTTGAGAGACATTTCCATTCCATTTGTCCCATAATATAACACTTTCCATATACCTTAATATCTACCTTCATACTTCATTTCCATATTATATCATGTATTTTTACCACCATTATGTTGCATATGATTGAATATAAATAAGAGATATTTAATATTATTTAGAGGTAAAATATAAAAATTAAATATTATATTGTATTTACTAATATTTGTTTTCATTATGTTGAGAAAATAGTTTATGCAATATGCTATTGGAATTGGACATAATAGACTTCTTGTAACCGGTGGATACACTGGACAAGAAATTAATTCCACCTATAAACAATTTTGAAGTAGTTATTTTCTCAAGAAATACTTTAGTTACTTTGTTACAACTAATGAAGCTTCAATTTTACACTTATATGTTGTGGAATAATTACAACCAATAAAATAATTATCTATATCATTTTTCTACTATAACAAATTATATTGGTTATTTTTGGTTTAGTTGCTAGCCATCTAAATGCATCTATTTTGAGTTGGTAGTTAAAAGACTAAACAAACTCTCTATATTCATGGAGAATTGTAACCATGAGCTATGCAAGTTTAGAAAATATCCCATTTATTCATTTTGTATATAAGTTTTGAGAAATGGTGTAAAGAGGGGAGTAGTGTGGAGAATGTAATATATTTCTTAAAATAAATTCTAATATATGCAGTAGCTCATGGTTTGAGTACTTAGAATCTTTTTCAACCACCGTGTGGACTGAGAGGAAGAGCCCACTCATAAAATGATGGTGATGATTTTATTTTTTTGTTAAAGTCGTTAAAGTATTTTTTTGTTTTATTTTGTATTTATTATGATTTGGACATAATACTTTAATTATTTGTTTTGTGTATGATCAAGTGGTTGTTAAAGTTTCATCTATTTAAGAATATATAGGAATTTTATAAAATATATACATATATTTGTTGTTCTTATATAAAACTGTTGTAGTAGCCTACATAGTTCTTGTAGTAGAATATTATTTATAATTGCTATAACAATTTTAAAAGAATAGTTTTGCAAGTTCATTAGAATAATTACATTTCATCCACACTCACCTCAAGTTACTTGCAACCCTTACACATATGGCCACTATGCATTTCATAAGTTTACACCCTTGGATTGACATGTAGACCAAACTAAATTTTTTTTATTAAACATTAAATCTATCTCATTATTTACCCCAGTTTTGACCTATTAGTTTGTAATCCTAAATCTTATAAAGATTACTAATTTTAGATCATTTATTATCAAACATAGAAAACCAATATGATGGAGTAATATTATTCTTATTAATGGATGTAATACATGTGATGAGATGTTCATATGAGAGAAAGAGGTGGGTATATATACGATAGTGTATGTAGATCAAATATGAGATAAATGAGACAATTTCACATGTGAAACTTATATATTCACCAAACAAGGAAAGTACAACTCACATGATTCAAGTGTAACCAAGTAGATACCTATCCGAGTAAGCCTAAGTAAGTCTATCTTAGATGCATAGTAATGAAATGAAGTAATAAATTATATACAAAAAATAATTATTCACCAATAGAGGACACCATATCTTTCCCATAACATTAATTTATTGCAAGCATTATTATGTGCATAAGAGCTATTCTATCACATTGGTTGCATCATGTCTTCTATGGTTATCTCATATGTATTATCATGATCCTTAAGCTATACATTAGGAGAAACATTCCTTATCATCTTAGATATAGTTGCATGATCTATGTCTCACCTCTAGGGCTATTTTTTTGCATTTACATTTTCCTATACTAGGACCAACCTTATGTACCTTCATGACTCTCCAATACACATGATATTAAATTTTATCATTCAATGTGTCTTCCTTATTTAAATGAAGCATAGGTGAGGAAAATATTCCTACAAAGGAGGTGTGCACCAATTAATTAAATTTTTGTAGTTACAAGTAATCATAGAATCAACATAACATTACATAGTAACTGTTACCTAATTTTCACCCATGGGCTCAATCAGGCAGGATAAATCATGTGGCAGAGGTTCGAGAAGGCCAAATGGAACATTCGCATAAGGGAAAATGTCATGAATCTAATGCTAGGTTATAGGGTGCTCAGTTGAAAAGCATGCCTCAATTAGTTTGACATATTTATCCTCTAAGGAGAAAGTCGACAAGACCTTCCAGATGTCTTGCCAACTAGTAGGGGTTCCATCAAGTCTGAATGTTTCGCATTGGGATCCTATCGGCATGAGATTATCAAGGTCTCCCTGACCCATAATGCATTTTTGGTTAAATACGCTTCTGTGTTGCCTATCAGCAAGACCCCAGGAATGTCACGGCGAGTGGAATTCATATGCAGGTACTTATCAGAAAGGAAAAATCATTGTCCCGGTGACTAAGAATTTCCCCATGGGCATGAGGATTTCCTTCAGAGAAAGGTCTTGGCGAGATTTTTATGTCTCACCGACCGGCAGTAGAGGGATAGATGTTATCAGTGGGAGCTTTTACATCAGGGAGATGTCTTGGCGAGTGCAAAAGGTCTTGCTGACAAAGCACAAAACAAAATCCTCTTGCCATAACGTCTTGGAAAAAGCAGAAGGTCTCACCGAAAGGATGCCTTCGGCATATGTAAGCGAGCTTCACTAGGAGGTCTTACCGAAGACAAAGGTCTCGCCAACAATAGTTCATGACGCGGCATCAGCAAAAGGAAACAAGCTCGGGGTAAGGTCTCCTCGACCACGCAATGTCTCCCCAAAATGAAGTACGCCCTCAGCGAAGGGAGTTCACCATGAGGTCTCGGTGAATGAAGCTTGTCTCCCCGACTGAAGAGAAAGTAAACTCATCGTCGAAAGATAAGGAGCCCGGCGAGAGGTCTGGCCGATAGGCCAATGTCTCGCCGACAACAAAGGGGCCTCGCCAAGAGTTGAAGCCATCGCCATGAAGTCCCAACGACCAAGTAATGTCCCGCTGAAAGCTGGGGGTCTCACCCAAGAAAGGTTAAGTTGTCGTGATGTCTTGTCGACGACTTAGTGTCTTACCAAAAGGAAAAGGAGCTCGAGCCTAGAGAAGAAGATTGAGCTCAGCGAGAAGAGGAGGAGATCGACATGAGGTCTCACCGACAGGGTGGACTCTTGCCGATAGGAGCTCTGGGCCAAAGAGAGGGCATATCGCCACAAAGTCTTCCCGACTAATGGGAGTCATGCCGAAAGAAATGTTGCACTTAGGGAAAGAAGTTGGGCTCGCTATGAACTCTCATTGACAGTTTCAAGTTATGTCAATAGTTACAAAAAGATATAATCGCATTGGGGAGACATGATTAGTTTCTCACCAACATGCGATTCTGACTAAGCAAGCTTTTGACCGCCCGAAGAATCTATGTGGTGTATGCCCAGCCAATGAGAGGGAGCAAAAGGTGAGCCATGGCAGTCTGTTCAGGAAAAAGGAGAAATAACATAATGAAAGGCAATGTGTATCTGTTTGGAGCTCAGGAGCATTTAAAGAAGCTCGACTGGGGGGAATTCAAAGATCGACACAAGGACCAGAAGTGAATGCAATAGCTGCAAAAGATCTGAAGGCTTCTCCAAGGGCGATCTTTCACACCGACATGGACAACAAGGTCAATCGAACAATACATTAACTATATGAAAAGATCTAAGGATAGATCTTTTCAAAGGCAGATATTTTTGTAAGCCCAGAGGGGCCGACATCTCTTTTGTATATAAGGCATTTTTGCCTTCTTGTACAGAAGTTATCCTGGATGCTTTTATGAAGTCTATGACTTCTACAATCCTCTCTCGGATTAGCAAAATTTTGTAACTCGTTTTGGAGCATGTTATATAAAGCTTACCTTGATCACTGTTGATGTTCAGATTTCCATCTTGTTCTTGCAAAGTTTTGTGCATTTTAGGTTTATGATTAAGTTATTTTTGTGAATTTCTTTCATTCCTTCATAACTTTATCTTGTGTTTCATGCCTTCCTTTGCAAAAGAATCATTATACAAATCACAAATTGTGTTCACTTAGTCACATAGGGATTCTAGTCTGTGAAAATCTTTCTTTCCTCTTTGGAAAAGGTGTGTGAATCGAACCTGTTTGTGAAATGTTAGTGAAAGGCTTGTAGGATTTGATGTGTAATCTTATGTCCATTGTCAGTATTCAAGTGTAAATTGAGTATCTCATTGTTCCTATCATTTCGGTGCATCACCATAGTTTAGTTTTATTCTTATATATTCTTTCTCCCTTTCCCTTCAAAGAATCAATAGTTTAGTTGACACCAAAGGAAGTCGGCCTTCTTCGGAGGTTGACCTCTGCTTACAAGAAACCCACATCTTTGGAGGTCTTCCCATGTTACACTGAGGTGTTGGACATCAGGTTCAACATGGGTGCAACTTCAGATTGTTAACAGTTTTGGCACGCCCGGTGGGACTGTCGAGCAGACAGTTTGAAAATTACATGTCTATTATTGGTTTTTGATATGCAACCAGTAAGATTCAGACCTTCCAGAGGTTAACATCAGCATATCATGGTGACTTTGTGTACTAGTGCATCATTGGGGAATTTAAAATACTAAGAGAGTTGGTGTCTACCTCAGTATCATTTAGCCTTTGGAGGTAGTTTGAATAACACCTGGTGACTTTGAGCTCAAATCTTCTGGTTTCACAGGCATAGGTCTTGGTATGTCTCAAAATAATTTGTTAATTATGAGTTTCTAGCTCTTTGACTGAAAAGATGTGAAGTATTTATGAAGATGCTTACTATTACCCTCCATATCATGAGTATGTTGCTCCTACACATCCATACCAGAACATATTGGACATGCTCCAACAAATTGACCATACGTTGTGGGATCTCAGTCAAGGTCTTCACAATATGAAGATTAACGACATTAGTAAAACATTTGCATGTCTATCTAAGATGTTGGTTGATATCAAGATGCAGCAGGGTACCATTATGCAACAACAAGAAGTGGCTGAGCAAGTCTACTTTTATGATCAAGAAAGAGTGGCAAAAAGAATCCAGTTCGAGGGAGACCTTGAACAGGAAATAGTTGCTAAGGAAGAACAAATGAAGATGCTCTCTACTTAGGTGCAGAATACTCAAGCTTACTCAGATTATCAGCACCAACTAATGGAGGAATTGCAAAAGAGGCAATTGGAAGAGAACCTTGCCCAACAGATGGCTGCAAAAGAGGCAGAAATGAGGCTAAAATTTTCCGAATAGGAGGTTCCCAAGTACAATTTTTCCAGCTTCAAGCAAAGTCAGCCTCTTAACTCCCCTAGTAAGTCTTCTTAGTTTGAAATTCCAAGCTTTAAGGGATTCAATTCGATGCAAGAGAAAGTAGTACCTGAACAAGATCGGTCCATCATCCCTCAAGAGCACCCCATTGATCTAGATGACTTACTCCTCAAGGAGAAAATTAGCAAAGTAAATCCAATGCATTTAGCTGTAGCATGTTACCGACTATAGCAAGAAAAGCTCAAGCAGGAGGAGAGGCAGGAAGTAGGACAGTAGACAGTTGAAGATCTTCACTTGCAGGCAGAGGATACCCAAGTTTCACTGGAAAAGGAGCCACATAAAGAAGAACATTTGACTTCTTTATTTGATCAATTACCTGGTTATGTTGAGCAAGCAAAAGAGAGCATGCAGGTTCCTGATTTACCAATTGATTTGGAACACCTAGAGAATATTGTTGACTTGTTTGATGAACTTCCTCAATTTATCGATGAAGATGGAAATCTCACATGCATGATAGCATCTATGCCTGGTATGGAGCAACTAAATGATAAAACTCATCTAGATTTCATGCAAAAATATGAGTTAGATGATATCATAGAAGCTTTTTGTTCCAACATAGATGATGAACTAGTATCATATGAAAGGGAAGCATGTGATCATCCCATTCAAGTTGATGAGACTATTGAAGAAGTTGTTGAAGATAATGCCTTGTAGCCTGTGGACTTATTTGATGAGTTCCCCCACCTTGTTGAAGAGGAGGTGTATTTTGTCATGGACAAGGAGCATAAGGAACCATAGTCTGAAGATTTGTTTTCAGTTATCCAATAGGGATATCAGCTCCTTAGTCAAGAAGATCAGACTGTAGCAACCAATGAACAACCTGCATATTACCTTCAATCAACATCTTTTCAAGCAAAAGATGAAGTCTTTAGAGATCAACAAGAGACCAACAAGGAAAGTTCAAGCTTTTCCCTTACCAGAGGCTATCCAATCAGGTACCTAGCTTAGATGGAGTCCAATACAACACCAAGCACCAATCCTGTACCTACACCTAAAGGTACAACAAAAGAAGATGTCCAAGATGCACTAACAGCCAAACAAGAGTATGTTTAGCTCACTTGTCCTCCTTTGGTTGACAATATGTATGGTTTGTTTGGTAAGGTAAGTAAGCTTGTTCGCCTCTTTCAAGAAGTAGTGCATCATCAGGTTAAACTTTTTTCTGTATATCATTTTTTCTTAGCTGTTCTTAAACATGCCAGTCACTACATATTGAGTACAAAGGGCAGTTATTTTACCCAACCTGTCAATGGGTTTGTTTGACCAATTTCTTATTGGTTAGTATAGGGTAGGTTTAGTTGTTTCAATTCCCTAGTTGCTATTTCAATTCCCTAAGTGCTGTCCTAGCACAGTTAAATAGTTTTCCCTTTTGTAGTTTCCTGTTTTCAATAATTATCTAGGTGATCTATTTCTTGAGTTACATATGTTATGGCCATGTACAAAGCTGCTCCAAGTCCGTCCTCGGTTTTCCCAATGACTTCGTGCCTAATGGATAGGCCTAAGCTACTAGTTTTCCATGTTTAGCAGGCAAACATTCAGCAAAGGTCGCCATAAATGTTACCTAATTTTCACCCACGGGCTCAATCAGGCAGGATAAATCATGTGGTAGAGGTTCGAGAAGGCCAAATGGAACATTCGCACAAGGGAAAAAGTCATGAATCTGATGCTAGGTTATAGGGAGCTCAGTTGAAAAGCATGCCTCAATCAGTTTGACATATTTATCCTCTAAGGAGAAAGTCGGCAAGACCTTCCAAATGTCTTGGTGACTAGCAGGGGTTCCATCAAGTTTGAATGTTTCACATTGGGATCCTATCGGCATGAGATTATCAAGGTCTCCCCAACCCATAATGCATTTTTGGTTAAATACGCTTCTATGTTGCCTATCGGCAAGACCCCAAGAATGTCACGATGAGTGGAATTCATATGCAGGTACTTATCGGCAAGGAAAAATCATTGTCCCGATGATTAATAATTTCCCCACGGACATGAGGATTTCCTTTGGAGAAAGGTCTTGGCAAGATCTTTATGTCTCACTGACCGGCAGCAGGGGGATAGACGTTATCGGCGGGAGCTTTTACATCGGGGAGATGTCTTGGCGAGTGCAAAAGGTCTCGCTAACAAAGCACAAAATGAAATGCTCTTACCATAACTTCTCGGTGAAAGCAGAAGGTCTCACCGAAAGGATGCCTTTGGCGTATGTAAGCGGGCTTCGCTAGGAGGTCTTACCGAAGATGAAGGTCTCGCCGACAATAGTTCATGAGGCGATGTTGGTGAAAGGAAAAAAGCTCGGGGTAAGGTCTCCCTGATCATGCGATGTCTCCCAGAATTGAAGTACGCCATCAGTGAAGGAAGGGAGTTCGCCATGAGGTCTCGGTGAACGAAGCTTGTCTCCCTGACTGAAGAGAAAGTAAACTCATCGCCGAAAGATAAGGAGCCCGACGAGAGGTCTAGCCGATAGGCCAATGTCTCACCGACAATAAAGGGGCCTCACCAAGAGTTGAAGCCATCACCATGAAGTCCCGACGACCAAGTAATGTCCCGCCAAAATCTGAGGGTCTTGCCCAAAAAGAGGTTAAGTTGTTGTGATGTCTCACCGACAGCTTAGTGTCTTACCAAAAGGAAAAGGAGCTCGAGCCCGGAGAAGAAAAGTGAGCTCGATGAGAAGAGGAGGAGATCGACATGAGGTCTCACTGACAGGATGGACTCTTGCCGATAGGAGCTCCGAGCCAAAGAGAGGGGATATCACCACAAAGTCTTCCCGACTGATGGGAGTCACGCCGAAAGGAATGTTGCACTCAAGGAAAGAAGTTGGGCTCGCTATGAACTCTCATTGATGGTTTCAAGCTATGCCAATAGTTATAGAAAGATATAATTACATTGAGGAGACACGATTAGTGTCTCACTGACTTGCGATTCTGACTAAGTGAGCTTTTGACCACCTGAAGAATCTACGTGGTGTATGCCCAGCCAATCAGAGGGAGCAAAAGGTGAGCTGTGGCAGTCTATTTAGGAAAAAGGAGAAATAACATAATGAAAGGCAACGTGTATCTGTTCGGAGCTCAGGAGCATTCAAAGCAGCTCGACTGGGGGGAATTCAAAGATTGACATGAGGACCATAAGTGAATGCGGTAGCTGCAAAAGATCTGAAGGCTTCTCCAGGGGCGATCTTTCACACCGACATGGACAACAAGGTCAATCAAACACAACATTAACTACATGAAAAGATCTAAGGATAGATCTTTTCAAAGGCAGATATTTTTGTAATCCCAGAGGGGCTGACATCTCTTTTGTATATAAGGCATTCTTGCCTTCTTGTACAGAAGTTCTCCTGGATGCTTTTCTGAAGTTTGTGACTTCTCAGTCCTCTCTCGAATTAGCAGAGTTTTGTAACTCGTTTTGGAGCATGTTATATAAAGCTTACCTTGATCACTGTTGATGTTCAGATTTCCATCTTGTTCTTGCAAAGTGTTGTGCATTTCAGGTTCATGATTAAGCTATTTTTGTGAATTTCTTTCATTCCTTCATAACTTATCTTGTGTTTCATGCCTTCCTTTGCAAAAGCATCATTATACAAATCACAAATTGTGTTCACTTAGTCACACAGGGATTCTAGTCTGTGAAAATATTTCTTTCCTCTCCGGAAAAGGTGTGTGAATCGAACCTGTTTGTGAAACGTTAGTGAAAGGCTTGCAGGATTTGATGTGTAATCTTATCTCCATCGTCAGTATTCAAGTGTAAATTGAGTATCTCATTGTTCCTGTCATTTCGGTGCATCACCATTGTTTAGTTTTATTCTTATGTATTCTTTCTCCCTTTCCCTTCAAAGAATCAGTAGTTTAGGTGACACCAAAGGAAGTCAGCCTTCTCTGGAGGTTGACCTCTGCTTACAAGAAACCCACATCTTTGGAGGTCTTCCCATGTTACACTGAGGTGTTGGACATCAGGTTCAACAAGGGTGCAACTTCAAATTGTTAACAGTAACTTTATGGGGAATCAATTTTGAGATAATATATCAAAAGTGAGTCAATATATTATTTAGTAATGAAAGGCTACAATACACTTGTAGAGTCTAAGTATTTATAGGAGCATCACCAATAAGAGATCTAGAGTGATTCTAGTAGCATAACAATATCTATTAAAAATCAGCCTCAAAACCTAAATCTTGAGTAGTAAATAAATAGGTGAAGAGATATAAAAATCTATCAAATGGTAAGTAGGAAATAATGAGCTAGAACTACTCAAAAATATGGCAAGTCAAATTACCTAGTTAAACTTTCAACAACTAAACTTCAAGACAATTTCACAATCTAACAATAGCACATTATTTGCATTTTCCATAAGACATAATTCATCCACCAACTTGGATGCTCGAGTATTAGTCTATTATCTTCTTAAAAATACTTTATGACATGTCATAACATCTATCATAACTTGGTCAACAAGTGTAAATCTCTTACAAATCTTATGAATGTATCTAATTGATGCAACCAATTGAAGGGGAGAATATACTATTACGAACACTCTTATGTTGAGATTAAAATTGATTAATTGTGCCTATGTAGAAAATTATCACCATGCCTAAATGGATCTTGATCACATTGTGTCATTCTTGAAGTGTCATACTACATTGTTGTTATTACATTGGGTATTTTACTACCAATTTCCATACAAGATGAGTTTTTAACCCTTCTCTCTCACACACACACACATACACACATGTGCATTTTAATAGATAATTGAACTAACTTGTAATTGTACTTATTTTTGTATTCGTGATAAAAGTGTTGAAACAAAGTGTAACTATACAATTAGGCATGCTTATCTTTTATGTAACCAAAATTAATAATAATGATAGATCATAAATGTAAATAGAAATAAACTATAATATAGATGCAAACCATAAAATAAAGATATATGTGGAGAAACCCTTTTGGGAAGAAAACCACAACCAAAGAGACCCAAGACTATATTAATAATAAATCAAATTATATTGCATCTACTTATCCCTCTAAATTTTGATACCATAATGATGCTTGGATGACTTGAAAAATAGCATGATCCTAGTACCATCTCAAGACACTAATGAATTAAGAGTTTAGGCTTGATTTGAGCACTCTAATTTTTTCAAAGTAATAGTGTTGGAATCATGACCCAACCAATTAAGGCTAGGAACACTTTGCTCGTAGAAGCATGAGGGCCAGTGCACATCAAGTAGGTGAACTGATTGTGGTGACCCTAGGTCCAACTACAATATTTTTAACTACAACAATTTAAATATATGTTATTGGAGTTGGAATTTCTATGGCTACTGGAACTAGACTTTCCCTCCAATGGATCCTCATTAAGGGATTTAGATTGTGCTCATTTGAACTACTGGACTCAATGATCCCAGTATTGTTAGTTATTGTCACTAACTCATCATGTCAGGATTGGGTAATTTGCATGCCTACTACCTTCCATGCATGTGGTAGCCATTTCTTAGGCTCCCTCTTTGGAATCGAACCCTAATTCTCTCACACATCACCACCATGGTAGGCCTCTATCCTACCATCAAAAATTGATAGGGTAGAGATTTGAATGAAGCATTGCTAGCACAAAGTTTGTGTAATCCATCAAGTCATCATGAATCACTAGAGTAGCAAGTGAGATCATGTTGAAATTTTATCTAATAAATGCATCCCTTCAAGAGTTAGGATTTGGTGCACATATTAGCTCTAAAATTACTATGATTATCTAAGTAGCAAAGTACCATCAAAAAAATTATAGTTGATTTAATGAGCCATTTGTAGTTTCATAGTCTGAAATAGTTCACATTTAGACATGGATGGTTTAATATTTGATACGAGCATATGAATACTTGCAAGATTGACTAGGTAGCTTTCAACCATGAATGAGTTGTCATAGGCCTACTGGAGGTCACATGTGAACCTATCCACATGGGAAACCAAAAACATGAGTATTTCTTCCTCCTTATAATCAAACAAATCCTTCCATAACTTGAGAGAGAGAAAGAGGTGCAAGAACCAAGTAGTGCTCAAGGCCTTGCACAAGAAAAAAATTAAAATAGGTCATTGAACAACAAGGAGCTTTGGTTAACGGGCACCTAGGAAGAACATCTTGTATGGACCCCTTTACCCTACATCGTGGAGCTACCCCTACTTGTGAAGGGAAGGTCTGCATAGAGTGTGTGGTGCATGTGGCTATCTATATCATAAGGCCACTCAAAGACATCCATTTCCCAAGCATATGACCTTTATGTGCTTGGAGTGATGCACTTGCACAAACAATCTAGTCTTGATCACCACAAATAATTTCTCTCAACAATTTATATTGCTAAGTGCTAGCAAAGAATATTGAGCTATGAAGAAAAGATTCATGCAGGTAAAACTATAGTGGCAAAGAGCTTTGGTTAATAGACACCTAGGAAGAACATCTTGTACAAAGCCCTTTACTAGAAAGTCTCAAGTGCACTTTAGCTCGCGTTATGCCTACCTAAACAGACAACATCATGCATGCAACCACCTATATTTTAAGGCTGCTCAAGGGCATCTATTTCCTAGGTATATGCCCCCTACATACATGGAGTGTGCAGCTCGCACAAACAAGAATGTCTTGAACAACGTAAATCATTCCCTTCCAAGTATGACTTCAGTAACCATCCTTTGTTATGAATGTGACCCTCCCAAAAGAAACAAGTATTTGCACATGTATAGACATATATACATATATACATGTACATATGTAGATATGTGTGTATACATGTATATATGTATATACGTACATATACATATACATATATAGATACACATATATATACATATATAATATACATATACATATTTGTTGAAGTTTTATTTTTTATTTTTCCTTTTACCATACACGTACCTATCTGCATATATTTAGAAGAACATATAAAATAAGACATACCAATCTAATTTTATTATATTTTTTAACCTAGTGAATTTATTTATTTCTATCTAATTCAATTTTTATTTTGTTAATTTTTTTATATTATGTTTTTTCTGTCACCTTACACTTCTCTATCTACATATCAATTATAGCCTTTATAAAGACATATAAAATAGGACATACCAATCCAATTCATTTTTTAAATTTATTTCCTTTCTTTCTTTCACCGACACGCCTATTGCAACCTAAAGTGTGATTTATCTGGAAGACATTTTTGTTGACAAAAACACGAACAAATTTACAATTGTTTAGAAAACGTACACAACACCTGCATATCAATTTCAACACTACTTTTCACCTGCTAATATTTTAGTTTAGAAAAATCAGTGACAATAGCGTATGACTAACAAAGCCCACTGTCTCCATTTTTAAATCATAAAATTAGGCGCCTCAATTGGCTTTTCAAAATCAAATGGATTTGCATTGGAAAAAGCAAAGCACTTTGAAGAAATAAGCTAAAATTGTAAAGATAGATTGTGAAATTGCAGTGTTTTTTGGCTGCCTACTTTCTTGATAAAAAAAGTTCTATTTTATTAGAGATTTTTTTTAATCTAGAAGTTTTTTTTTTCGAGTGTGAGATTAATTTTGATGGTCGTATAAATGGATTTAAGTATTTTTTAATAAAATGTAATTAATTTTTTTTAAATTGTACCATTGGAAAAGGGAGATTTTTCTTGATGTGATTGTATTATACTTTTATTTTATATAAATGAGTATATTATATTTATTGAAAAAATAGATAAATGAGTTACATTCCAAAGTTTATATAAAGTCACATCATGGTTATGAGTGAGATAGAATGACGAAATGGTGCTAATGATGGTATTTAGTGTCATCATTGTAGATTGAAGCAACAAGCATATGCATTAATGAGGTCTTTTAGCCCTACAATTTACAAGAGCCCCGACCTATTGGTGGTTGATGTGGGTGAGAGTACGGTGGGGTATGCTTTCCCCCCCTTTTTCTTTGATTTTTTTGTTTTCTTTACTTTGGCAAGGGTTTTTTGGTTGTATAATAGTGATTAGAGGTCCAAAGATCTCCTTCTTTTATCTTTTAAGGATGTCATTTGAATTGATGAACCTTCTTCTTTCAAGCATGATAACGCAGTTCATGTTTTGGTGCATTCAACTAATGAGATCAAATCATTCTAGAAATTGAAAAGTGTCCCAAATCAAATGGTTTTCAGGAGATAAGTGTTGATTAGCCTATTTTGGTCATAAATTTGGACTTGATTGTAGATGATGTGTTCGACTTATTTAAGCATGCTTCGATCTATAAATTTATGGGCATTAAGATTTCTCTTCCCTTCTTGGAAGCTTACGCTTGAAGGACTTGTCAACTAGAAAGAGAAATGAAGATTATTCTCGTGGTGAATAGTTATTTCTTTATTTTCTTCTCAAGAATGATGGATTGTAGTACGATTTTTAAAGGTGGTTTATATTTTCACAATCAAATGGGTTTATTCATCAAGGCCTAGCATGTGGGTTTTTATCTGGTGAAGGAGCTCCCTTATAAAATTCTACTCTGGATCCACCTCCTTTAGCTTCACATGGAATTATGAAAATTTGATATTCCATAATATATATAGTTATTTTTTAGGAAATCCTTGGGCCCTTCTCATCATATTCTTGAAAGAAAGGTAATCTAACCTATGCACACATTTGTGTTGAATTTGATCTGAATGATTTGTTTCCTAATTCCTTAGAGATAAGATTGGGAAACATGAAATAGATCTAACAAATAAATTATGAACTCTCCCTTTAGATGTCATGTTTGTCATGGTTATGGGAATTTATAAATAAACTATCCAAAGAAGTCTCTATGGGCTTCTTAGTTCTTTCCAAATATTTTGGCAACTAAATTCAAGGTAAAAGGAAAAGCCCCAACTCATGTGGAAGATCCAAACTCAAATGGGTTTATCCTTGTCAAATATTAGAATAAGGGGAAGAATGTGGACCATTAGAAAAAGGATCTCCTAAGAGGAAGCATTAATAATAGGATTCATGTCCTTGATAATTTTGAAGAATGTGAATCCACTTTGCATGAAAAGACCATGTTGGTTAGGACTTGGATCTTCCTAATTTAGTACCTTATTTAACCCAACAAAAAATAATGCTTCAATATAGGCATATAGATGTTATCCAAAGAAAGGATTTCTCCCCCTTCCAATCATCTTGATGGATTGATTCAACATCAACAATCTAATATTGTTGATTCTAGATTAGTTGTAGCTTCTCCCACTTTGATAGAGGCTCCTATGGAAGATCTTGTTGATAGTTTCATGTCAAATGCTCTTCAATCCCCAAGACTAAAAGATGATGGTAGAAAGAAATATCCCCATCTATTAAGAATCTAGCAAAAAAATATCAAAAAAAGGGGATTAGATATATTTTTTAAGGTAGGGAGAAAAAGATGACAGAAAATGTGAATATGATAGGGGAATCACATGTGGAATTTGATGTCATTCACACGTTAGATACTCATTTATTAACTCTCCAAAAATTATTGTGCTTTCTTAGAATGTTAGGGGTTTGAGAAACACCCCTCATCAAAAGGTTTTCCAAGATATTTTAAGGGATCACAACCCTACTATTATCTTTCTTTAGGACACTAAACTCTCTATGAAAGAAACAACTACCCTTTATTCTAAGATTTGGAGAGGTAGTCAATATTAGTCTATTGGGGAGCTCAAGGTTCTACTAGAGAGTTGGCTTGATTAAGATACCCTCATAGACTCACTCCTTTTTGGACAAAAAATAGACTTTCCTTATCAATGGTGGCTTCTTACTTCGATTCTGGTAGTTCAATTTTTCTCACTAATGTTTATGCTCCTACTAATTTTCAAGGTAGGGTCCTAGTTTTGTCCCATATTAGATTTTTCTATTCTATGGCCCCATTTTTTCCTTGGATCTTAGCAAGTGATTTGAATGCTATTATTAGTCTTAATGAGAAACTTGGTGGCTCTAGCTAACCAAACCCATCTTTTGCTTTGTTGAGAGAGAATCTATAATTTCTTAACTTGGTGGATATTAAACTAAGGAATGGAGTTTTTACTTGGAATAAAAAAATATGTGGGTTTGCTTCCATTTCTAAAAATCTTGATAGGTTTTAAGTATCCAACTATGGAATTGGTGACAATTAGGCACATTCTTTTGACTTTTTAGGGTGGAAGGGGTTAGATCATTATCTCATCAATTTTTCTTCCTCTTTGTTTTCTCTTCCTAAAAATAATATGTTCAAGTTCAATATATGTAGCTTAGGGATCCTAATATTTACATGATTACATGGTTGCATGGTGGTTGGAGGAAAAGTATTCATTTGGTACTTCTATGCATTTTTTCTCCAAGAGGTTTCAGTTTGTTAAGTCCAAGCTTAAGAAATGAAACAAAGGATATTTTGGAAACATTTTTAAGAAAGAAAGGAACAATTTAAGAAAGAAATGGATGATAGATCACTTTTCATATTAAGAAAATTGAAATAACCAAGGAGTTCCTTTTTGAGGAGTTTTTTTCTACAAAATAACTTAATGAATGGGAGCTTTAAGATGAGTTATGTTAGAAATAGAAATCAAGAATTAATCGGATTTAGGAATGGGGTAAGAACACTTTTTTTTTACATAATTTTGTCAAATAAAGGAGAAGTGGTAATTCTCTATCATCTATAATCTTGGTTCAAGGAGATCAAGTTTCCTCTTTTCAAGATATTTTGAAGGAAGTTATCTTGCATTTTTATTCCTTGTTCACTAGAAATGGTTCTAGGGATTTAGAGGAGGAGCACCTCATTTTGGATTACATTCCCCGTTGTTTTATAAGGATATGAGAAATCTTCCCATGGGAACAATCCCTGTTTAAAATATTGATATGATTGTGATTCTCTTGAAGAAAGGTAAATCCCTTGGTTCCAATGGTCTTCTTATAGATTTTTTTAGGAATTTTGAGATATTCTAAAACTTGATCTTTTATAGGTGGTTCAGTAATCCTAGGAAAATAGCCTTGAATTATTAAAGCTATCAATTCTATCTTTATAGACTTGATTCCCAAGAAACAATGAGCTAACTCTATTATAATTTTTCAATGGATATCTAATTATATTGTCTAGAGCTCAAATTATTGATGGTCTAAAGATATCAATTATATGTCTAGTTCTAAATATAATGTTATGTGCATTAATCTAGACATGTCCAAGGCTTATGATAGGTCTAGGTGGTCATTCCTCATGAATGTTTTATCAATTTTTGGGTTTCACTTACGATGGATTAATTGGGTCATGAGTTGTGTGGCTTCTTCTTCCTACTTAATTCTTATGAATTATATCCTTTATCCTCTTCTTTCTACTTCTAGGGGACTTTGACATAAATATTCTTTATCTCCTTACCTATTTATCTTGAGGTTAAAAGGTCTAAGAAGATTGATTAAGCGCCAACGAGCTAATGGTTTCATCTAGAGTTGATCTTGGAATCAAGATCTAGATTCACAATCCCACCTTCAGTTTGTGGATGATATAGTTTTGAGAGGGGTTAAAAAATTAGCAAGGAAATCAAATTTGAAAGAAATATTTAGACATATATCTGGCTACTTTTGGTCAACAAATTAATGAGGATAAATTCAAAAAAAATATGTAATACCCTTGTTCTTGTCTACTAAAGAATTATGCACATTTTTCACTTTAGAATAAGGAATCTCCCTTTTTATTATTTGGGTATTTCATTATACACTAATAGCCTCAAAAGAGATCAATGTAAGATGATTTGGATATATTTTGCATGAGGGTTATTCATTGGAATTTCTAGTGGTTATCCTTTTCTCAATGGTTGATTCTATTAAAATCTATTTTACGTGCTCCTCCCATTTACAAATTCTTAGTTTCATCATCCCCTAAGAGCTTTCTCAAGGAATTTGACAATCTTTCTCAGAAATTCTTATAGGCAAGGACATTGGAATCCTAAAAATGAATTTTATTTAGTCAGGGACAAGTTTTCAAACCTAAAATATATGGAGGCATTAGTATTAGATAATTTGAGTTCAATTTCTAGGCCCTAGCTACCAAATTATAATAGAGATGGCGTAACCACCTAGAGTAACCTTGGGCTAGAATCCTTAATTTCAATTATTTTGGGGGATTTGTTGATGATGGTGTTCCTTGAATATGGATTTATTTGGGAAAGATACAATTATTTGGAACATAATTAAATTGGTGGATTCAATAGAGCTCTTTTTTTGGAAGGATTCTTGGGATCACCATCTCCCAACCCATTTTGTGTCTTCCCCTTCTTCATCCCCTAACTAATTTTTTAGGTTGGGAGGTGGTCACTACTTATTGATTTCAAGAGTCCTATCCATCTTTATATTGGTTCTAGATTGATTTTTTTAGGAGTTAGTAATCCCCATTTCCCTTTTATTGAGCATCACAAAACAACCAAGCACCTCTTTTAGTTGTCTTATAGACTAAGTAGTGTGGAAATGGTTTCATGCTTTTTCAATCCCTTTTCATAGAACATGACCCTTTTGGTAGACTAGCATATAATTCTTGTGAACTTTTCCTAGATATGTGATGCTTTCAAAGTAGAAACCCTATTTAGCATTTCAAAAGATAAGAATTAAGCTATCTTTGTATGATGTATTATTGATAGTAATATTTCCATGTATTCTAAATCTATGATTTATTTAGAGGTGTTAATGTAGATACATGTGCAAGTTAATAAAGTTGCACTTGAAGTGCCAACCTATAGGTGCTTCTTGACCATTGGGGTAATACACGTTGTATGGTTACCAAAGTTTTGCCAACCTCTCCTTTCAATATAGATAAATTCTATCTTAGATGACATTGATGTGGTACAATTCATCATGCCCATGTTCATGAGTCTCATGATTCTCAATGCATAACTTATGACCAAAATGTTTATGGATTGTCTTTGGCTTCTCATCAACCTTCAACTTCTTCTCGACCCTATGAAAAAGGAACATTTGGTTGGTCTAGAACAATGAAAAGTTTCCTCATTTTGTCTTGGCTATTTCTTCTCCCAAGGCCCTACTAATTACCCTCTTGAGGAAGTTTGCAATGAATAGGCTAACGATAACATTCTTACAAGTTGGAAGTAGATTCTAAAAGGCCAAAATAACCCTAATGTGTTGAAACCATATGATCATAACTTGCCTTGTACTATTAGATCAATAGCTCTTGATGTTGTAACAACATAAAATTGCCCTAACCTTATTCCACATTGGCATTTCATTGCCACTAGTTAATCTAATTTGCTACTAATTAATTAAATAGCTATATTATTTAATTAATCTAGTTCATGACTAACTAATTAAATAAATATTATTTAATTAGTCTTAACCCAATGTCAAATCTAATTAATTAAATAATCTTATTATTTAACTACCACAATTTCTAATTAAAAATTATTTAATGACTTCAATTTCAACCTCACAATGATAATTAAATAAAATAACATTTTAATATTTATTTTACCTATATTCTTCTCCACTATTTTCAAAAATAAACGACCAACTAATTTCCTTTCCCTTTCATTTTTGGTTGCAACAAATTAACATTTTTAGTAAATCCAATCTTAGCCACTCATCTTAAACAAATCAAATCCAAACCCTTTAATTTCTCCTTGATCTTGGAAAAGTATTATTATTCAATTTCTATTATAGATCTCATCCTCAAATCTTGGGCATCCATCCTCACTACCAAAAACCTATAAATTGACATATTATCATTGACATATTATCATGTGCAAATGAATCAACCATCTTATATAGGTGCATGATGTAGAGATTTTGAACAACCACATCCCATCCATTGAGTAAATCCACTTACAATAATAGAATTCAATAAACTTATCTTATTTTATTCTTCAAATTTCCATTATGTTTAATCAAAGGTGATCATTAGAATAGAATTTCAAACTTATTTTTGTATTGATTTCATTGCTAATTTAATGTGGACAATTATTTAAGAACCTTCTTTTTCCTCTATTGATATGTTCTTAAGACTCCACCTTACATAACATTTGAATTGTGACATTTTCCACCTTTCTTTTTGATGATATAATATATGTTTATTAACTTTTACATAATTATAAGTAACACTATCCTAAAAAGTCAAAATTTCCTTGCATAGCTATCACACCTCTAAATTAAATTAATTTTCATATTCAATGGAAAAAAATTACAACTACCTTTTAGTGTTGACAATAGCACATTGGTGTATGAATGTCAAATTGAGGAAAACTTTACACCTAAGAAAACAAAACACACAATAGAGGAAAACTTTACACCTAAGAAAACAAAACACAGTATGGACTTTCTCTACCAGTCCTACTCTCCATTTAATTAGTGGATATAATGTTTACAGCGGGACCCCGTGCCATGAACAAATGTCAAATACATATCTATCTTTAAGTTCTTTCTGTTAAAGCAATGTAGAACGGGAAACCCCTCGAATGAGGTAACCCCGTTTCAACTGTCCAGCCAGAAAATATCGAACACAAAACTTTACGGATGTCTTACGTGCATGAAATCCAAGTAATCTGGACTAAATCTATACCGTATAGTGCCTGGATTAACAATTAAAAACATTCAACCCCATCCGAAATAGACTCTTGTACTGTGTTTCAGTGGGCTCATTGAAAGCTAAAATTAAGAGAGACTTTAATTAAGAATTCCCTGACGAGAATTTAAAAAGCCGCTGTACGGAATGCTCTGTACATGCAATACAAGCTCTCTGGAATGAATTTCAAAACTGATATTGATATTAATTATACAGAGGCCGATATGTACATGTACATACAGGTAGAGAGAATTGAAGATGTATGATTGCCACAGTATGTCACCGTAACATAACGGTTGAGCTGAAAGAGGGGTGCGAAATTGAATCCAGGAAGGAACCATACATATCTGTGAAAGTCCTGAGATTTGCCAAAGGCAAAGGCCTCTCTGGAATTGGGGGAACCTCGACATCCCCTTCTAGCATCTTCAATACCTCGCTCATACTTGGTCTGAATGCAACCATTACATGGGCACACAGTATGCCCACAAGCACGAACCTCTCCATGATGTCCTGAGGCCCATCTTGGGCGATTCTGGGATCTATGACCTGCACAGTTTTACCCGCCTTTACAAGCTTCCATGCCCAGTCGGTGATCAGATAATCCGAGGCCTGCTCCACAGAACTGTGCAGAACCTTTCTGCCACTCATTATCTCCAACAAAACGACACCAAAACTGTAGACATCGCTCTTGTCTGTGAGCTGTCCGTAGAGGGCGTATTCAGGGGCAAGGTAGCCATGGGTGCCGGCTATTCTTGTGGTGAGCTGCGATTGGCCCTGAGTCGTAATCCTTGCCAGCCCAAAATCCGCAACGCAGGCATTCATGTCGTCATCTAGCAGAATGTTAGTGGCTTTGATGTCTCTGTGATAAATTGCAGGCTGCACACCATGATGGAGGTAACACAATCCTTTAGCTGTGCCGATAACGATGTTCTTCCTCTGCTCCCAATTCAAGGGTGCCCTGTTTTTCTTCCCCTGTTCAAAAATATGTTCATCCAGGCTCCCGTTAACCATGTAGTCATAAATCAGAAACTGCTGCTGCCCTTCAATGTCGTCACTGGCAACGCCAAAGCCTCTCAAAACAACCAGGTTCCTGTGCCTAATCCTGTCGATAATCTCCACCTCGTTTATGAAATCAGATTCGCCTTCGCCGTTGCAGTTCTTCATTCTCTTGACAGCAACCATACGACCGTCCGAAAGGACGCCCTTATACACAGTCCCGAAACCGCCCTGTCCGATAACATTTTTGGCACTGAAATTGTGGGTTGCCTCTTTGATCTTCTGTAAGCTGAACCAGACTGCGCCAGTGTTGGGCTTCACGGCACTCTTCAGAAAGCTTCTGCTCAGCCTCACGAAACGCCTGTGCCTAGCGTTGCCCTTTCTCAGTTCCCACAAAAAGTACCCCACGCCCAAACAAGTGAGCACCAGGAAGCCCACAGCAGCACCCGTCAGACCGTATATCAAAACCCTGTGGTTGGAATTGGACTCGGCTGCAAATTGCACCCGAAGAGCACAGTTAGCGGTGGCTTTGTTCTTGGGCCCAAATTCATTCACCACTCCAGCGGCATACAGACACACGAAATAATAACATTTCAAACTCATTGCCGTTGTAACATTATTGATATTGCTTGTTATTTGGCTCAGAACATCTTGGCCGCTATTAAAGCAGGTCGTGCAGGCAGAGTCTGATGAAAGATCCCCTTTGCAAGCCGTGTCGACTGAAGTCACACCCACTTTCTCCTCCCAATCTGATACTGTCTCTATGCCATCACAGTGGCCGGGGCCTGACACGAATTCGGTTGCATTATAGAAAGAGGTCTGGGTCAGATTTGAGGGAAAACCCATAGAGGTGAGCAGCTGCTGAAACTTGTCGATACAGGCAACGGCAGAGGCATAGTCCGACAATTCGAAAATGGATTCATCTTTCAGATATTGGGCAATACCCACACCAAAAACAGTTCTCAGCGTGGTTCGACAGTTGTCGACATTAGAACCAGTCTGAATAGATCGGCAGTAGGTTGTATTCCAGGACCATTCTGTTACATAATCAAGGTCGACTGGACATTCAGCATTAGCCATACCCAGATACAGTAACAACCACACCATGATCACATTCTTCATCATTTATCTTTGCAGACCAATACAATTGAGTACCCGTAAAAGCTAGAATTGCAGACTATGTATACCAGAACAATGGCGTGTACAGCCGATGGTCTTCAGGGGGGTTGAAATAGTCTTTTCTCTGGATACAATGTCCGTCCTCGTGCTCACGTCTTACTCTCTTTATAAAGAGCCTGCACCAATTTTTCTACAAATAATTATCTTGTGGTCAGATTTGATTTGCACCTTCCAATTAGACTGGCGAACCTCACGACGAAAGGCGGCTTTCTTTCTAGAAACAGTAAACCCACGTGAGGGACATTTCCAACCGGTTTACCACGTTTTGGTTGCAAGCAGACACATATTCTGGAATTACGTGTGGTAGGTCATCTTTAGGAGTCTCTTTGTTCCGGCGGTCAACACTGACACGTATAAAACCGGTCCCCAAAGCACACCAGCCATTGAAAATAAGGGTAATGACGGCCTTGCCGGGACTGGCTTGCCGGCTGTTGGGTCCCCCCGCAGGGGACTAGTCTCGCCCCCGCTCGCCCTAGGTACCCAAGATACGGGCTGCTGGGTCGCTGGGCGGGGTCGCGGGGATACCCCTGTCGTTAACAAAAAAAAAAAAAAAAAAATGACGGCCAAATCCATACAAATCATATTAATATGGGGAATGTTTATTTCTAATTAGAAAAAAGATATCATAAGCGTGGACAACAATCAAGCTAGAATTTTTATTTGTGGGTTCCTTTTATACCAACTCTTCAAATTCAAAATCTTGAAATTTAAATTCTAATAATTTTTTTTATTAGTTATTATGAGTTAAGTAGTCGACTTAATATATATATGTAATGTATTGTTAAGTTTTGGTATTTGAAAAATATTCAACTTGTACTTGTTATAATTAAGAAATATGGTTGAATAAGAAATAATCACTTTAGAAATATTTGGATTTGGAGTTTATAATGGATATGATTGCATCATAATCATATAAGTCATTTGCACATATATCTATGAAAGCTATCTATAATTATTCACTTAGACTTATTAATCTAATTTTCCCCAAAGATTGATCTAGGAGACCTTATCTTGACCGTGGAAATTTAATAATCTCCCCTTAGATGTTTGTAAACACCACCTTTGAGAAATACACAAGGAAGGGGGAGGCAAACATATTTTTGCACATATTTTGTTAGCTTATCCTTATATGGCCAAGTTCATTTTCATGCATCATATCAACGTCGAAACACTTGGGTTCAAACCTAAGGGAATTAGATCTAAACTAGAGAAATTTTTGGGCTTACATAGAGCCTAAGACATTTGTTAGATTAAGAAGATTAATATTTATTCTTGCAATAAATTATTCCAACTTGACATTGCTAAAGTTTCTTCATTAATATTCACAAAGCTAAGTGCATATGTCCTATAAAATTCATAAATATTCAAATATTATTTATTAACATAACTCTTAAATTAATCTAAATTAATTATACTTAATTATTTACATATTTATTTCTTTACAAATACATGCTCTCATATAAATAGTATTTTTTCTTTGCTATAGGCTCATACTTTAACCGTTTGCCTTTGAGTTTCAAGGTCACTCTCACATATATCACCTTGGGACATAAACTTTAAGAAACTCCTAGGACAAACTTTAAGCAGGTCCTAGTTAATAAACTTTAAAAAGGTAGGTCAAGCTCACATATATCCATGAAATCCCTAATTATTTTGATATTATTGATCCATCACCAATGTAGACTGGTGCCTACTCCGTTGGGAAACAAAGTCATGAACAAAAAAGAGAAAGGAGACAAAACTAGCAAAGTATCCACAAAACTAGATTACATTCTTACATACAAATCATTTATTATATTTTATGCAATGCACATACTTATAAATCCATATGGAATTGCAATAACCAATATGCAACAAAGGAACATCATTATAAAATATTTGTAATTCATTATAAGTTATCACACTTACATATAACCTTCATTATAATTGCACTAGCAAGTGTGGCAAGATGAAATACCTAACTGTGATTACAATATTTTCTTAAATAACTACAAACTACTATAGAGACATGCCATTCCTTAAATATGTGCATTAAAAACCATTCCACACTTCACAAAATAATATTCCTCCATTTGTAGCTTAGAATAGCAACATTAATGCCCTATAATATGTTTGGAGCATAATAGATCCAACAAATCAACTTAACAACCAACCTTTTTTTATGTAGAATGAACTAAATTATTTATAATTTTTATTTTCTAGCAGCCAGATTCCTATGGAAACTTTAGGAGGAAATATAACCTATAGATGTGGGGTGTGGGGTTGTATAAATATATGACACCTTAAAAAAATTGATAGATATTAGTGTGGGGATATTTGGGTAGGAAGAAATTAAATAAACCCTTTTATGGTTGCATGGTTACCCATTCTATTTACAATTAAATATCCATTTAAAATCACACCCTTATGTTTGAACAAATATGTTTCAAGAAGGAAGGATGAATTGGTGGTTTTAGAGTAAAATCTAGTATCAATGGAGTGATGGGTTAGCCATGGGAGTAGCTAAAACCACACTTTGAAGGCTTCTAGGATGTGATAGGCCTGAACATGAAATTTGGAACTTTTGTTGCTTGGTAGGAGTCTAGGTTTGGGAAGGATCTGATAAATAGAATAAAACAGGATCAAGGAAATGAATTAGAGTTATACTAGGGATTGGGAACTGGGATAGAGTGGTGACTTGCGACCTAATGAGGTGGGAAAGAACTAGGCTTGAGGATCAAGTCCAAAATGATATTAGGAATTAGGACAAAAAGAGAGTGAATTGAGGAATGAAATTAGTATTAGGAACAATGAGATATAGGTGCTAGTGAAGGAATTTTTAGGGGTTGGGGCATAAAGGGAATAAAGAAATTGTAGCTATGTTCAAAGGCCCTAATTCCACTAGGGGTTTGCACCTAGTAGAACATATGACATAATGTGTCAAAGGTTGTAGGTTTACTAGGGAACCTAGAACATTGGGATAAGATAAATGATAAATATTGAGGCCATGTGGTGATCAAAGGCCTTAAGACATAATCCCTTGGTTCCAAGTCCATGTATGAACCTGTGGTCTAGGAAACATAACAAAATACTATAGAAGGTGTAACTAGGACTTGTTATAGAAGAGTACAGGTCCCAAATCCACTCACAACCCCATAGCCCAATAAAGAACACATGACTGACATTAAACACAATAAAAAAATTAAACATTAGGCATGTGGGGACCCACTTAATATTTCTCTGATTATGTATAATCAATGGGTAAAATAGTCAATTATGAAAATTTCAAGACCTACAAATATAGGTGCATATAGTAGCTCTAGATGGGGATGTGTGCTTCTTTAAGACGGTGAGATTCCAACTATCCTTGGGAGAAAACTAAAATATGGGTCCAAAAGCGATGAGACACCCACACTTCATCATAATAGATAAGGGTTATAACCACACAAAGATCATGATACTTACAAGACAATACAACATAAATAATGACACACTATATACATGAAAAAATAACAACTTGCAACCAATGACAAGGAGACTTAAGACAATTGAAGATATGGTTGCAAGTAAAAATTACATAAATTTATAGGTTGGAACTTGTGTGAGGACCTATGGCATGAGGCCATCCACAAACTAGGTTTTATTATTACATACACATCATATATTATATTTCATGCAATGCATATACTTACAAATACATTGTAGTGTCAAAAATTGTCACCCTCAATTTCACACTAGATTTAGCTCCCTCCTATGTGCTTGGACCTAGTTATGCATTTAATTTTCCCATTTTATAAATATCTTAGAAACATTAAAAGATGAGATTAAAAATACATATTTAATATTTAATGCCAATGTTTACAGCCCCAAAAAGAATGGGTCTAGACTAGGGTGCCCATCACCCCTATCCAACCTATTTTGGCCCAATTTTGAATTTGTTAGTGTCACATTTAAAAATATAATTTTATTTATCATCTATTGGTAATTGATTAGTGATAAATTAAAGAATTGCATATAAATAAAAGTCATTTTCACCATTTTAATCCTAAAAAATCTATTGAGCAAATTAAATATCCTAAAATCAATCAAGGCAATTCAAGGACACATTTAGTAGGATTATTACAATGCTTTCATCTATCAAGATCTTTCTCTCAAATCATTAGGAATAAGGAAGAAATTATGTGCAAGGGTCTATTATGATCAATAATGCCATTTTATGAAGATGCATGAGTTATCCTCTACATGCTAGCTACAACAAGCTATTATGTTTAGTTAACTAACCTTTTGCAAGTCTATCAAGAAATCAAGGAATCCATCAATCAACATATTTGACAACTTATGGCGTGGAATCACTTTAGTAAGGATTTCACATTAAAGTAACATTGTCATTTATCATTTAGCATTTTAGTCAATTATTATTGTTTTGGCCTCTACCTAACCTAGGGCATGCCCTCTTGATTATCATTATTTTCTATAAATGGAGGTAGGAATACCAAAACAAGGTTTGACTTAGGTAAACCCCTATACAACACAATATTTTCCCCTCTTTTCATGTGTGCAGGTCAAATATGGGATCTTCAACAAAAGAAAGCTATAGAAAACATAGAGTAGACTATAACTCGTATCTTAGAGTTTTCAAATTCAAAATAGAAACATCTTAGTCTAAGGAACCCAACGCCCTTGTCCCTACAATTCAACTTCATATAGTTCATTACCATCATATTAGGTTTAGTGTTGAAAAATGTACTCCTCTACATTCCACACTATGTTTGGGTCCCCCAATTTAAATGGACTTAATCAAGCCTCTAATTTGATAAATTTTACATTTCCCAATTAATTGCAATTTATAAAGGGGGAAGTGTGATTTAATTAATACATTTATCATTATTAATGTAGACATGCAAAATGTACAAGTTGACATTGCGCATCTAACTTTGATCTACTAACATCGTTTCTTCCTAAATCATCCCTCGGTCTAACTGTTTAATCAAATTCCCCTATCTGATTAAATTCATCAATATTCGTCTCTTAATTAAATAAATTATTTTGTCTAATTAAGTCACTTTCCCTTGTTAATTAAATCAATTCATCTGATCTAATTATCCCTATTTAATTAAATAATCAATTTATTTGATTAAATCTCTAAAGTCTATCTGTTAAATTAAATAAATTAAAACCTTATTTAATTTAATCTAGTACCATCCCTTTTAATTAAATAAATCAAAATCTTTATTTAATTAGCCTCTTATCATATTCCTCTCTTTTTGATTTAAATTAATCCAAAAATTTAAATCAAATTGTCAAATCAGCTAAATATCCCCTTAAATTAATCAAATCCTGATTAATTTAATCCTAATCACTCAAATCCTCTAGATTTTGCAACTTGCACAATTAAATCATTTATTTGATTTAATAATTCCCTATTTTCATTCAAAAAAAGGCATCTAAGTGGAAATATTCCTCAAATTTGAAATCTCCCCCCAAAGGGACTTGTCCATCCAACAAAGCATTTAAAGCTCTTACATTGTCTCTTACATGTCTCCCACTTGGCATTTAACTCATTTTTTATCCCCCCTAAACATGTCATCTCATCAAATTCAAATTTCAAACTTGCACAATCCTCAAAACTTGCTCAACCTTCATCCTCTCACATGTTGACAAGTGGCATTATATCATTGGTTGAATCTTTGTCCCACATTGATCAAATTTGGACATCTCTTCAACTTATCATTCTATAAATACAATGCTTCACCATTCATTTTATCATCCACATTTCAAGAAAAGTTACTATGCTAAAATACTTAGCAATTCTCATCCATCTCATTGAATCATAGCTAGGTTTTTTTGCAGATTTTAAGCTTGGAGCATACATTCAAAGTCTTCATCAAGTGGATCAATCATCTTCAATCAACATTTGCATTCAAGGAGTTGGGAAAGGGCAAATCTCCACACACCTATTTGCACCAACTCCCTCAAGAGATCAAGAGTTTGCTTGCATTAGATAGGATTTAATTGTTTTATTTGTGTTCTTCATTTTCATTTCTCATCTTTTGCAAATTTCAAATGGATTTCTTGAGGAATCATTGGTTTCTAATCTTGTGTTTGATCTAATTGTTTGCATGTTTATTGTGTTTGTGCAAGGTATAGATTCAAATGGTTCACAATTAACACCCCAAAATTCAAAAATATTGATTATTTAGGTCAGGACCCATTTTCCCTTGGGTGAATGGGTAGGACGAATGGGTCCCCTTTAAGTTGAAAATTCAAATTTCAAATATGTTTTTTGGTGGTATTTTTATGATCCCAAATTCATATTCAAAATGTCGACTTGTAATGTTTAATTTTTAGGAAATTAGAAAATTGTCTATAAAAGCAACTTCCAGGTCTTTTTATCAATTCAAATCCTAAGAAATTTCATGCAAGTTTCACAAGAGCTAAGATTATTGTCAAAGGTATTTAAGAGTAGATTTCTTAAGAATTTTTTACAACATTCAAGATCTCAAGCATCATGTGTCAAAGCTGTCAAGTTTCATGCATGTTTTTAGAGCTAACATTGTGATGTAGATTTCAAGTGTCAAATCAAGATTCAAGCTATCAAATCAAGATCACATCAACAATCAAGGAATTTCATGTAAGATCTACTAAGTTGCAGTCCTTCAAAGGTTTCAAATCAAGGTTTTGATCTTAGGTTGAAGAAGGACTGAAGATATCTTGAAGAGAAAAATTGGAAAAGTTGTCAAAGTTGCAAAAGTTGTCAAGGTTTTCATCAATCCACGAAAACTCACCTACATGATTTATTTTTTGATTTTTTGACTATGAAATCTAGAGAATTTAGGAGTGTAGACATAGGACCCATAAAATAATTTTAGAGAGCCCTAAAAATACCCATTCACCCTTGGGTAAATGAGTCCTAGAGGACACTTAACAACAACATTTTGATGAAAGGTACAAAATTACTAAACCCTCTCATATCTTTATGAAAGTTGCAGGTTCTGATAGATTAAGGTTTAATCTTTTGATTTCATGTTTCACATTGCATTTTTGGGTTGATTTACTATTTTTATTCTTTCTCCCAAAAGTGATGTTTTAGTAGGACTGCCCTATCCTGGACCATAAGGGAAACACAATTTCCTTCAAGGTTGACTCACCTAAGGGTTAAAAGTCAACCTTGGCTCAAGGGATCTCTTTTTCCTAATTAAATATCTATTTGAAATCACACCCTTATGTTTGAACAAATTTTTTTCAAGATTGGTAAATTGGTGGTTTTATAGTGAAATCTAGTATCAATGGAGTGATGGGTGTGCCATGGGAGTAGTTAAAACCACACTTTGAAGCTTCTAGGATGTGGTAGGCCCTAACATGAAATTTGGAACTTTTGGTGCTTGGTAGGAGTCTAGGTTTGGGAAGGATATGAGAAGTAGAATAAAAGAGGATCAAGGAAATGAATTAGAATTATATTAGGGATTGGGAACAAGGATAGAGTGGAGAATTGGGACCTAACAAGGTGGGAAAGAGCTAGGGTTGAGGATCAAGTCCAAAATGAGATTAGGAATAAGGAAAAAAAAGAGAGTGAATTAGGGAATGAACTTAGTCTTGGGAACAAATAGATATAGGTGCTAGGGGAAGGAATTGGTAGGGGTTGGAGCATAAAGGGAATAAAGCACTTGTAGCTATGTTTGAAGGCCCTAGTTCCACTAGGGTTTCCATCTAGTAGGACATATGACATAATGTGTCAAAGATTCTATGTTTACTAGGGGAACCTAGAACTTTGGGATAAGATAATGAAAAAGATTGAGGCTATGTGGGGATCAAAGACCTTGAGACATAATCCCTTAGTTCCAAGTCCATTTATGGACTTGTGGTCTAGGAAACATAACAAAATACTATAGATGGCTCAACTAGGACTTGCTATAGAAGATTATAGGTCCCAAATCCACTCACAAGCCCATAGCCCAATAAAGAACACATGACCGACATTAAACACAATAGAAAATTAAATATTAGGCATGTGGGGGACCCACTTAATATTTCTCTGATTAGGTATAATCAATAGGTAAAATAGTCAATTATGGAAATTTTAAGGCCTAAATATAGGCGCATATAGTAGCTCTAGTTGGGGATGTGTGCCTCTTTAAGACAGTGAGATTCCAACTATCCTTGGGAGAAAACTAAAATATGGGACCAAAAGAGACGAGACACCCACACTTCATCATAATAGATAAGGGTTATAACAGCACAAAGATCATGATACTTACAAGAAAATGCAACATAAATAATGACACACTATATATATGAAAAAATAACAACTTGCAATGAATGAAAATGAAACTTAAGGAAATTGAAGATATGGTTGTAAGTAAAAAATACATAAATTTATAGGTTGGAACTTGTGTGAGGACCCATGGCATGAGGTCATCCATAAACTAGGTTTCATTCTTACATACACATTGATATATTATATTTCATGCAATGCACATACTTACAAATACATTGTAGCATCAAAAATTGTCACCCTTGACAATTTCACACTGGTTTAGCTCCCTCCTATGTGCTTAGATCTAGTTATGCATTTAATTTTCGCATTTTATAAATATCTTAGAAAAATTAAAAGATGAGATTAAAAATAAATATTTAATATTTAATATCGATGTTTAAGGCCTCGAAAAGAATGGGTCTAGACTAGGGTGCTCATCACTCTTGTCTAGCCTATTTTGGCCCAATTTTGAATATGTCGGTGTTACATTTAAACATCCAATTTTATTGGTTGTCTATTGGTAATTTATTAGCATTAAATTAAAGGATTTCATATAAAAACAAGTAATCTTCACCATTTTAATCCTAGAAAATCTATTGAGAAAATCGAAGATCCTAAAATCAGTCAAGGCAATTCAAGGGAAAATTTAGCAACATTATTAACAATGCTTTCATCTATAAAGATCTTGCTCTCAAGTCATTATGAATAAGGAAGAAATCATGTGCAAGGAGCTATTATGATCAATCATGCCATTTTATGTAGATGCATGAGTTATCCTCTACATGCTAGCTACAACAAGCTATTATGTTTTGTGAACTAACCTTTTGCAAGTCTATCAATAAATCAAGGCATCCATCAATCAACATTTTTGACAACTTATGGCGTGGAATCACTTTATTAAGGATTTCATATCAAGGTAACAAATGTTGTCATTTATCATTTTCATTTCAGTAAATTATTATTATTTTGGCCTCTGCCTAACCTAGGGCATACCCTCTTGATCATCATTATTTTCTATACATGGAGGTAGAAATACCAAAATGAGGTTTGACTTAGGTAAACCCCTATACAACACAACCTTTCACCCTCTTTTCATGTGTGCATGTTAGATTTGATACTTTTAGTAAAAGATAGCTACATAAAACATAGAGCTAATTGTAACTCATATCTCAAAGTTTTCAGATCTGAAATAGAAATATCTCAATCTAGGACACCCAACACCCTTGTCTCTATAATTCAACCTCATATAACACTACCATCATATTAGGTAATCATCTAATAATAATAAAATTAGTCATCTCAACAACCCTTATAAATATAATGTAACCTATCCAAGATAAACACAATAACACTACCACTAACAAATAATCAACCAATAATCAATAAAAAATGAACATCTCAAACAACACATACTTACATAGTCAACATAAGGAACTCATCTAGTTATCATAGAGAATTCACATCAACCATTAGTTAGATAAAATTAGTTAGTTAACCATATCCAATAGCAACTAAGCATATGAACATCATTGATGGTTAGGAACAACCACCACTCATAAAAATCATGTATAATGTCCAAAAATTGAAGCACATGAAATATTGGAAGATCGAAGAGAAACATGAAAGATGCAAATAATCGACAAGATCATAAAAAGGCAAGGTATCACATGTTGTTTCTTTTCCAAGAAGTGCTATTGCACACTGTACATTTTCCTTTAGAGAATATATGATCTAGGTGTTACATGTTTTCATCCAAGTGCAAGCCTACACTTGTTATTACATCTTGTGTGTTTTGAGCTAGGCTAGTTGTTGTAGTTTCCCTAATAACTCTATTTCCCAATGAATGTTTAAGGCTTTTGGTTTCTTCATGTTTAACAAGAAAACATCCCTCATAAGTCATCAAAATTTTGACATTTCATGCCCCCCTTATGGCCCATTATTAAATAATTTGAGATATCTTACTTGGATCATCTTACATGATGTTACTCCTCTGGACCTTGCATTAACCCTCTTTGTTCCTACCTCAGTAAAAATAAAAGTTGCAAAATATAAAAATAACTAAGTGTTGGTCTTGTCAAGGTTTCCAACTTTCTCTTACCCTCATACCCACATGCCATTTGTATTGGCTATGAGATATGCTTCTTTCCACTTGTAAAAATAAAATAAATATTAGGTTTTCAACTTTAAAATCATCGGTCTTCACCTTGCTTCCCTACCACTTCCAATCCTTTTCCATTTGTGGCCCCAATGCCTAAAGTTCAATCCTTAAAATTTCTAAGTGTTGATATTATCAAGCTTCAAGTTATCGAAATATTTCATATCTTTCATTTTTTCCAACATGCCTTCCATCATCTCCCTGCTCCTCGACTCCCCATTCTTTCCTTTGTCTGACATCATTAGGGGCTAGAATTTTTGCATTCTTCATTCTTCTTTTCTTCAATAAGCATTAGGCGACATCCTTGAACTTGTGAGATACCCGAAGGTATTACTCTTCCTATCCTTTTCAACAAGAAATACATGGTACTCCTAAGGCCTAATTCTCAACATAAGTGGTCTTCTAGGGTTGCAAACATTTTAATGTTAAATACTCATTGGTTTGATGGCAGGCTCAAGCTCAAAGCCTCAATGATAACTCCATGAAGTTTGCTTCAACTCAAAAACACCATTAATTCTTAGTGACCTCTCTCAACCATCAAATATCAACATCTAAAGCTACATGAATGACATTTAATGCATTTTAGCATGGATTTGGGATAAGAGAGGTTCCCATACCTCATTTATTATCTATAGGTACCCCCTTTCTATCAGAGTTCCCTACCTAGATTATGTATTTTAAGGGTGATATGCATCCTTTCGACACTCAAACTTAAAATTCATCAATGGTAGGATATGGTAGAAACTCGGATATGTCCTATCATGTCTACTTGGTCACCTATATTGCATTGGAATGGACACATGTTTACAATTCATTAGTTTTTCTAGAGGCTAGGGTCTGGATTTGGTCTTCCACATTTTGGCATGAAATTATCCATTTCCTCTCACTATAATAAAGCCTCAAAAGGTTCATTTTGTACAAGTTTCTTACCTTAATTCTTTATAAATACTTAGGAATATCTACCATCTCTATTACACTGTAATTGGCTTCAAGCCTTAGATTAATAAAAACCATCCATTTTACCTCTCTTTACTTTTGATTTGTTGTGTAATACATATTTACCTTAATTTATGAATGCATTTTCTCTATATTTTTATGTTATATGCTATGTTAAATTCATTAGAAAGGCTAATTGTGGATTATTTTGTTCCCTTTTAGCCTATGTTAAATCCTAACTTTCATACAACTTTCATAAATTGATAAAACAAAAGAGTGTGTAAGTTACCTTGACATTTTCATCATAACTTTGTGCTATAGGGATAAACCTACAATAGTGGGTTTACAATTTTTTGCACAAAGAAAAATAGAAATGCCCATCAAAAAATTTAAAATGGCTCACCCATTCTAATTTAGTAAGTTGGAAGAAACACATTCTAATCTTGGTGCATCACCACTTCTTTCATTTTCTATTTCTCTTTTCCCTTTCCCTCAATAATTTGATAGAATAGGGCTAGATTTATAGTTACTCGGTGCTAGTTTAGACCAACACTGCTATGTACTTAGGTTTAAAAAGAATCCAAACTTCTCTAGAGGTTCGATCTTCATCACAAGGGTCCCATGCCTAAAGATCAATCCCGTGTTTCACTGAAATGTTAAATTATAGGTTCAATAAGGGTGCAATTTTCCTAGTGACAACAATTTCCTCATTGGATTGAGCATCCACCACCATATTCCTTTATCAATTTAAGAATGCTAAACTTCAACTTTATCTATAATATTGATCAAGCCTTTTATATCATATCTCTTAACTTCCTAGTAGGTATATAAAGACCATGAATAACTTCAATGATAATTTTAGAATCAACTTCAACCTAAATATTTTGAATACCTAAAGAAGTAGCCAAACTCATACCCTAGAAAGTAGCAATTGCTTTAGCTTCATTATCCATCTTGTGACCCAACACTCTAGTATAAGTAGCAATCAATTCCACTTCATGTGATCTTATAAGTCCGTCCCTACTTGATATGGGATTACCTTTTGAAGGCCCATCAAATTTTAGTTTGACCTAACTAGGAGGAGGGGGTTCCTAAGAGGTGTTAGCTTGGATCGATTTTATGGTCAAATCCACCTTATCAATATCTTTGTCTATTCCCAAAAAAATTTCAATATGGACTTCTTTGAGGTTAGGCAAGTTATCTGATATACTGGTTTCAAAGTTGGAAACATTTTCAATTGAGAGATTAGAGTAGAAAAAGAGGACCTCATTAACACTCTTCCTTGTATCTTAAAAGATTTGATTATTCATCTCCTTCCAAATCCCACAAACCAATTGAGGTGTAACTTGATCCCAAATTTCCTTAATAATGGGGTGCGAACAAGTAGAATATCGACTTTGAACAAAACTTAGCATTGTGTTGTTCATGACCCAACAAAAATCAAGTCTGTATATATATTTTTCCCTAAATTATGGATCTAGATAAATTAGAGTGGAAGAATAGGTGGTCAATAATTTCCTCCTCCTTTTAACATAAACCAATTTTTTTAGTAAATTGGAATCCCCTTTTTTGTAGGTTATGAGCAATAACCCACCAAAATAGACTAAATTTGGGAAAAAGCTTATGATTCCATAGCCTTCTCCATAGGGGACTCTAATAGTAGGTTTGATAAGCAACCTAGGGGCAGATTTGACCAAGATTTTTTTTATCCTAAATCTTAAGAGTTCATCCTTAGTAGGGAAGATTGATATTATGTAATCCATAAGTTTCCTTTGGAGTCCTCTAGAAGCAGTGCACATTTCTCTTTGATCTTGACAACAATCTTGAATATTTTTCTAATTGCTTTTTACTCAATGATTGTAGAAGTAACTTTCCACAAGAGGGCCAAAATAGTTTAATGGAAGATTATGTAGATGATTTAAAGAAGAGTGACAAATAAGAACTTCTTGTTCCAACCAACAATCTTCCTAGAAACTTATTTTTTTTCGTATTACCAAGTTTTCACTTAATGTTTTTTTTAATCTAAATAAAATAATTATTGTTATTCAATATATGAATTGTGAATAAAAAACACATGAAATTCCATTTAAAAAATGAAATTTTTCAATAAAAAACATATAAAATGCCATTTAAAAATTCAATTCAATTTTAATTATAATAATGTATATATATAACTAACTAAAATGAAAGAGTTTGAATTTTAAAGGAAAAAACATTTAACATATTAGTTCATCTTAAAAAAATAAAAAACCATTAGATAAATTTAAATTGTCTAGATCTAAAATAACATCACACAATTTTAATAAATGATATATAAACATCCATAGTTATTACTATTAAAAATTAATTTTAATTGAATAAATACTGATTACAGAATAGATAAAAAAAAACATTGTAAATAAGCTGACTTAATGGATGACGCAAGATAGGAAAAAATTGAAGCCTCTTTATTTTAAAGTTGGGTGGAATACGTTGATAGAAACGAACATTTTTGTTTCGCTATGACGCACTTGATTAAGAATATATTTTTATATTTAAATGCATCATGAAAACTTTAATAAAAGTTTGACTTATGAATTTTTTTTAATAATATATTATTTCTTTTTATAAAAGTTTTAAGAGTGGCCAAACTTTTGAAAAGAAATTATTCGTTTGCTATTTTAAAATCACGAGCTTCCCAAATTAGTTGAGCCACCAAAGGAATAATGGAAGGAGAGAAAAAATCAATGGTAGGTAGGAAAACCTTAATAATAATATACAAAACTTTATTTTAACACTTAAAATAATTCAAACATGTAAAGGTGTCCACCATGAGAAGAGGTCTTCCAAGGGGAAATTTTTTATTTATTTTCTTTTAGGTATTGTAGTGGGCTGACTTAAGGATAAGGATTTAAAAAAATAATTTATTTGACAAAATAAAAATACAAGAAGGTTATATGAGAGAGCAACCATTTAAGAGGGTTCCGATCATATTGATTTTTTAATGAATTAAAAAAAACATTTTTATTATTTTTTAAAATAATTTATTAAATTTAGATTTTATATTCATTCTTTTAAAGATTTAGGGAATCCAAAATAGGACCTTGTCGTATAAGCCCCCTTCTGGCCTATGCCAAATAAAAGTGGATTTTAGAATAAGATTTGGACACCCAATAAATAGAAGAAAATGGAGAATTTTCGCTTGCTGTATTGACTAATATTATTAAGATAAATATTAGATAGACATTCATGCAACATAATATTATTAAGATAAATGTTAGGTAGACATTCATGTAACATGATTATAAAAACAATAGTACATAGAAAATACTATTTTTCTATTGATTGAAGAAGGAAGACAACAATGGTCATTACGTTCAATTTTTTCTTTTAATATACATTAATAAAATTATAAATTTTAGATTTTTTAATCTAATTTTAAGATATTTATAATAAATTTACATTGTTTATAAAACAAATGAATATATATGTATATTCTTATATTTGTTTTGTATGTAGATTTTTTTAATAGTTTATTTTTTTCAAAAATAATTGTCAGGTATGATTTTTTTTAATAAATTTTAATGTATCTATTGGGTTTCATGTATATTTTTTCTTACTATTTTTTTGCAAAATAATAAATGTAGTCTAAACATGACTTTGATATCATGTTGGAAATCATAATTTATTAGGTAGGTTAATTATTAATTATATATAAATATTGAATATTAATATATAATTTTACAAAGAATGACATGATTAAAAATAATTGTATAAGAACACATGTCTATGGTGGAGTTTTTTTAAGATAATAAAATCTACAAAATAGCATCATAAATTAATAGAAACTTACATTATTATCTATAAATATAGAAAATTGAGCTTAGAGATGTTGGTGTAAATAGGTATTTTAACTATCTAGTCTTATCTAGGTCCTATTTACATTGTTAAGTCCACTTAGGTCCTAGGAGGGTATCTTTCTAGTTAGCATTAATTATGGGGAATCTTTCTAGTTAAGTATTAGTTGTCACTTATCTTATCCAGTTGGCTTTTATTTAATGCTTGTGTCCTAGGTTATTTAATATTGACTCATGTCATTTAATTATGACACAACCATTTAATGTAGGTACATCATCACCCTTGCCTATATAATCAAGGCCTCATTTGTACATTTGATAATCAAATCTCAATTTAGTTATGTAAGTCCAATATATCATTGCAATCTTGAGTATTGCATATTGACCACATCTTGCATCCATTTATTGCAATTTCATGTTCTTTTTTGTAGATGATCCTAGAGGCTTGAGTCCTTGAGTGTCTCTAACATGTTCTAAGAGATATATCTCAGCTCCTACATGGTATCAAAGCTTCAAAGTTGCAAAACCCCTTCTTAGATCTAAGGGTGATTCAATCTTGAGAATTTTCAAGGTGCACATTAGGGTGAAACAGACCTCATGGTTGAGTCCAGAAGGCCTCAAAACCCCTATTTTTATATAAAATACTTGATCTTTGGGAAAACAAATTTTTGAGGCTATTTTTCAAGGGTTTGGTGAAAGGCTGCAGAAAATTGTTTGTACAATTATATAGAATTCGTACCATCCATACAACATCATATTGTTTGGATCAAAGATTGGCAATCTATAGGGCATATTTTATGGCATTAGAATTTTCGAGGAATATTCCATTGTCATACTATTTCTGCATCATCCTTGCACAAGTGAGGGTACAGCTTTGCATCAATGGTCACATCGTTGGGTACAATTTATTTATTATCGAATTTTTAAAAAATATTTATCACAGTGATTAAAGTTTTCTGCTTGCTATTTTTATTTCTGCTACTGATCTTTTTTTGCTGCCATTTATTTTATCCGACTGGCTCGCTCGCCACCTTAGTGCCACCCTGCACACAGCTTGGTGGCAACGTTGAATTTTAAAAAAAATTAAACAGTGGTTGGTCATATTGAGGATCGAAGGCTAAGTTTTTTGGCCCCAAGGTGTCCTAGTAGGAATTTTTTTTTCTTCAAGCCATAACTTTCCACCAGGGTGTTGAAAATTTGAAAATAATTATATATTGACGAAAAACTAGTTTTGAGCACTCCACTGTGGTGCAAGCCATTTTTTCAAAATTTTCCCCAGGTGGTTTTTGTTGTTGGTCAAAGTCAGATTTTCTCTTCTGGACTCTCGAGCTCATAATTTTTTGCCACGATCTCTAATTTTTGTAATTCTTGCAACATTGAAAAGATATTGAGGAGCTCTACATTTCTATTTATACACTTTTTCCAGATTCAACACCAGGTGCATTTTATTTAGATTTATGCAATTTTGCATTCTAGTTGATTACTTGGATATATTGCTTTTTTGGAGAAGTTTTGTTCCTTCGGGAAGGATTCATTTTTAGTATAGATCATATTGGGAGAAGTTACCTTCAATTTTTTTTGAGATATTGCTATATTTTTTCCATCTTTGATCCATCTTGGCATTGTAAATCTGGAAGACTCTTTTGGTATTGTAAGCACATTACATACAAAGTACCACACATATTATTGGGGGATTATCGATTGATTGGTTGAGGGGGGTCTCTTGGTGCATTTTCTTGATCTGTTTGCTAGTGCTCTCTTTGGTTTTCATGGATCATTCTAAGGTTCCTTTGCTAACATCATACACTATTCAACATGGCATCAACATGCATGGAGTATACTAATGATTGAGGGTCACTCTCTATATGTTGAGAATAAGGTACCTAAGCCTACTAATGATGAGAAAATGGATTCAATTGAGCATACCAAAGCTCTTGGATATGTCCTCATAAACTAGTTAAACTCAATATTTTTTTATTCTAGATTGAATCATGCATGAATTCTCAAGAGGCTTGGGAAAAATTGAGAATGTCATATGGTTCTATAGATGAAGTCAGAGGCTATCAACTTGATAATCAGATAATGAGTCTTGATCCTAAGAACCACTACAACAAAATAGGAAAATAACACCTAAAATAACACTGGATTTTAGTGTATTTCAGTTCACAAATTGGGTGATTTGGTTGGCACTAAACTCAGCGCAAATAGGCATGGTCATCTCGGCCTTTGCGCTAGACTTTGTGCTAGAGTTAGCATTGTAGTTAGCGCCGAAAAATCATAGCACCCTCGTTAGCGCCTAAAATAGTGCTAGGAAATAGCGCCAAAAATAGCGCCTAAAACAGTGCTGAGAAATAGCGTCAGAAATAGTGCCTAAATTAGCGCCCAATTGGGCTTCTAGTTTTGCTTCTATGTATACTCCCATTTTTGCTTCTAGTTTTGCTTTTGGTTTTTCTTCCAGTTTTTCTTTTAGGTTTGCTTCCAATTTTGATTCCAATTTTGCTTCTGGTTTTGCTTCTAGTTTTACTTGTAGTTTTGCCTCCATGTTCGCTTCCAATTTTGCCTCTAGGTTTGCTTCCAATTTTTCCTCCAATTTTGCTTCCAAGTTTGCTTCCAATTTTGCTTCTAGGTTTGCTTCCACTTTTGCTTCTGGTTTTGCTTCCAGTTTTGCTTCTAGTTTTGCTTCCAATTTTGTTTCCAATTTTGCTTCAAGTTTTGATTTCAGTTTTACTTCTGGTTTTGCTTCCATGTTTGCTTCCGGTTTTGCTTCCAAGTTTTCTTCTAGTTTTGCTTCCAAGTTTGCTTCTAGTTTTGCTTCCGATTTTTCTTCCAGGTTTGCTTTCGATTTTGCTTCTAGTTTTGCTTCCAAGTTTGCTTCCAAGTTTGCTTCTAGGTTTGCTTGTAGTTTTGCTTCCAGTTTTGCTTCCAAGTTTTCTTCCAAGTTTGCTTCTAGGTTTGCTTGTAGTTTTGCTTCCAGTTTTGCTTCCACGTTTGCTTCTGGTTTTGCTTCCAATTTTGCTTCAAGATTGCTTAGATGGTTTGCTTCTGGTTTTGCTTCCAATTTTGCTTCAAGATTGCTTAGATGGTTTGCTTCTATTTTGGCTTCCATTGTTGCTTCTAAAAATGCTTCTTGTTTTGCTTCCATTTATTAATTTAATATGTTTTATTTCAATTTAATTAGTTAAATATATTGTGCCTCTTAAATAACTCATATGATTATAGACTAAGTAATTTAATTATTTAACTCATATGATTAAATAACAAGATAATTTTTTTTTTGGGTCGGTAACATGAAATTTTTGTATTGCTTGTAAAGATAAAAAAGTACATCTATTGTTTAGTGTCATTACCCACCAAAATTCCATATCAAATGACAAAAACTAGAGGCACCTTAATGTGTAGAGTAAAAAATTGAATAAACCTCATAACCACTGTAATTTTTTACCAATAAAATCCTTACAAAAAAAACCATCATTAACAGTGTTCAAAGTTACACACTTTAATGCAAAAAAAGAAGAGGGGGAATTCAAAATCAGACATAGACAAACACGACTAGTCTTAACGAGCTCCACCTAGACCCAATAGATGCTTGGCTATCTCCTTCAGAGGCTTCTTCTTCTGTCGCTTCCCCGAATTATTCTTCTAGCGCTTCCTTTTCACTTCCAATCCCTACATCTCTTCCTTTTCTTGTGCCAAAACTTCTTCAACCTCCATGAGTTCGATGAAGAGTTTGAGTGTTTTCCATCCCAAACATGTTTCCTCACGACAATGATCTTTGTATTTTCCTTTGGGCCAACGAATAAAGGGTTTGAGCCCTAGTCTCCCATAGAGCTCCTCAATTTCATCATCTACCAATCCTTCAAAATAATCTAAACCTACACCTAGAACCACCCATTCGAGAATGGACTCCATGCCTACCAAAAAATCTTCATGCACAATTTTCTGCATCACCATCCTCACCATTTCCATTGGTTCACCTAAATCCAAGCCCCACGCTGCAATTAAGGAGTAAGCATCCATGTTGGTTTGGTATCTATGTTTCAAAGAGTTGAAATCCATGCCAAAAATAATTTTTGCACACTACACTAGCCACTCGTCGTCAACAAGGAAAAGGCCTTGCAGTTGTTTTTCAGACACCTCTCCATAAAACGAGCTCAAAGATCTTCATGACTAGAGTGTAAAATTGGCTTCCAATTTTCCTGACAACCAACACCACCACCACCAAAGTTTGTTGCAGAGTTTTTCTCGACCCTTTCCAAATGCAATTAACACATCTTAATCGAGGGCTTTCATTTAACACCATCATGGATTTCCCACATTGCTATTAATGAAGTACTACTTCACCACCACCTACTTTGCTTCGCCACCTTGTTCATTTAAGGCATTGTCCTCTCTTGTGTTTTCACCTAAGTCTGCTAACTTAACACCTCTAAAATCCTCCAACTTGAATTCCTCTATTTCACCAAAATTTAAAACCCATTTAGATAAGACATCCACCTCCACATTACCACCTCTTTTAATGTGGCTCACCACAAAACTTTCAAAAGAGCTTAACACTTCTCTGATTTGGTCAATTATGTTCTAGAGGTTCCAAGCATTAATTTTACCTTTCATCACTGCCTGAACTATTATTGTAACATGCTCATCATCTATAATTAAAACAAGTGAGTCAAATATCCATAATTTAATTGAATTTGACAACATCCATCCTGATTAGTAAATTAAAATCATCATATGTAATAAATATCCATCCCAAAATCATCTACCACTTTTAATATATATAAATTGACAAGTCAATACTGATAAGATCATCATCATATATAACTAAAACAAACTTGAAAGTCAAATATGCCAGTACATCAAAAAAATGTCAAAATGATACATGTCCAACAGTCGACATACGTGAAAATGACACATGTACAAATGATATATAAATAAAATTGATAAATTATGTAATTCAAATTGATACAAGTCAAGATGATACATGTCCAAATGCTATAGTGAAAATGATACATGTCAATATGATACAACTCAATAATATAGTACTGTAGGCCATGAAAATGATACATATGATAGTAACCATGAAAAGAGTCATCATAACGATATATCAACAATGATCCATGATGTAGTCTATATGATCATGAATGTCACTGGTTACTACCACCAACTATCTCATCATCATCATCACCATCATGATCATGATCATAATGATCATAATGATCATGATCATCGTCATCGCCGTCATCATTGTTGTCATCATCATCATCATTGTCATCGGCCTCGATGTCTTCCGTATCTGCATCATCATCATCCTCTACCATGTGATTTGTATTGGAAGAACAAATATTTTGTGGATCTATATCATGTTGAGGATCATCTTGATCTTTTGGAAGACCCATGTTCTGCAAAAAAAAAAAATTAGAATGAAAAGTTATTATTTATTTCATGCAATAATTTTTTTTCTGTTGTATATCTAATATTACAACATATGAGACGAAACCATAATCATATTACATCATATCAAAGTGCACATACCATAATAAAATTTCAAAAAAGTTACAGCTAATACTAGTGAGTCAGGAGAAACTTCAACTTTCAAAAACAAAGCCAATTAGGTTGGCAGACTTGTGGATAAGGCCAACATTTGGTGGAAGAGGAAGAAAGATGACAAAATCTGGAGGCCCACCATAATGGATTTTAGTATTCAACCATGAGAGTAGAAGAGAGAGCTGATATCATGTATCAAAACATTAAGCATGCATTCTTCTAGCCAGCGAAGAAGGAGATGATTACTTTGCTTCATTTTAATTTGCATAACCATATCACGTGTGGGAACCAAGAAGACCAAGGATGTCTAGTTTTATGTGGAGGTAATAAATGTGGTCCAAACTTTAGGAGGGGAAAGAAGGTCAATGTATGATCCTGATGAAATTGAGGAAGAACAACAAGAGAGTGACAGGAAAAATAAAATCAATAGAGTTTCAAGGATTTGTCAAACAAGTAAGAGAGCTATAGGAGCAGCCTCATCTAAAAGATTTTGAACTAGAGTTTGATATAACATTTAGAGAGCTTGGTTTTCATGGAGTTCCTTTCAAAGCCTCTACTTTTATTGTTCCTACGATAAACTATTTGGTAGAGTTGGTGGAATTACCTTTCTTAGTAATCACTATTAGTGAGATTGAGATTGTTAACCTTGAGAGAGTATGACTTGGGAAAAAGGCATTTGATATGGCTATTATTTTCAAAGACTTAAGCAAGATGTACTTCACATTGATGCCATTCCTCAATCTTCCCTTGATGGCATCAAGGAATGGTTGAACTCCATGGATATAAAGTATTATGAAAGCATAATGAACTTGAACTGGCAGCCAATTTTTGAAGAGTATTACTGATGATCCAAATAAATTTATTAAAGATGGTGGTTGGGAATTTTTGAATATGGAAGCTAGTGATTCTAATTTTGATAATTCAGAAGAGTCAGATTAAGGATATGAACCCTCTGATGTAGAAGATGAATCATAATTAGATTTCATGTAGCCACCATCAAGAGTGTTACAAGCCAACAAGATGGAGGGAATTCTTATATAAGGATAATTTTCAATGTTGCAGGTACCGGATTTAATGCCAACTACAATGGCAACATTGAAATTCCCTAGCAGTATTTATGTTAAGGGAATTTCCTTTAGATGGAAGCATTTAAAGCATATCAACCATGTGGTACAAATGATTAAATCCCAAAGATGATCTGTAGCAATGAAAGAGTCTGAAAAGGAAGAGAGATATACACTGGTGACTTAGGATAAACTTCTGCTTTCAAAAACAAAGTCAATTAGGCTAGAAGACGTGTGGATCAGGCCAACATTTGGTGGAAGAGGAAGAAAGATGATTGGAACTTTGGAGGCCCACCATACTATATTATGGTATTCAACCATGAGAGCAGAAGAGAGAGATGATATCATCTATCAAAACATTAAGCATGCATTCTTCCAGCTAACAGAGAAGGATATGATTACTTTGCTTCATTTTCATTTGCATAACCATATCATGGCGTGGGAACCAAGAAGACCAAGGATGTCCAATTTTATGTGGAGGTAATGGATGTGATCCAAACTTTAGGAGGGGCAAGAAGGTCAATGTATGATCTTGATGAAATTGAGGAAGAACAACAAGAGAGGGATAGGAAAAATAAAATCAATACAGAGTTTCAAGGATTTTTCAAGCGAGTAAGAGAGCTATGGGATTTTTCAATCTAGTAAGAGAGCTATGAGAGCAACCTCATCTAAAATATTTTGAACTAGAGTTTGATTTACCATTTAGAGATCTTGGTTTTCATGGAGTTCCTTTCAAAGCCTCTACTTTTATTGTTCCTATGATAAACTGTTTGGTAGAGTTGGTGGAATTACCTTTCTTAGTAATCGTTATTAGTGAGATTGAGATTGTTAACCTTGAGAGAGTAGGACTTGGGAAATATGAATTTGATATGGCTATTGTTTTCAAAGACTTCAAGCGGGATGCACTCCGCATGTACGCCATTCCTCAATCTTCCCTTGATGGCATCAAGGAATGGATAAACTACATGGATATAAAGTATTATAAAAGCAAAATGAACTTGAACTAGCAACCAATTTTGAATACTATTCTTGATGATCCAAATAAATTTATTGAAGATGTTGGGAATTTTTGAATATGGAAGCTAGTGATTCTAATTTTGATAATTCAGAAGAGTCAAATCAAGGATACGAACCCTCTGATGTAGAAGAGGAATCAGAATAAGATTTCATGTAGCCACCATCAAGAGTGTTAAAATCCAACAAGATGGAGGGAATTCTTATATAAGGATAATTTACAATGTTGTAGGTACCAACTTTAATGCCAACTACAATGGAAACATTGAAATTCCCTAGTAGTATTTATGTTAAGGAAATTTCCTTTAGATGTAAGGATTCAAAGCACATAAACCATGTGGTACAAATGATTAAATCCCATAGATGATTTGTAGCAATGAAAGAGTCTGAAAAGGCAGAGCGAGCTACATTGGTGACTCAAGAGAAACTTCAGATTTCAAAAACAAATCCAATTAAGCTAGCAGATGTGTGGATCGGGCTGACATTTGGTGGAAGAGAAAGAAATATGATTGGAACTCTGGAGGCCCACCATATTGGATTTTGGCATTCAACCATGAGAGCAAAAGAGAGAGCTGATATCATGTATCAAAATATTAAGAATGCATTCTTCCAACCAGTGGAGAAGGAGATGATTACTTTGCTTCATTTTCATTTGCATAACCATATCATGGCATGGGAACCAAGAAGACCAAGGATATCCAGTTTTATGTGGAGGTAATGGATGTGGTCCAAACTTTAGGAGGGGAAAGAAGGTCAATGTATGTTCCTGATGAAATTGAGGAAGAACAACAAGAGAGGGACAAGAAAAATAAAATCAATACAATGTTTCAAGGATTTGTCAAGCGAGTAAGAGAGCTATGGGAGAAACCTCATCTAAAATATTTTGAATTAGAGTTTGATATACCATTTAGAGAGCTTGGTTTTTATGGAGTTCCTTTCAAAGCCTCTGCTTTTATTGTTCCTACGGTAAACTGTTTGGTAGAGTTGGTGGAATTACCTTTCTTAGTAATTGCTATTAGTGAGATTGAGATTGTTAACCTTGAGAGAGTAGGACTTGGGAAAAAGGAATTTGATATGGCTATTGTTTTCAAATAATTCAAGCAGGATGTATTCCACATGTACGCCATTCCTCAATCTTCGCTTGATGGCATTAAGGAATGGTTGAACTCCATGGATATAAAGTATTATGAAAGCATAATGAACTTGAACTAGTGACCAATTTTGAAGACTATTACTGATGATCCAGATAAATTTATTGAAGATGTTGGTTGGGAATTTTTGAATATGGAAGTTAGTGATTCTAATTTTGATAATTCAGAAGAGTCAGATCAAGGATATGAACCCTCTGATGTAGAAGAGGAATCAAAATCATATGAGGAAGGTTCTAAAGATGAATCTCTTATGGAGTCAGAGGAGGATGAAGAAGAAGAATATTCTGAAGAGGAGGAAGGTAAAACATGGGATGAATTAGAAGCCAAAGCTAGAAATGCAGATAAGGAAAAAGGAGATGAGTCTAACAGTGAAGAGGAAAGGCGATAACAAAAGGTAAAAGCTATAGGGAAGTCTTAGGCACCTGATATTAGAGATTCAAGAGGAATGCCTACCAAGAGGCATAAAGTTAGATGAATTGAGTTCATCTACATCCTTCTACTATTTATTCATTTACATAAATGGTCATCTTGTAATCATAAGATTTGAGCTCTATTTACTCATCCTATGCATCAATAAACAACTCAACATAAGAGATGCAAATTGACATATTAACACAACAATATCCAACTAAGTTATTGAAACTTAACTATTGATACCTCGTTCTCCATCCAAATTACAAAATTGTTCCACTTTTTGTTTTGTAACATATTCTTTTCAAATTGCTTTGGATGGTGGCCATATTTCTCCTCCTGTCAAAACATGGCACATGGATTAGTTAAACTAATTAATATGCAATCATTTATTTTTTCCAATGAAATTAAAAAAAATATCATTTAACATATTAAATATACTTACAAATGTATAGATCAAGGCTTGTAAACCTTTCTGGACACTGCGATATGTGGCACAAAGTTTCTCAAGCCTAGCCTTAGAGGCCTTGTCCCGAAACATATACTAATTCAATTTAACTATGCACAAATAAAAATTAAATATCATTTAATAAATTTAATATAATCTTATGAGAAAATTCAAATACCTGCGTACTCTCCTCACCAAACTGCCTCCATGCATTAGACTTCTCATATGCTTTTACAAGCTCTTTCCATACTTTCACACTTACATCAATTGGACTTTTTTTCTACCTTAGTTGAGGAGGGATTTTTTAATTTTCTTTGTTTGGTTGCACCGAAATATCTTGTAGTTTTGAGACATTCATAGCTTTATCTTCTTTACAGACCAACCTATGCCAAATTCATTCTCCATGTCATGGATAACTGCTTTTTTCAGGTGCATGGGTATCTTTGAGAATGGAAAATGTAGATACCATCTTTGAACCATTGAAGGCATGATTCCTTCAACCTATTCACAAATGTTTTCCCGACAACTATCATTCAGACTTCCCCTGAAACCACCTCATATTCTATCTTCATATTGTAGCTACCAATGCAAGATTGAAAACATGGCATGGTGGAAGAAGTCTGTGCCCCTAGTAGTGGAAGTCTCTGCTCCTTGTTCCACATTCTTAGAGTTTACTTTCATTGATTTCTATATGGATCTTTTGCTCAATCGAGGACTAGTTGGGGAATCAATTGATTCCCTTTGACACAATTGATTTGCTTGCAATATTTGAGGGGCGTTAATATATTTTTTTTCTATGTATCTGGCAAGTGTTGTCCAATCCACTTTAACCAATTTGTTCACTACCTCTACCCCCAATATGGAAGCCAATTCCTCTTTATCTTTGTCAGTCTCATGTCCCTATATATATATTTAAATTATATTTCTTCTTTTAAATTTAGAAATAAAAAACTAAAAAGTAAAATTCAAAGAAACAATGGAAACATTTACAAATCTATAAATTGACAATGAATTACCTCATTGTGGCAAGAGTTTGCTAACAATGCTCACTTCCCTCCATTGCTTGACATTTTGAGGTGACCTAGGGAAAATTATTTTCATCTAGTTTGTGGAGGCAAATGAAGTACACACTATCAAGTATGAAATTTTTCGTCCAGTTTGTGGTATGAAAGTTTTATTTTGTGGGAAAATATGTTCACTGGGTTTGCTTAGTGTTGATAACCTAGGGAAAACATGTTCACTTGGTTTGCTTAGCGTTGATAACCTTATCATGAAAACTCTTTCATAATGCAATCTTCCACGAATTTGTCATGGCATTGGTGACCATGGCACGACTAGGAAAAACCAAGCAGTTTCTGCATTTATTTTTAGTAGTTGCTCAATAGTGATCGACCCAATTCCTAGATTTTCCAAGCAGTTCACTATTTCCTTGATACCCAGGTTGGGGAAAGAATACAAAGGCATCCTCTCTTTGTGCTATAATATTTTGAGCCAAAGTTCAAATGGGTAGGGTGAATTTTTTTGTTGGTTTCTCAAAGGTTTTACAATTTATAATGATGAGACAATTTAGAGGTTGCCTGGACTAGTTAGGCCACAAACCAATAAACAATCACGAATTCAAGTGCTATATAAAGAGTATTAAACAATCACTAATTCAACCAAGAAAACAAAATTGTAACCTTACCTATGGTGTCACAAACTAAATCAAATTTCTCATCAGTTGCTAGTAGCGCCCTGCTCTCTTCCTTTGCACGACATTTTTCCCTTTTTTGTTATCTAATTTCTTCCTTCATGCGAGAAAGTTTCAAATTTTAAATTTTGATTCATTAGTCGATGCTTTAGTCAGTGTTAGTTAATGCCAACTTTACCGCTGAATTTTGGCCGTTAATGTAATCTGTTTGGGACGTATAAGGCGGTGTCGAGTGTGCCTAATTTAGCACCTATCATTGTTGTATAGTGACTATTTTCATTGTTGTGTATCACAGGATCTAGAGTGTTGGAAATAATTCTAACTCCTGCCTTGTTTTTGTGACCACCATTGTCCCATGGCTCCTTCATTAGCCCTATGCGGTAGAGTGATTTTTACCGTGGTCCTGCAAGGTGCTTCATCCTTCTCGGCGGTAGTGCAATGAAAGATTTTGTGGTGGCACATGAGTCTTCCTTCATTTCCTGGTAGTAAGAAGAGAAATCAACCTCAACCAAAGGAGGAAGGTGTTTATGAATTCACAAATGCTACAACATAGAGGAGATAAAGTCATTTTTTTGTCCATGAGGCCTCTGAGGTCAAACTTATTGGTTGAAAATGCATAGGAATGGTGATTAAATGTGATTCTATGATCAAGGGAAAAGTTTAAAAATTAGGATAGCCAAAACATGATATCAATATGTCAAATATATGACTAAAGTGAGGTTTTATGTTGGATAGCATATTCGTTGAAATGATATAATTGGTGTACTAAACATAATTTACTATGTTGTGTATTATAGGGGTGAGACGAGGCCATGGCAACATATCGTGTCATATCAAATGAGGACACAACAGATGGAGTGGGACATCAGGTACTCAAATTTTGACTTAAACTTAGGAAAAAATGATTTGATGGAATTTTGTGATACATCCATCTTTTTTCATAGTATTATTGAAATTTATTATGTATTATCCAATCTTGACATAAATTAATGCATGTTGTTGATTATTTTAGATGGAGATCAGAGCAAATGCAGAGCCTAAGCATTCAACTAGCAAAAGAACAAGATATGTATGTGGATGTGGACCTAAAATTGTTAAATCACATAGATGATAATGGGTGGAAGAGGATATGGCAATGGATACTACAGACACAACAAATGATTGCACTGAAGAAGATGTAGGTAAGGACTATAGTACATGGGATGAATACTTTGAGAAAATTGTTGTTTGTGGGTGTTCTATATGTCGTGGAAAGAAACAATTCAAACGAGCAATTGTACAAAGATATTACATATATGATGAGCTTCTAGTTGGTAATATGCCTCCTAAAATTGATTCAAATCCAATAGGAATTGTGGTGAGGAATTTTCCAATTTGATATCAATAACATGTATACTTTGTTTAAACTTTGTTTTATATTATTTAAATAACTAATTTTTTCTTAATGGATACTTGTAGGATAAATTTCTTGGTTTAAAGTTTCCTGGATCATCAAATTCCAAACTAGAGGGAAATGATCTAATATAACAAAAATATGTGCCAATATACCAACTCAGAAGATGAGGAATTGATGAAAACAAGTAACAAAACAAGAACCGGTGTGAAGATGCATAATTTGCTTAAAGACAAGGGGAAGGTGGACTACATATCCTATGAGAATGAATGTGATGGAGATGATGCTTTTCCCTTGAGTTTGATATCAATTTACAAAGATACATTTGATTATCGACTATATTACGCTTGGCCTAGTGATTGACAACTACCTAGAGTGTACGAGGTGTTTCAATTTTGGGGATACAGCTACATGATACGACCCTCCAATATTCATGGAGTGAATCTATACCTCTTTATTTTCCAAAATTTACATGTGGGATCCAAACATAGAAACAATTCAGAACAAACCACTAGGAGATTAATGCCATATTATGGTCCATCATATTATAGTGGTGAATGGAGAAGGATAGCAGAATATAAGCCTAGCATGTCAGCATATGGTCTTAATTTGAATATGTATACACATTGTCTCCAATTGGAAAGTTGAAAAGAAATGAATAGAGGTCATCTTATGTATATAGATGGACGTGCATACACACAAAAATATTGTAGGATTTATAAATAAATAGTAGTAAGGGAAGGGACCCTACTGTAAGACCAAATTGTCAATTTGTTAGGATATAAATGATAAAGATGGAGATATGGAAAGAGAGGTTGATAGATTGATAATGGTTGAGGCTATTATGGACCTTACCATTGGGGATGATTTATTGATTGATTACCCCTTCTTAAAACGCACTCCTACACGAAAGAAGAGGGAAGAATAAGGTCTCCCTAAGGATGTTCTTAAGGGAAGAAAACCAAAGAATAATAAATGAGTGTGGACTGATGTTTTATAAATTGTCAAAATTGTGTTTTATAGCAATTATTGTATAAAAAAGGTAGTCTATAAAATAATGTTCCATTATTCAATTGATGTATATATGTTTATATAATTTATATAATGTCTAATATATGTATGTCATTCATGTGCAGGTATTGTTCTATGAAGATATTTTGGACCTAAAATGGATATTTGTCATACATTATGATCCAAGATTAAGGTATGTATTTGACGATGCATTTGTGGATACTGAGCAAAAAAATGATGGCCAACAAAATGAGAGAGAGGGATTAGAGAACATTGAAGAAATTGACATCCATGATGATGTTTTAGATGGTTATGTTCAGGCACAAGAAGACAACAATCCAGAGTTAGATGATGTTATGGAAGACAACAATATGGATGGTATAGAAAACGATGATCAAAATACATCTGGTAACAATATAGATGGTCTACAGTCAAATTTCAATGATGATGAAGATGATGCAAGTCAAGATGAGGATGATGATAATATTAAATACTTGAAAGAATAAATGAACATTGACAATGATACACTAGATGCCATTGTAGTAGACAATAATGTTAATGACCAATTCTTCTAAATTTTTCAGAATTATTTGCAATCCATGTTTAAAAAAGGATGATTCTTATGGCCTAAACTTTGAAATGCTTTAGTAATATTATGTTGTACTTGGAAAATTGAAAACTTGTTTTATTCTCCTAGCAAGCTTTTTTATTTTCCATTATAATTCTAGACCAAAAAACATTTGCGGGGATGGCCTTTTACACCAATCTTAATTTGTATGAAATTCACAAACCTATTGTCAAGCAATAAATTCCTTTTGTAGATAGGAAATGTAAAGGATTCATTTAAGAAAAGATAAGTAGTCTCTTTCTAAGGATAATCCACATGCAAAAAGTAAAAAACACATAAAAAAAACAATTGTACATTAGAAAATTAGATTCAATCAGTTGTCTTATTTCGCTTGCACACTTATCTAAAAGACATAGGGTATTCACCATACATTTCCCTTGACAAAGCAAACATGTGATTTCATTTATTTTTATTGTATATCTCATAAGTAAAATTGTTGTTACATAATGATGCACTGAGAAAATAATTTATATACAAAAAAATGCAAAGAAAATGTTTGAAATTTAACATGCAACCTACTGTGTTGTGCTGAAAGGAATCAAGATTAACTGGGACAAGAAATAAAAATAAAATTTTGATGATTGTACTTAAAAGTGAATAGGATATGAAAAGTGTGGACAATGATGGTGCTAAAATTGAAAAACTTGATTTTGATGATATTACTATTTTATGTCATTTGAGCTAAAGAGCACATACAATTTTATATACATAGAAAATGAAGATTTGAAACTAGTAAACTAAAAATGTAAACACTATAAGATTTTTTGCTTAAACAATAATTCACATACTCACTTACAAAAAAGGGTGAAGCATTTTTTATTCAAACTCTGTTTTATTTAATATACATAACAGTAAAAGACTATTTACAAGTACAAGAATATATACACTATTTCATAGAAAATAAGGAATGTTTCATAGAATATACAAGTACAAGAATATATCATCATCATGATATCCTTGATTACCTATTGCAATATCCTTAAATTGTTCAATCTTTGGTATGAATTGTTGGCAGAAAAAATTAGGATTACTTGGATGCTTCTTCCATTCATTTTGTATCAACATATGTTTGTGAAGACACAAAAGTTAATAAAATATTAATGCACGTAACTCACAATTATTTAAATAAGCAACTTTGTTAACTTTATTTTTAAATAGTTTCCAGTTTTATGTTGAACATGTAACAAGGCAAAATAAGCTCAAATTTTCAAAAAATTTAGTAGCTCAAACAACATCAACAATAAATGCTTTAATGTATCAGCATATTCATTCACATAGGCACAATATTAAGGCTCAATAACTGATATTCATTCAAATATAAGAAGAAATAAGTATGGAAAAGATAAGAAAAATACAAAATGATAACACCATTGAATGGAGAATCTCTGATAATAAGATTCTCCATTATATTGCTTCAATTAATATATATTAATAACAAAAGTATTCAAAATTGAAATGATATATGATGATGATAATTTAAAACTAGGCCTTGGTTTCCTATTTATATAGGAAGCAACAAGCTACGAGCCTTTTACAAAAGAAACGACCTTTCATAACTACTTTTACTAGCAACTATTTAATTACCATAATTAAGGAAATAACAAGACTTAAGACATTTTGACATATGGTTCCATTATTCAATGTAGAAGACTCATGATCATTGATCTGGCAAAGTCTTCCTCTCCATGATGAACTTCCAAATGCTCTTGCCTCAGTGTCCTATTCTTCTGAAACCAACAACTATTTAATTAGCATAATTAAGGAAATAACAAGACTTAAGAAATTTTGACATATGGTTGCATTATTCAATGTAGAAGACCCTTGATCATTGATCTGGAAAAGTTTTCCTCTCCATGATGAACGTCCAAATGCTCTCGCTTTAGTGTCCTATTCTTCTGAAACCAAATACTTTTCCTCCCACTGATACAGTGCAAAATATGATAGCCACTTATATTCCTGGATCTTTTGCATGTTTGCAAGATGAGTTTTCCATCAACTATCTAGTAATGCCTTTGTATTATTGACAAGCTTTAGGTATCCCGCATCAAGAACAATCAACCCATCCATGATCTGATTTAGCTTGGGAAGACTGGTATCATCATCCTCCTGTATGTGAGTTACACACTTATGAACAACTTGATTGAATTATTTCTTCCACTTATCCAAGTCCTTCAACTGATCACCATCTCTCACGATTTTAGGTATATACCACTATTTCCAAGTATGGAATAAATCCATTTGTGTTACAATCTTTTTATCAAACCCTTGTACATACTGAAATTCATCAATAATCATCTTCACATTTTGTTTAGTTGGCTTTAATGTTGTGGGTTCATCAAGACTTCTTTGTAGAACTTTTCATAACTTAGCCAAAGTGTGGTGAATAGGCTACCAACTTTTGAACAAAGGATCTAATACAAGCATATGTGTCTTTATTTGATCCATTTCCTACTGAAGTGTTTTATAACTATCATGCACGTTCTCCAGCTTATCCATAATTTATTTTATCCTATGCTCAAGAATCTTTTCCATAACTTCACCAATTCATCTTTTCACTTCATCCTGGGTTTGATTGCTAGTCTTCTTTACATCATCCACTTCCTTCTCTGGAGTTTGTACCTGTTCTACATAAATGTTCTTCATAATATCCATTGGAGCAATAGGAGGCCTGTATAACACTATCTCCTTGCTTTGTGAGGGTCCTGATCCTCTTAATTGTTCTTTCAATTTGACATTCTCCATGAAAATTTTATTAACTTCATCATTTAGGAACCTTTGTTCCTTTTCATACCCCTTCAATCTGTCTTCTAATCCCTTAATAGTTGCTCGAGTGAACATGGCCGAATGCATGGTCATTGTGTCTGCCTCCAAAGGGGTGGTATCTTGTATTATCCTTACCATCACTACCCCTTTCATCCCTTGAATTACATCCAATAATTTTGGATTCTATGTATTTTTTCTGTTTGATCCATATGGCCAGGGTTTCAATCTTTGGGTTATACCCAGTTCCACTCACACCTAAATCAAATTCAAATTCTGTAACTAGCATTGGATCTTCCTGAGCCCACACTTGATCAAGCAAAAAAAAATTCTTTAATTCCAAGCCAAGGAAAATGTGTTGGTGTAATTAAATGTTTTGTACCTTGTCCTAGGTCATAATTACACCTTAGTTAAGTTTACTTAGGGACCACATAGGAGGCTGTTGGAGAATTTCCACTTTTGGTGGACTTGACATGTCATTACCTCATCACTTCCACCTTTTGTGGACATATCATGTGATTATCTCTCCACCTTAAGTGGAGTGATAGCTATTCCTAGATGTCTCATGTCATAAGATTACGACACTTGTCATAATCTTATGCCCTTCTATGTTCTCACCTTGGCTATATAACCAAGGGGTCTCTCTCATTGTAATCAATCATAATCATTATCATATCAATGACATTGAATACAGTTTATTTTTGTCATATTTTCTCTCTTTTTGTGCTTTCCATTTGGTCCATAGATCTTGGCATCCATAGCCAATTCTAAGATGGTATCAGAGCGGGTTGGGTGCCATTGGAGAGTCTTTTTCAGAAGAGAGATTCTAGATTTGAGGAGGTTCCATTTTAGGCTCTTTGTTGCAGGTTCATATCTGAGCTTGTTGGTGCAAATCTGAGCTCACCATTGTGTTCAGAAGGTTTGAGAAAGTCAATTTTGCCTTTTGTTTTGTCAAAATTAAACATCTGAGGCCAAATCTATGAGGGTTTGAAGCTGAAGTGTGGTTGCCAGATCCAGAAGGTAGTTGCATTTTTGGAGCATTTTGGGTCAAATCCGACCCTTCCATTGCGTCCAGAAGGGCCAAAAACCCTAAGATCAACTATCAAATCATCCGATTTGGAGCAGTTGCCTGGTGAGGCAAATTTTTTTTGCCCGAAGAGCCGTACGGCCCCCAGGTCGTCATAATTACAGTGACGGTACAATTATTTTTAAATAAAAAATTTTGAACATTCTTTTTTGTACCAATTATATTTTTCATTGTCGAAATGTATTGAAAAATAAAATCAAAATCAAAACAAAAATGCAAAAAAAAAATTCTGCGTACAGTATATTCACAGTACCAGGTACTGCAGACCTAGTGGTACTGCTATACCCACGGGGCCCATCATAAGTCACGTGGCCTGTCGGCCATGGCCCACACGGGCTTCCCCACTATGCCTACCTCCACCGGTGGCCAAAAATATCCAAACCGACAGGCTCCATCCAAATCTGGGTGGCAGTAAAGAAAATCCAGTGAGCATAGTCAAACTGGCAGTCAACCGAATAGAATATTCCGAATGTCTGGAGATTCCAATCGGCGAAAAGAATATTCCATCCAACATAGCATATATCGGCGATTGAAGAATATTCCCTACAGATTCCACCGACCCTGGTGACGGCTTGGAGAACGTCAAATTTAAACCAATGATTTGTTGACATTAGCCTGCATCATTGCCACGCCATCAGTTTAAAAAGAATTGCCCCCTCACCATTTGAGTTTTCATTTTTGCAGTTCAACTTTGGAGGCTCGTATCTCGCTCATTTTGATTCCTTTTTTTAAGCCATTTTTTTTTTATTTGGGCTAATTTTTCATGCTCTACACACTGGTGCAATCAATTTTTGGTTTTGGTGCCTAGTTTTTCTAGAAATTGGAGATTCTCACAGGTGTTGCTACTTCATCCTCATTTTGGGAACTTCGGGAGCTCATATCTTGCTCCTACGGTAACATTTTTGTGTGCAATTTTTTTTGAAAGTGCATGATTTTTTGTGTAATTCTCAGTGGTAGGATCAGATTGATCTCATTGTGTACCAAAAATTGTACTTGATACTGTGGCCTATTTTGGCATTTGTAAGCACTCAGATAAAGTCTAGTTTGCTATTTTTGGCATCTAGCAACTGTAAACGCACTAAATATAAAGTGAAAAATCATATATTGCTTGGTGGGTTTCTTGATTGAGTGATTTGGGGGGGTAATCCTGTAGTGATTGTTTGCATTCTTTTGCTTGGTTTGAGTTCTTGCAATGGGGAGATCTCAAATTGAACCCCTAAATCCACATAATTATGCTACATGGAGAAAATCAGTATCTAACTATCTCATGATGAAAGGTCTAATAGGTCATCTAAAGGACATAATTCAAAAACGTATTGATGCTAAAGAATTGGCAAGGTGGGAGATTGATTGTGAGAAAACACTTGGATGCATATGTTCATTAGTCTCATTTTTTTTGCAGTTTCATATTGAATCATGTAATAAACCTAAAGAGGCATGGGAGATTTTTGAGAAATTGTATGGTAAAACAGATAAGATTAGAGGCTATCAGATTGATAATGATTTGATGAATCTTGATCCTAAAAGTTTTGACCACATCCAAGACTACATCTCCAAAATCAAGTAACTCAGAACACAATTGAAAGAATGCACTATTGAAAAAGAGGATTTACAATTGATTCTGAATGTGTTATCCAAGCTTGGTCCAGAGTATTCAGTGTTTGTTTCTGGCTTTCATACTCATTGACTTTCTATGGGAGCATCATATGTTGATCCTAAGTTTGATGACTTTGCAAATCTCCTAATTCAAGAGGAAGCTAAGTTAATGAACATGGGTCTAATCAAGTCTTCCAAACCACAAGCATTGGTGGCAAATGAATCTAAGGTATAGAAAGAATCATACAATCTTGATGAGAAGCAAAAGAAGAAAAATAACAAGCCACATAAAGAATCACAATCCTCATCATCTAAGAAGGAGAGGCCTTTTTGTGCACATTGCAAGAAGGATGGACATGAAGAACATTATTGTTACAAGAAGGATATTGATGAGTTGAAAAATATTCTCAAAAAGAATCACATTGATTTTCCTTCTAGAATGTCTAAATCTTTTTCTACTTCTACTTCAAAACAGTCTAAAAAGGACAAAGGTCAAACATATATATCAGGATATAAAGGACAAGCTCTTTGTGCTCATTCAATTCCAAGATCAGGAAGATGGCTTCTAGATTCAGGAGCATCACATCATATGGCATCTTCACAGACTATCTTCTCTTCATTTCAGCCTTGTTCTATGTCTCCTATCTTGATGGGAAACAATACATACATGAGTGTAACAGGGAAGGGATCTATTAGCATTGGGGAGAACACTTTTCAGGATGTCTTGTGTGTTCCTCATTTGACGAACAATCTACTTTCCATATATTATATTACACATGGTGGAGATGGGAGAACTATGGAGTTCACACCTGATGCTGCCATCATTTGAGACTTGGAGACTAGAGATATCATTGCTACTAGGGTGGTTGACCATTCATCTCGATTGTATTCCTTTGCACAGTTTGCTTCTGATGGTGACACTGTTCCTTTGACTATTGATCACATACACTATGATTCAGAGGAGACATTTGGCTTTTTGAACTTAGGAGTTCTCACTTCAGATCTAGTTCTTAAGCCTTGCATTTCATCTCCTCCACCTACTGTTGCAGTTGATGCTACTTGTGATTCAATAGTTTTGACTCCTAGTGATTTAGTGTAGCAGGATATACATAGTCTTCCAGATATGGCTACTTTGGATGGCTTCCTCACAGGTATTTCAGACTTGTTTGTGGAGTCTCATCTTGCTTATTTGGGAAACATCATTGATAGCATTCATCTTCTCTTTGATGAAGATTTTCCTTCTTCAGTTGTTTTAAGGGAACACTTTGACCCTCTTGTTCATTGTCTACATGATCATTCTTCACAGATTGGCGTGAGTGTGGATTCTTTTGGACAACATTTGTAGGAGGCTTCTTTGTCTTCAGAGGGGATATCTTTGTCTTTGGATAATGTTCTACATTCATCTCCACTTGATGTTGGACTTTCATCTTCAGTAGTGTGGCCTAGAACGCCTGATTGGAGTGTGTTAGTTTTCGGGATCGACATGGAAACACTTGGGCATGCTTCAGATACATCATCATACATCATCTATCTTCATGATATCCTGCATACATCCTTGGTTTTGTTTCTTCCTAAGGGGAGGAATGTTGTTCGGAAAGATTGGATCATCTTCAACATTCAATGTCGAGCTTCTACCATCATTGCAGGAGACTCAACATTGAGGGGGGGCTTCCTTGCTTCTCTTCTACTTCTCTCTTATGGGGGGGTCTTTTTCCTCACATGGGATTTTTACCTTCTCATTCTTCATTGAGAGTATTTATATTTTGTATTTCATCTCTCTTTTGAGGGGGAGTTTTTTCCCATGAGGTTTTCACCCTTTCCTCACTTGTGAGAGATTGCATTGGATTTGTACATGGGTACCTAACATGGTCTAGTAGCCGGGACCCATCTTGCATTGTTTTCATTTGTGCACATTCTCCCTAAGTTGCACTTAAGGGGGGGGTGTTGGTGTAATTAAATGTTTTGTACCTTGTCCTAGGTCATAATTACACCTTATTTAAGTTTACTTAGGGACCACATAGGAGGTTGTTGGAGAATTTCCACTTTTGGTGGACTTGACATGTCATTACCTCATCACTTCCACCTTTTGTGGACATATCATGTGATTATCTCTCCACCTTAAGTGGAGTGATAGCTATTCCTAGATGTCTCATGTCATAAGATTACGACACTTGTCATAATATTATGCCCTTCTATGTTCTCACCTTGGCTATATAACCAAGGGGTCTCTCTCATTGTAATCAATCATAATCATTATCATATCAATGACATTGAATACAATTTATTCTTGTCATATTTTCTCTCTTTTTGTGCTTTCCATTTGGTCCATAGATCTTGGTATCCATAACCAATTCTAAAAAAATGAGCATATTGCTCTTCAAGACCATTTCTATAGCCTTCTAGGGGCTAATGTCAATGTTGTCAACTCTTAATTCCTGGAAAGTCTGTGCTACCATTTCATTTTTCTCTGATTCTTCAATTCCTGTTTCATTTTATTCCATCCTCTCTTAAAATTCTTTTATCTTCATCTTCATCTAGAAATCCTTAAACTCAGGAGTCTTAATGAATTCATCATCTTCTATGAATCTCTTGGCTGTAATTTCCCTTTCATCTTCATGTACCTCTGTACTTGTTTTTTCTACATCACCCATCCTTTCCTCATGTGTATGGGAATTGGTCTCAAGGATGGGTTGATCAACTTCAATATCACCTTTCAATGACTGCAGTATTGTAGCCACTTCCTCAATATCACCCACATCTTTAGTATCCTCATAAGGTACTAATTGTTCAATGCTTCCTATCTTCTGTCTTTTGGGAGATAATTGCTCCATGGGAGGCTTAGAGGTTTCACCTGGGGTATGCTTTGCAGTTGCACCACTATCATGTTCTTCAAGATATGCTTCATTCTTTCTGTACAAGTCTTCAAATCTACCAATTATCAATTCTATCCTCTTGATAGGGTCCTTTTCCTCAACAAAGTATCCTAGGAAATCCTTGGACCTCCATTTCGTCCTTTCTTCAAGCTTCTTCATAGATTCCCATTTTTTCCTTCTACTAAATACATCATTATAAGTAATGCAATTCTTTATGACATCTTCTTCAAAATCCACTTGGTGTGGCACTATCATTTTGGTAAGAAGATTGTGCCTCATGTTGTTCATATGATTTTCAGGGTCAAAGGCTCTTTCTTTCCCAGATTTCAATGCATATAGATTGTCTTAAAATAATACTGTAACTCCTCTAGTGTGTTTGAGCCTATAGTCCAATCTTCACACTTGGTTTGGTTTGGCAGGAAATTGCCTTTCTTCTACTTCTGCATTACATCTTTCTCCATCCACACCATTTTCCACATAAATTCAAGAAATTCTAATATGAGGGACACAAATTTTGGCAGTATGTGTGGAGCAATAGGGCATCCATAAACTCTTATTATTCTAACTTTCAGGAGGAAGAACCAATCTCCAAAATTGTGTGTATGACCCTGCTCTGGTCTTAAAGCCAAAGGTCTCACTAGTTGCAAAATTTTGGTTGACAATCTTGGTATTGCATACCCAAGAGCTCGAAGGATTCTGTGTACAAAGTCTTCATAGAATACAAAAAAGCTTGAATTCTTGCACCGACTGTCCCAAATATAGCACCATTTCTAGATAGGTGTGGGATTCCCTTGCTCATCTAATGTATCCAAGTCCATTCTTTTAGTCCAATGGTCCCTATTCTAGTACAATTCATAAATAGGGGTACCTCATCACTTCTATAAGTCTTTTTAACCTAGCATAATCCTCCTCACTTTTTTGCAAGTTTATCTTGGTCAGAGCCTACTTGTTTAAGCCAAAACACTCAATGATGGATTTTCTGGTTACTTCTACCAATACTGTGATGTTTGGAAACCTTACTATTTTGGTAGCCGAGTGATAGTGTTTGGCTAGCATTTTGATAAATTCTACATCAACAAACACATTTGGGACAATCAACCTTGCTATATCCAACATCCAAGTGTTTGACATTGGAATCTTCTCATTTCTCTTACTGTAAAAATACCAAAATAGGCCCTATCCAGATTTAGAAATGAGGGCATCCCTACAACTTTGTGCGGTGTCCACAAGAAACTTCTTATTACCCTCTTTAGTAGACCCTGGAAGTATATCTAATATGGACTGATGGAGTGGTCTCTTCTTTACTTTAGGTTCTTCATAGATTTAATTTTAGGCTAACTTTCTTTTACTTATGATTGTTTTGTTTTAGGATGGAGTGCTTTCTTCTTTACTTTAGGTTCTTCATCTTTAATTTTAGGCCGACTTTATTTTACCTTTAATCATTTTCTTTTAGGAGGCATGTTTCAATTTTCTCTACTATGGCTTCAAATGACAAAACCTTAAGTTTTCTTTATATTAACAGAGCTCTTTCAGAGAGTTTTGGTGCACTTACATGAGTATTTCACACTTGTAGGACTTCTTCTCGTATCCTTAGCTCCTTCCATGCTAGTACACTGTAATTGAGTGCGATATTGGGAAAACTCACTTATCTTTGGATGGCGCAGTATTCAGTCATATTAGTTTTGGCAACTCTTAATAATTCAATAGCATTTAATTTTGGCAATTGATGTGATTTTCTGCATTTATTGCTATAAATTGTAATGATGCCACAATTACCATACTAAAGCCATCTCTTATTATACCTGTTGTGGTATTGTGATGTTTTTCCCTTCCCTGCTACTGTTTACTGCACTATCACCTTGCTCAAGGCTTCTTGCTGCAGGGTTGCGGTGTATACCACTCTATCGTATATATTTCTCACCTTCCCAGTGGTATAGCAGTGTATGCTTTTGATCATTACTTGAAGAGTGTCGATGAGACAATCTTATTTGTCTCACCGATATCTCAATGTATCATTGACATTAGATCTTATGTTCCTATGATGTTGGTTGCCAGTGTCGATGAGACAAGTTAATATCTCTTGCTGATATGCCACTGTCTCATCGATATTTTCCTTTAGTGGTATTTATTTATATATCGGTGTAACTTTTCCATGTAAGAGAGACTTGTGATTATCACTGCAATATAGCGGTGTTTTGTCCTTCCCTTCTACTATTTACCACACTACTACCTTTCTCAAGGTTTCTTGCTGTGGGGTTGCAGTGTATACCGCTCTACTGCATAGGTTGGTCACCTTCCTGTATAGCAGTGTATGCTTTTGATCATTACTTGAAGAGTGTCGATGAGACAAACTTATTTGTCTTACTGATATCTTAATGTCTCATCGACATTAGATCTTATGTTCCTCTAATGTTGGTTGCTGGTGTCAATGAGACAAGTTAATATCTCTTGTTGATATGCCACTGTCTCATTGATATTTTTCTTCGACAGTATTTCTTTATATATCGGTGTAACTTTGTCATGTCAGGGAGACTTGTGATTATCGTTGTGGTATAGCGGTGTTTTTCCCTTCCCTTCTGCTATTTACCACACTACCGCCTTGCTCAAGGCTTCTTGCTGTGGGGTTGTAGTGTATACCACTCTATCGCATATGTTGCTCACCTTCCCGATGATATAGTGGTGTATGCTTTTGATCATTACTTGAAGAGTGTCAATGAGACAATCTTATTTGTCTTATTGATATCTCAATGTCTCATCAACATTAGATCTTATGTTCCTTTGATGTTGGTTGCCTGTGTTGACAAGACAAGCTAATATCTCTTGCCGATATGCCACTATCTCACTGATATTTTCCTTTGGTGGTATTTCTTTATATATCGTTGTAACTCTGCCATGTCGGGGAGACTTGTGATTATCGCTGTGGTATAGCGATGTTTTTTCCTTCCCTTTGGTTGTTTACCACACTATTGCCTTGCTCAAGGCTTCTTGCTGCGGGGTTGAGGTGTATACCGCTCTATCGCATATGTTGCTCACCTTCCCCGCAGTATAGCAGTGTATGCTGTTGATCATTACTTGAAGAGTGTCGATGAGACAATCTTATTTGTCTTACTAATATCTCAATGTCTCATCAACATTACTTCGTTATATCCAAGAGTTGTGTTTTGCCGAGCACTTGTAGATATACCTTGTCGATGTGACATAAGTGATTCTCTCCTTGATATGCTCGTATCTTGTTGACATTTCATTTTTTTACATCATCGATGAGACATATAAATAAGTCTCTTCAACATAGGGGTGTCTAAACTGACACTAAACCCAAAGCTAAACTCGAAGCTAAAGTCAGAGCTAAAAGTAGCGCTAAACTCAAAGCTAAACTCGGAGCTAAAGGCGGCGCTCAAGGCGACACTACACTTGAAGATAATATCAATGCTAAAGGCAACGTTACTTTAGGCACTAATTAGTGCCTAAATTAGATCCGACTTGTACTGATTGGCGCAATAAATGCCAAAAATTGCACCATCTCGATAAATAGCATCGAAGTTTTCAAAAAATTGCCAAACAATACATTAAAACAATGTGTGGAAGCAAAAAACGAAGCAAAAAATGGAGCAAATCACAAGGATTTGTTGTAGTGAACTTTGATAAAATTCAAGACTACATCACTAGGGTTAATGATCTAAGGGAGCAATATAAAGCATGTGGTATTGATAAGAAGGACATTCAGTTGGTCTACAATTCATTGAATAAACTTGGTCCTAATTATGCTGCTTTTGTTTCTAGCTTTCATACTCATAGGTTGAATATGAGGTCTACATATACTACACCTTCATTTGCATCATTTTCTAAGATGTTGATACATGAGAAACAAAAGCTTATCTCGACATGTTTAATCAAGTCCTCTAAATCTCAGGCATTAGCTAGTTAAGTGAAAGAATTAGATACTTCTGATAAGAAACTGTAGAAGAAATCAAAGAACAAACCACATTCAAATCAACTAAAGAATAAATCCTCTTCCTCAAATAAATCATCTAAGTAGGAGAATTCTACTTGTTCGTATTGCAGGAAGCTTGGGCATGATGAAAATTCTTGTTACAAGAAGGATCTTGATGAGTTGAAGCATCTTCTTAAAAAATCATATTCATTTTCCTTCTAGAATGTCAGAGTCACCACCTTCTTCTTCATCATCTTTAAAATAGTCTAAAAGGGGAGAAGGTCATGCTGATTTGGCTACTACATCAAGAAATAAAGGACATGCTCTTTGTGATTTTTTAGGTCTAAGATCAAGGAGATGGCTTCTAGATTCAAGATCCTCTCATCATATGGCATCTTGATAGTCTATATTATCTTCTTTTGAGCCTTGTGCTATGTCTCCTATTTTGATGGGAAACAATACATACATGAGTGTACATGGGACTTAGGGATCTACTAGTTTTGGGGAAAAAAATTTCTAGGATGTTTTGTGTGTTCCTCATTTGATGAACAATCTTGTTTCTATATATCATATTACACATGGTGGAAATGGGAGGATCGTGGACTTCAGTCTTGATTTAGTTATCATTTGAGACTTGGAGAGTAGAGAGATTATTGTTACTAGGATGGTTGATCATTCATGTCGATTATATATCTTTGTAGATTTTTCTTTTGATGGTGGCATTGTTCCTTCAGCTGTTGATCAAACTTCTAGTATGAACCATGATTCAAAGGAGACATTTGGCAAGTCTTTAACTTGGGTGTTCTCACATCTAATCCCATTCTTAAGCCTTGCATTTTATCTCCTCCATCTTTTGTTGCATTTGATGAAGCTCATATTGGCATAGGTTTAGCCTCTTGTGATTCAATGCAACATGATCTACATTATCTTCCAGTTACATCAACATGATCTACATTGTCTTCCAGTTACATCTACTTGGGATGACTACTTGATAGACATTGGTTGCTAGCTTTTCGATTCTCACATTTCCAATTTGGGAGGCATTATTGATTGCATACATCTTCTCTTTGATGGAGATGATTCTTCTTCAATTGTTGTGAGGGAATTCTATGACCCTCTTGTTCATTCTCTACATGATCACTCTTTGCAACTTTTGATATGAGTGTTTATACCTTTGGATAGCATTTGGAAGAAGCTTCCTTAGAGGAGATATCTTTTTCTTTGGAGTATGTTCGATATCTATCTTTAGGAGGTTATGGATTGACATCTTTAGCTATGTGGCCTAGAATGCCTATTTGAAGTTTTTCATATTTAAGCATCGACATGGAGACTCTTGAGCATCATTCAAAGACATCACATGCATAATTCTTCTTCTATCATATTCTTAACGATCTTTACCTTATAGCGATTGCTGAATTCAAAGAATGGTTGAAGTTTGAAAGGAAGGAATCATATTTATGCCTGAAACTTGCAACATCTGTAAGAGGTGAAGGCCTATCTAATATTTCTAGAATGTTGGAATCTCCCTTAAGCATCTTCAAAGCTTCAACTATACTCAGTCTAAATGCAACCATAACGTGTGCGCACAAAATTCCCACTAAAAAAATCTTTCCATTACTCTCTCAGGCCCACTCTCACGAATTCTTTTGTCAATGACATCCAAAGTTTTCCATGATTCTACAAGCCTCCATGCCCAAACTGTAATGAGGTAATCGAAGGGCAGTTCAACACAATTATCAAGATATTTTCTACCACTCATAATCTCCAACAACACAACACCAAAGCTATAGACATCGCTCCGATTTAATATTTGCCCATACAGAGCATACTCAAGAGCCAAGTAACCATGTGTACCAGCTATTCATGTCATGAGCTGTGATTTCCCTTTGGCCATCATTCTCGTGAGCCAAAAATCAACAACACAAACAATCATGTGATCATCCAACAAAATGTTAGTGGGCTTAATATCTCTATGATATATATGGTAGGTTGGACATCAAAATGTAAATAGCATAGTCCCTCAGTAGTATTGATGGTGATGTTCTTATGTTGCTCCCAACTTAAAGCCGCCATATTTTCACCCCCTTCTTCAAAAATATGTCGATCAAGGCTTCCATTAACCATGTAGTCATACATAAGAAACCGCTAGCGTCCTTCTGTGTCATCATTGGAAACAAAGAAGCCTCACAAAATGACTAGATTCTAGTGCCTAATGTTGTTGATAATTTCCACCTCGTTTGTGAACTTAGAATCTCTTTCAGAAGCACAACTTCCAAGTCTCTTCAACATGATCTGGTGGCCGTCGGAGAGCACACCTATAACCTGAGTGAAAAATCATAATTTTCTCCTTTAAACACTAATATTTGAGGTTGGGTTGAACTTGAACCATTGGCTGCCATATTTCTTTCTCATAATGCAATTCTCCTCATAAACTTTTCACTTCTCTGCTGAGAATAAACCCACCTAAGTTTGTTGAATGCTGTCAAAACACATACAAAATTTCTAACTTTTTGTTGCTCTGATACCACTTGTTGGTTTTAGGAGAAGAATTCACTTCTAGTGCAACAAAAGTTCAAGAACAAATAGTTCATAAAAGTAGTGGGTTTCTAGAATATGCAAAATAGAAATAGAGCAATCCATTGCTACAATAATGACAAACTATTTATCCATGTTATGACACTGTCTTTGTCCAGATGCAGCCAACAACATGTGTGTTATATTGATCTGTCATTCTACTAGTCAGAATTTCCTTTAGCACTATATTTGGGCTATAGTTTCTGTATAAACAAATGTGATAATATAATGCAATTGTAGTACTGTTGCTTCTCCATTGTCTATGCAATATATCTAGTAAATGTAGTCATTTTTAGAACAATGTGTAGGAATTGATGGTGACTCCCCAACACCCCCAAGATCAGTTGCGACCAAAACCACTTCCACAAGAGAGAGAATGGCAAGAATGCTTGCTTCACAATGCAAGATTGATTGATTGCTTGATTGAAGCTTGAATACAAATGTACATGAGATGCCTTGCTTATATGGGCAAGGTTGAGAGATAGGTATGAATATGATGTTGACAAATGTCATGATCCTATGACATGAGACAACCAACAACCTAATCACCTAGGAAATGATGCATCCTAGCTAGATAAGATAAGTTCTAGATAAGCCAACTAAGACTTCTAGAAAGAATCTTTTACCTAAGTAAACTTAACAATGTGAATATGTCCCCTAATTTACCTAGTGAATGAATTAGCTAGGTACAAGACAATTATTCACACCAACACCCCCCCTTAAGTGCAACTTAGGGAGAAGATTATTATGCAAACTGTGCAAAGACTATGACCATGGGTCCCGGCTACTAGGCCATGTTAGGTACCCATTTACAATGCAAATGATGCAATCTCTCACAAGCGGAGAAAAGGAGAAAACCCTGTGGGACAAAACTCCTCTCCAAAAGAGAGAAAACAAAACAAAACAAAACATGATGTATGGAGGACTCAATGATACCCCCCAAGGATAACATGCATCATGTATATACAATCAAATACCCCTCCATAAGAAGGAAGTAGAGAGATAAGATATCCCCCCCATGATGAAGAAGCTCCAATGCTGATGAAGAATGCCTGAAAACAAAAGATTACCCAATGTCTACAAGCAACACATCTTCCCTTAGGAAGAAACAATATCATAAGCTGATGATGAAGCCACTCCATGTCCAATTGAAAGGAAGAACCATGAATGCTCATGTATGCCTCTGAAAACTGATGAAGATCCTCCAAGCTTGAATGAGCCACAACAGAATCATGGTCAAAGTGAACCAAGAAACATGACAAAGCAAGTGATGGAGGAGACTCATGAATGTCAATCTCCAAAGACAAAGTAGATGGGATAACAACTGTACTGAAACTGTCATCAAAGAGGAGAGAAATCCCCTCAAGTGTGTCCTCCAAATCTGCAGTATGAGACTCTATGAACAAGTTAGAAATCCCTGTCAAATACTCATCCCACAAAGCAAGATCTGAAAAACTATGATCATCCTGCTGAATAGAAGCATCAATGACTGAAAAAGCAGGAGGTGGAGGAGTAGGAAGCTCAACATTGGTTTCTAGAATACCAAAGTGTAGTTGACCAAACTTCTCCTCACTCAATGGAGTGTGTGATGCAGTCAAAGGAACATTATCATCTTCTGAAGCAAAATGTGAAAAGGAATATACACGAGATGAATGATCAACCATCCCGATAGCAACAATATCCCTAGTCTCCAAGTCCCTTATGTACACCCTATCTGGAGTGAACTCAACTATTTTACCTTGACCCCCATGAGTAATTTGATAAATAGAAAGGAGATTAGTGGACAAGGAAGGAACACAAAGTACATCATTGAAAGTCCCTTCCCCATATCAATAGAACCCTTCCCACTTACCTTCATATATGTATTGTTACCCATCAATATATGAGGTGAATTACAAGGCTCAAAAGAAGAGAATATATCCATAGAAGATGCCATATGATGAGATGCTCCTGAATCAAGAAGCCATCTATGAGATGCAGGACTTGTAGAGGCCAAGAGTGCTTGTCCTTTCATCTTGTGTAGCCCAGAAGTAGATCCTGTGTCCTGTGACTTAGATGAAGATGATGGAGCTGCCGATTGAGATGTTGAAGAAGAAGTACTAGACATTGATGAGGGCAGCTTAATGTTATTCTTTTGAAGAAGGTGTGTCAGTTCATCAATCTTCTTATTATAACATATATGCTCATCATGTCCTAATCTTTTACAATATGCACATTTTGACTTCTTCTTTTTAGATGATTCCTCTTTAGAAGAGGATGTGGACTCAGGAGTGCTATGTGAAGGAGAATCTTTACCTTGCTCATTAGACTTGGGTGCCTTGTTCTGCTTCTTACCTATGCCACTTGAATCCTTTGTCTCCTTTGCAACAAGAGCATGAGATCTAGAAGACTTCAATGTGCCCATGTGTACCAACTTTGCTTGTTCCCTTGTGAGTTGAGCTGCAAATTCATCAAGAGAAGGCATTTTGTATGCATTTCCAAGAGCATCCATTGTAGCATAGAAAGTAGAAACAAACACTGAATAATCAGGACCAAGCTTAGCAAGAATAGAAAGTATCAACTGTTCATCCTCTTTAGTGACCCCACAATTAGATAACTGCAATCTAAGAGAATTGAGCTTAGAGAAAAAGTCTTGGACATTGTCAAAATCTGAAGGATTAAGACCCATAGTTCATTCTCCAACTTAAATTTCCTCATCTTATCTGGCTTACCAAAGAGACTCTCTAAAGTATTCCAAGCTTCATTAGGATGAGTGCAAGATGCAACATGATATCTAAGATCTGGAGAAATGGACAACTTCAAAGTACCAAGAGCTTCATCCCTTCTATCAAGCCATTTTCTTTTCTCTTTTGCTCCTGCAGGTTCTGGATCTTGACCAAATGTGATTCGTTGCAACTTTGATTTTAACAATAACAACTCCATTTGAGATTTCCACTCATGATAATTATATGGAGTTAGAAGTACAAATTTTGTCAAATCCATGAAACAATGAGATATTACAAGAGGAGAACAACAAATTTCCCTCACAATACAAGAAATCAACCCCTTTGTCCCAATAAGATTTGCACTTTTTTTGCAAATTTACAATAAGGAATTCCAAACTATCAAATTAGCGACAAACTGAAAATATGAAAATCTAGAAACAAATCTGCAAAAATTGCATGAGTAGATCTGGAGTGCTCCTCAATACCTTTCTGATGCTGCAAATTTGGAGAAAATCGGAGATCGGAGCACAGAGATATGAACTCGGAAGCAGAAAACGATGATCGGGCTTCAACCTGGAAAAAGAGGCACAAAACTGCAAGATCTCTGCAAAATATCTGCACCACTGAAAAATTCAGGTCTTCACCTTTCCGTCGATATTTCGTTTCAAAAATTTCGCCTCCGTATGTGAAAGTTATGAAAAAATGAAAAAAAGGCCTATAAATAGACACTTGGGGGCAAATATAAGGCTAAAATGGAGCAAATTTTTGAGCACTCGGGGCTTAAATCTGGTCATCCATATGACCATTGCCAAAAATAAAAGGCCCGCCCAAGGCTTAGCACTTTATACAGGAGTTGTCGGCCTAAATTGTCGTCGGCTTATAAAAATGCAAAGTTTATAAAATAAAAACTCTGATCTATACGAATACAATGTTTAATATAAAAGCTTGTGGGCAATTTAAAAAAGTGTACCGACCAAATACAATGCAGGTGGGACGGATAAGGCGCCAATGAAAGATCTCCGTACCCGATGGATGTGACCTGCCCACTGATGACTTCGGCTGCAGATTATTGACTGGTACCGGCCAGAGTACAGTCCGAAACCCCAGTTACTGCCGATGATAGGTAGATGCAACTGGAGCTTGGGTACACGCCGGATGATGTGCGTAGACCAATCACGGACCAGTAGAATTCATAGGGTATGCCAACACTGAGCTGATTTAGACCCTCCGCCAATTGTGATCCCGTGTACAAGCTGCCGACAGGAAGAATATGGAGTACGGGGCAAGCCACGGACGACCGCCGATTGGAAAAATGGCCGACAACAATGGAATATGCCAGTGAGATGCCGATCAATGATGAGACAGGGCCGACAATGGTACCGTGGATATAAGGTTTGACTGGAAATTAGTAACCGCTGGCAAGGAAACCAACGCCGGTGGAAACACACGGACCAACGATGGATTCATACAAAGCTTCTGACGGTCGATACACTGACGGATATGACGGTGGATGTACCGCAGATCCAAAAAAAAGCCGGTGAACAATGTCGATACACACCAAAAGAAATGCCCGTGCAGATCTGCCAAAGTCTGACACAAAATATTTGCTCCAATATATGCCCGAAAATAAAATTACAAAATTACAGAGAATTTTTGCCCAATAACTATAGTCCGAAAATAAATTTTGCCCCAAAATTATAGATTAAGTCGCAGAAATATTTTCCTGAAAATATTTTTTGCGAAAAATAGAAAATTGTATCGCTTGGGACGCTGTCCCAGCAAAAAAATTTGCCTCAAAAACAACTTTACCCAATATAGGCGAATTTACAGTCAAAATTCGTCTACGGAAGCTTTTGAATTCAACCGTGATGTTATTGAAACCCCAATCTACATCCAGCAAAATTCTTCAAACCAAAATATCACCCTCAGATTTGGGAAGGAATCTGCAACACCTGGAGAGCTCTGATACCATGTAGGAATTGATGGTGACTCCCCAACACCCCCAAGATCAGTTGCGACCAAAACCACTTCCACAAGAGAGAGAATGGCAAGAATGCTTGCTTCACAATGCAAGATTGATTGATTGCTTGATTGAAGCTTGAATACAAATGTACATGAGATGCCTTGCTTATATGGGCAAGGTTGAGAGATAGGTATGAATATGATGTTGACAAATGTCATGATCCTATGACATGAGACAACCAACAACCTAATCACCTAGGAAATGATGCATCCTAGCTAGATAAGATAAGTTCTAGATAAGCCAACTAAGACTTCTAGAAAGAATCTTTTACCTAAGTAAACTTAACAATGTGAATATGTCCCCTAATTTACCTAGTGAATGAATTAGCTAGGTACAAGACAATTATTCACACCAACACAATGTTATATCTGTTTTAATAGTTTTTAATGGATAAATAGTTTGTCATTGTTGTAGCAATGGATTGCTTTGTTTTTGTTCTACATATTATAAACCCACTCCTTTTATGAACTATTTGTTCTTGAGCTTTTGTTGCACTAGAAGTGAATTCTTCTGCTAAAACCAACAAGTGGTATTAGAGCAACAAGAAGTTAGAAATTTTGTATGTGTTTTGACAACAATCAACAAACTTAGGTGGGTTTATTCTCAGCAGAGAAGTGAAAAGTCTATGAGGAGAATTGCAGTCTGAGAAAAAAATATGGCAACCAATGGTTCAAGTTCAACCTAGCCTCAAATACCAATGTTTAAAGGAGAAAATTATGATTTTTCACTCAGGTTATGGTTCTAGTCTCTGATGGCCACTAGATCGCGGCGAAGAGACTCAGAAGCTATGCTTTTGAAAGAGATTCTGAGTTCACAAACAAGGTGGAAATCATCAACAACATTAGGCACTAGAATTTGGTCGTTTTGTGAGGCTTCTCCATCTCTAGCAATGACACAAAAAGATGCCAATGGTTTCTTGTGTATGACTACATGGCTAATGGAAGCCTTGATTGACATATTTTTGAAGAAGAGGGTGAAAAGATGGCGGCTTCAAGTTGTTGCGCTGGCATTAAGCATTAATGCCTTCAGTGTAATCAATAGGTCTTGCTATTGAGAAAAATATTTTGTCACCAATCTTGCTTTATGTATCTTAATAGATTCATTAGCTTTATATTTTGTTTTGTAAATCCATTTCAGCCCAACATAGGTGGAAAGTTTATCAATTTGATGTTAAATCATCCTTTTTGAATGGTTATCTAAATGAAGAAGTGTTTGTAGAACAACTACTTGGTTATGAAGTTGTAGGAAAAAAACAAAAGGCCTATAGGTTGAAAAAGGTGCTTTATGGGTTCAAGTAGGCACCTAGAGCTTGGTACAATAGAATAGGTGGTTATTTTTAGAAAAAATGGTTTCAAAAAGAGTGAAAGTGAGCCCATATTACATGTGAAATATCAGAATACAACTAATTTACTTATCATATGTATATATGTAGATGATCTAATATACACAGGAAATAGTGAAGAGTTAATGGATGCTTTTAGAAATGTAATGAAGACTAAATTTGAAATGGTAGATTTGGGTTTAATGCATTATTTCCTTGGGATAGAGGTAAGACAACAAAATGATGACATTTTCATTTCACAAGGTAAATATGTCAATGATTTACTTGATAAATTCAAGATGAAGAGTTGCATACCAATGAATACACCTTTGAACATGAATGAAAAGTTGTTTAAGGATGATGGTTTTGAAAAAGTAGACGCAATAATGTACATGAGTCTAGTTGGTAGCCTTATGTATTTAACAACTACTAGACCAGATATCATGTTTGTTGTTAGTTTGCTTTCAAGGTTCATTCAAAGTCCAAGTAAGATGCATTTTTGTGCTATGAAAAGAGTTCTAAGATATGTTCGGGGTACAAGTAATTTTGACATTTGTAATGCACTTGTAGATGAGTGATTAAATTGAATTTACAAACAATGATTGGGCTAGTTCTATAGATAACAAAAAAAACACTTCAAATTATATATTTTCCTTGGATTTAGGTGTCATTTCTTGATCTTCAAAAAAACAGCCTTCAGTCTTTTTATCCTCAACTGAAATTGAATATATTGCTGCAACTTCAGCTTTGTATCAAGCAGTATGGCTGAGAAGAATTCTAGCGAACTTAAAACAAAAACAAACCATGCCAACAATGATTTACTGTGGCAATAACCACTAAAAATCTTGTGTTCCACATTAGAACAAAACACATTGATATCAGATATCATTTTATTAGGAATCTTGTGGCTGAGGGACAGATTGAATTAAAGTTTTGTAAAACCAGTGATCAGATTGCTGATATACTTACGAAGGCAATTTCAAAGAAAGTTTTGAAAGATTAAGACAAATGATGGGTGTGTGCACATTAAGCATTAAGGGGGAGATTGAAGGCATTAATGTTTAATGCCAGCGCAGCAGCTTGAGGAAGACACGTCGCATTCTCCACAGCCCAAGCATGCTTGATAGATATTATGTTTGTAGTCTTAATTTCCAGTGTTTGCTGAGGGATACAAATACGTTGGGTTATACATTTTGACACCTGCATCTTGCCAGGCCATTTGCTAATAGACTATCCCAGCAAAGCTCCACGCAGCAGTTTGTAAACAGGGGATTTACATTGTAGAAATTCATTACATTTTTGTATGTATGAAGCTGTTTTTGCTCTGTGCAGGTGAACGGGCTCCTATACGATGCAATGTTATGATGCTGTCTTTGTCCAGTTGCAGCCAGCAACATGTGTGTTATATTGATTGGTCAGAATTTCCTTTAGCACTGTATTTGGGCTATAGTTTCTATATAAACAAATGCGATAATATAATGCAGCTGTAGTACTGCTCCTTCTCAGTTGTCTGTGCAATGTATCTGATAAATTTAGTCATTTTCAGAACAGCGTTATATCTGTTTTAATAGTTTTTAATGGATAAATAGTTTGTCATTGCTGTAGCAATGGATTGCTCTGTTTCTGTTCTGCATATTAGAAACCCACTCCTTTTATGAACTGTTTGTTCTTGAACTTTTGGTTCACGGAAGTGAATTCTTCTCCCAAAACCAACACTTTTCACCCCCTTCTTCGAAAATATGCCGATCAAGGCTTCCATTAGCCATGTAGTCATACACAAGAAACCGCTGGCGTCCTTTTGTGTCGTCGCTGGAGACAGAGAAGCCTCGCAAAACGACCAGATTCCGATGCCTTATGCTGTTGACGATTTCCACCTCGTTAGTGAACTCAGAATCTCTTTCAGAAGCGCAGCTTCTAAGTCTCTTCACCGCGATCTGGTGGCCGTCGGAGAGCACGCCCCTATAAATAGTTCCAAAACCACCTTCCCCGATCACATTTGTTCCATTGAAATTACCTGTTGCTGCCCTGATCTCCTCCATGTCGAACCAGGCTGCGCCCGTATTAGGCTTTACAATGGACTTTAGAAGACTTTTATTCATACCCATAAAGCGTTTATGCTTATCAGCGCCCACACCGTTGCGCCTTACCCACCACTAGTAACAGATCACTACACAGGACAGCAGAAGAATGCCCACAACAACGCCCATAATGATGTACACCCAAATCCTGGCACGAGATGAGTCAGCCTTGTTGAGTAAAGGCACGCGGAGAATGCACGCAGCTGTCTGTATATTCTTGGGCCCAAATTCGTTCACCACTCCCGCAGCATACAGACATACGAAATAGTAGCATTTCAGATTTGTTTTGACTGTAATGTTTTCGATTCCAGCTGTTAACTTGATCCGCGCGACTGCTCCGCTCGCCTGGCATGTACTACAACGAGTGGTGAGAGAAAGATCTCCTTTACAGTCTGTCTCCAACGAGTTCTCATGCATTTTGTCAATCCAGTCTTGCTTGGTCTGTATGCCGGCGCAAAGACTGGGACTCGACACAAAGTTGGATACATTGGTGAAAGTGTGTAGAACCAAGTTGGATGGAAGACCAAGTGACGTTAGCTTCTGCTGGAATGAGGTGAGGCAGGCAACAGCAGAGGCATAGTCGGGGAGTTCGAACATGGATTTATCTCGAAGGTATTGAGCAAGCCCCACACCAAACACACTGGTTAAGGTCGTTTGACAAGTTTCCAGTTCCTGCTCACTTTGAATGGATCGACAATAGTCTGTGTTCTACGAAATTTGAGTAACATAGTCCAGATTGATAGGGCACTCAGCGTTAGTCATTCCGACCAAACAGAGTAATCGTAATACTCTTCATTTTTATCATCTCAAAGACTATCAGCTGGAACCTTTGCCGACATGTAATGTATTTAACTGCCGACTGCTGTGCGCCCATTGGTCTGGCAAATGCAAATTTTTCACGTTTGTTTTTTCCTTTGGAAAATTCACCATGAATTTTAGTGGCGAACAGCTACAGCTCGACAATCGAAATTTTTCCAACGAGTAGTTACTTTAGTGGAAGACGCGTTAAACGTGTTTTTTTTGGTCTGCAACCTTGGGAAAGTAGATAACGCCCCTTCGGATTTCCCGTGGCCTACAACGTAATTTGAGGATGCATACTTTTATTGCACGTTGCGCTGGGCTTAACGAGCACACTCCAAGTATCCACTATTTAGGTGGCTCGTGCGGGATCTGTTCAATCCATTCCCATTCCTTTCGACAACCCCGATTCTATTCTTTTAAATGGTCGCAGTTTCAATCAGCAGTCAGCGATTCCCCTAAACAGTTGCCTTTACAGTCAGCAGTTGGAAGTCAGCAGCTCCCCTAAACTCACTGTTCCTGCGCTGCGAAAGTTTGGTGAAGCCCGTAACGTCTTTATGAATGTATAATTTACTTATGCATGTTCCACTGAAACATGAGAATATGCAGATACGTTGATGTTGTGCTCACCATTCCCAAGGCTTCCTTGTTTCCAATGCGTGTCATGAATTTAGCGTTTAGTAGGGAGGTGATAGGAGCAGCCATCTATTTTAGTATCTTTTGCGATTGTCAACCAATTAGCCGCTACGATGACATGTATATAATTCTACACATGTGTGTAAGTAATAATATAGTTTCATGTTTTAGTATCGGGTAAGGCATGGGATGAGTTTTATTTATATATATTTATTTATTTTATGGTGGTTCAACTTGTACAATTAGAACTTATAACAGGTATTTTTTTAAACATAGTGGAATTTGGGCTGTGAGGTACACAATAGTTTTGTAGGATAAGTGGGTGAAAAAAGGTGATAGAAGTAAAGAGTTAATTGGGAAGCTTAAAAGCTTAGACAATATAGTATATTGGCTAAACTTGCTCTAAATCAAAGTCACTTAGGCATTAGCGAGAGTGTAAATACTTACCAATAATGTTTGAACATTGTAAAATATTTGACCATTTTGAACTAGTGATGTGAGAGAATGCCATATAACTTAATAACATTATTTTTATTCAAGATTTGATATCTAGTCTGAAAACTTTTTAATGAAAATGGTATAATTTCTCCATGAATATGGGTATAAATTCCTTGTGAGAGAATGTCATTTAAGTCAATAGCATATTTTTGTTTATGATTTGATACTTAGACAAAAAATTTAATAATAAAAATAGGTAAATAAGGTTTTCATGAGAGAATGCCATTTATGTTAATAATGTATTTTTTGTTTATGATTTGAAACTTGATTTAAAAACTCAATAATGAAAATGGGAATAAATTCCTTATTAGAGATCACCATTTAAGTTATATTCATGATTTGATATCTAGTCTACAAACTTAGTAATAGAAATGGGTATAAATTTCTTAAGGCTTGATCTTCCTCATAAAACCTCACCAATTTTTTTAAAAGAGATTATTTACTTAAGTGACATAATTGATGATATATTTTTTCATCTTGATTTACCACATCACATGAAAATATATTTTTTGTTGAATATTGAGAATCTTTGTCTTTTTAAGCCTTACATGTTATAAGATGATTTCTTGTTGCTTGTAGTTAAGGATCTTTCTCTAAATGTGTAACAAGAATTGTAAAGTGAGGTGGTTAGATTCAAAGAAAGGAGAGGTAAACCCAAATAGGGTTCATGAACCTTGTTGATTGGTTTAAAGGTCAAGGTCTCCAAGAAAGGAAAGTAGTATCCAAAAGAGGATGTGGTGAATAAATTTTCCTTTTTAATGATTCCTTGAGCTTTTCGGGACCAATATACTCCCTATTTGGGGAGGTTTGATCCCTAACATGGGTCATTGTTCTATTCTTAGTTAATTAGTTGTATGAACATTTCCAATAAAAGAGTCATTTTTTTACCTATATTCATGGGTAGATTGTTGATCATCATTTTCAAAAATTCAAATGTTTTTATATAGGTTAGTTTGCACGTTAGGATTTTGTGGATAATTTTATGGAAGTCAAAGGATATGTGTGAAGGTAAAAGAAGGGAGTGATTTTGTATTGTGAAAAAATCCTTCATTTCTCCATTTATGGAGTTTTTTTTACTATGGTGAAAATGTAATTGCAAGGGAAAATTCATCTCAACAAAAAACATTTTTTTTGCCTCCCTACTGCAAGTTGTGTTTTCATTATTGACAAGATCGAGAGTTCCAAATATTCTCTCTCTTTTTTCTTCTCCCAGTAATATTTTTTAATTATGTTTATTAAGATAATTATGTTGTAGGTTATATGAAGTTTGTCTAGCAAAGTATTTTACTTTTGTTCTTTTGTAGTAGGAATTATGTTTGTTTCAAATAATGTCAAATTCAGTTGTTATAGATATGGTTGCATATGCTTGCATGAGGATGTTAGTAATATATACAACTCTATGTGTGTGTGTGTGTGTGTGATAGAGAGATTAGTTTAGATTGGGGTTTTCATTAGAGAATTGTGTTTTAAAAGGCTAATTCTCTAAGATTCCATCACTATATTCTAATTAGCTTTGTGTTATCTATTAGAGAAGCAAGATCATAATATATGAATTAATATCTTTTTGACCTATTTGACCAATATAACTAGTATTCACTTATGGAATATTCATTTGAAACTTAATAAACATATTTGTGAGTCTCTCAAGCATTGGGGACCTGGCATCTCTTTCTAGAGAACACTTATTTTCCCCACACATTGGTGGGTTAAAATAAAAATAAACAGATATATCCACATGAGCATATGCTCATGTGATGTTCTAATAATACAATTTTTAGAGAGCACTTATTTGCCCCACATATTGGTGGGTTGAAAGTAAAATCTAGAGATACACTTACATGTGTATAATTCCACGCGATGTTCTAAAGATACAAATACCTATCACAAGTTTTCTAATATGTTCACTTGTAAAAAACTTGACTCTTTTGATATAATTTTCCTTCAAGAAGTGAAGCTTCTTATTTTAAACTTAAAATAGCCTTAAAGGATAATATGGCCTCATAATTTGCAATTCACCACCTTGCATAAGGATGGTGATGGTAACTCATGCATTTTACTTTCCCCATATTTATGTTCTTCCATTATTTCTATGGGATAGATCTAAACCATCATGTTGTGTGGATTATGTTTGACATTGATGGCCATGTGGCTAGCATTATTGATGTTGATGCATAAAATAATAAACCAAAAAGATGATATAATGGAGATGGCTATGTCACAACCTAGCACCCCTTTCTAATTAGCTCATCCATGATGACTTTAATTTTGTGGATTCAATTGAGGATAAATGGGGATATCTATTGAATAAATGATTTATTAGTGAGTAAGAAGCTTGGATTTATTTTAATAACCACTGAATATTGTCAAGCCCATTTTTTTGGTGGTGGCATGCCAAGGTGGATCCTTTATTTATGTGGTATAACCTTAATTTTTCCTTGATAGGGTCCTTATGTGGCTAGATCACATCATGAATCATGGAAAGTACATGTTCAACTCTTTTCATATGATGGATGGTTATTGAAAGTGAACCTAGATATCATCCTTTTTTACCAGTATCCCATCATGACTTTATTTAATAGAAAAAGGGGGTTTGCATCAAAATGATTTGATCAAAATGATGAACCACCACTTTCCACTATAAAACATGCAATTATAAGGGCCAAAATGCCTAAATAATAGTCATAAACTAATCCTAGCTATTATAGCAATAAAAAGGGAAGTTTTGGAAGGATAAAAAGATGTGTACCTTGTAGAAAAATTGTTGTTTTTTAGGTCACAGAGGACTCATTCACCTTTAGTGGTGAATTGGTCCCTATTAGGGTTTCATAAACTAACTTCTAGGTTTTATTCCTCTCAATTTGCACTCCCAAATCCTAGGTTTTCACTGCTTCAAGCCTCACTGAGGGCTCATTCACCTTTAGTGGTGAATGGTTCCTATTAGGGTTTTAGAAAATTGATTTCTTGGTTCTATTCTTCAAGATCTGCACTCTCATCTCCCCAATTTTCAGCTCCCAAAAGTCTGAAATAGATTATGTAGCTTCATTTTCATGTTCTTGCAATGTGAATGACGATTTTGCAACTTGACAAATTTGACAATTTTGCTTCAAACTTGTTCTCCACTTAATCTTTAACCTATAAATCTACAAACACACACTCAAGAGGAGAGAAACTTATTGATTGTTAGTGAATAGGGGTTTTCCTAAGTCAAACCCCTTTTAGATAATCAAACCAAATGATGAAATAATGAAATTGAAGCATGAACATGAAACAATGAAATTTTGATACCTTAGAAGTTGACTTGGAACGTAAATATGAAAACTAACATGAAGTGGCCATGAAGAATGTAGATATTTATCTCAAGTTAGATGTGAAACAATGTTTGTCAATAGATCCTCAATGCTACATCAATAATCTTAGCTCAATAACATGCTTGAATGCACTATGCCTTTGACATGATGAAATGACCTTGAATTGCTGCAATAAAACTTTGATAATCTGCTTTTGAATGCCTTTGAAATGCTCTTGTCAACTCTATAATGCTCTTGCTCTTGATCTCATGAAGTCACATAAATTTTCTAGGAGAAGCAATGTGAATTAACCTCATATTTATACTAAATCTAGAGATTAACCCCAAAATTTAAATAATTCAAAATGACACTAGATCTAGGATTGAAAATCATTAACATCTTGCCAAAATTAAATGAAAAAAGGGGTGTCCTATGTGAGGAGGACCCATCAAATTTCTAGGACCCTGCTTTGGGCTAATGAAATAACATCAAAAACCCACCTCAAAACTACAAAGAAAGGGGTGTTCTATGTGGAGAGGACCCATTCCTAGCACCATTTTCTAGGACCTTAAATTTTCCAAATTAAATGTCATGCAATATCATTATTAGATGTTGGGATAGATCCTTCAGAAGGTGTCATTGATAAGGCTTAAATTTAAATTAAAGGGGCTAATTGAGCTCAATTAACCATAATTAATTAATGAAACCCTAGATAAGTGTGAAAGTTTTATACAATACTTTACAACACCCCAAGTAAGGTACAATTTAAGTAGTTAAAATGGCCCTAGATTAATGTGAATGTGTACAACACAAATTACAACACTAAATCAAGACATTATTGGGTTAATTTTATATCACTTATTCCCAAATTAAGTGTGAAAAAGGGGTTACTCTTTTCTACACTATAGACTCATGGGAAGCACATGTTAAACTCTTTGCATATGATGGATGGCTAGTGAAATTGAAATTAGAGATTATCCTTTTTAACCACTATCCCATCACATTTTAGGTTGTGAGCAATAGTGGGCCTCACAAAATTTTCAACATGTAATTCTATTTGCATATGACACTTCTTTCTTACAAGAGAGTTCTATCCAACTCATTGTATAGGTTTAGAACCTTAACCACATCTATCACTCATTTCTAGGTAGACTTGTATACACTTAAAATTGGTCTAGAGGAATTAATTAAATACAAGTTATTTAATTAATAAATATTTAATTCTTCTACTTATAAATAAATCAACAAATTTTTATTTATAAATAGTTCATTTTCCCTAATTCTTCCTATCTTAATTCATTTTCTTCATGTCTTAATTAAATGAACAACTTTAATTAGTTTGTTTTATTTCATTAACCTTCTCTCATTAAATTTGAATTCTAAATTTGAATTTAGGCACATTTCTACTAACTTCTTTTCATCTTCCACCTCATCATGTGTCTCATGAAATTAAATATTCTTAATATTTAATTTGGCATTTATCCTTAACAAATTCAAACTAACTTGGGACCCTTGGATTTCACCTCCATTTGATTCCTCTTCACACTTGGTAGTTTGTTCTTCTAAAGGGAACACACTCCTCTTTTCTCTCTAACCTCTTCACCTTCAACCGTCAATTCTCCAGATCGAATCCAAGACGTTGATTCCTGCCACCTAGGCTCATGCCTTGGAAAATCTATACTTAGAGCCCCATTTACAACAAAAGCCGAGATAGAGAGTTGAGCATAATTAAACTCTACAGAATTTTAGAGAGCATTGTCATCTTAGCATTGAGCATTTTAGTATTAAGTAGATTTACCATGGCATTACCATTAGCTGCATCTTAATCACAATAGTTTAATTGCATCATTTTCATTATCAATATCATAGCAGCACCATTAATCATTGCATAACCATTTACAACTAGTTTAGCAATCAATCATGTAGGAAGTATTTCTTGCATTTCCAACATCTCTCATTCTTTAGGTTGTCATTTGGAAAGTCATGTGCACAAACAATCTAAGAGAAAAATGACTTAAAGAATCCTTGAAGATAGAGGACAATGAGACACCATTGGGGAGTTTGTTGTTGCAATTTGATTATTGTTTTGAATTCCTTGATATAATGTTTCATTGGTGTGTTGTATTATTTGCTTATGCACTCACATTATTCATACACACAAGACTAAATAGACATGTTTACTTATATTGCCACCTTTCTGGGTATGTGCAGGATCATGATGGGCCAAAAAGTGGCAATATGATGGGTATAAATGTAGGGTATGTGGTTGATGACTTTTTTTATACCCAAAATTGATGAAACGAAAAGGGTTTTTAAAGGATATTCTCAGCTTTCAACCAATATAAATTATTCTTTACTTTGAATTTAATAAATAATTATTATTCATTTTCTATTTAAATTATGAGTAAAGTCCTAATTGATAGGCTGTTTGAAAAACATCTATAACTTTCAAACGGTATCATATTTTTTGAATCTAAAACATGTGTCACATTCTATGCTTTACATAATATAGGATTAAAAAAAGAAAAATTGAATTTCATGAAGTTTTGACCAAGTTAAGGTGGTCAGACATACGAGTTTTTATATTTTTTAAAATTTGTAGTAAAAAAATCATAATTAATTATTTACTTGGAAAAAAATTACAAAAAAATATGCATCACATCGGGACATGAGTCCTCTACTTATATCTAAAATATTATAAAAAAATATTATCATTTTATTGTGATTAGGGTGGTTAGACAGACACCTACTTCTTATTTTTTCCCTGAAATTTAAGTACTACTGCATTGAAATTTCAAATTTCACCAAATAGATTTAATTAAAAAAAAAAACCTAGTAGTTTAGAAACTACATTCAATTTGCTACAAATTGTATTCTTACATATTTTTGAAATAATATAGATAACTTATTCAAATTTTTATGTCAAGTTGCCTAACTCTGATTTTTTTGAATTTTTTGCCACTTAAGGGCTTGTTTTTTCCATGATGATCTTGCACATACCCTTCTACAATATTAAGGTAAACAAGTGGAAAATAAAAAAAATAGGTTGATGGAAACACTACTAAAGAGTTTGTGAGGGTTTTAATTCAACTAGAAATAAACTCTTTGACCTCCAACATTAGATCTTGGTTGTTAGGTTCAAGTATAAGCTTAAATTTAGTAGGTGATCTAGAACAACTTAAAGCTATTCAATTTTCTCATTAACAACTCATTTCACTCTCTAAGATTTATAAGGCCTTCCAAGACCATTATAATCTAATTTTTTCAAACCCAAGAGAATCATACAAAGTACTCTCAAGCTTTAGAACAATGCTTGAATGTTTCCTCTAATCTTGGTTTGTCTACTCAAGCTTCATGTGATTCTTCACTCAAACTTGATGAGATTATTATTTTGTGCTTACACAAATAACCAATGAGAAGATACATGGCCTTTATAACTTCCCTTGTGAATTCTTCAAAGCTATAGGAAGCATGTTGTAACTATACAAAAAGCTCTTCTAAATAAAAGCTCAGATAATGACAAACAATTGAGAAATATTAAGTTTACAGGTCCAAGGCTTAGGATCCTAAATTGATATCCATGTAGAATTTGTGTTAAAGTAGCGAACTAATTCATTTTGATAAGGACCACAATCAAAATATATCTTCACATGATCTTAATGGATAATGTGTATGTCATTTATTGTATTTTAGACATGTATTATTTCCACTCTCGTCTTTCAATCTTCTATCACTTTGGGTGGAGAAACCCAGAGTAAATGGTTGCTTAAAATGTTAGCTACTTGCAAATCTAGCTGCCTCATTCATTTTTGAGTCAAAAGAATGACTAATCCGGTAAATTACAAAATCCCTGATTGTTTTCATTCAATACTAACAAATGAAAAAGAGATTTGTCAAAAAAAAAAAAGAGATATGTATTTATTCAATTGATCAAGATTGTGATCCTTGCAAAACAACGAGGGGTAAAAATAGCCAATTGGGCTTGAAAATCATGTATGTTAATCCTTTGAACTTAGTCAAAACCTTGGTGAGTGCATTCAGGAGGAAAGCCCTATGGAAAGCTTTTACTATCCGAACAGTAATCATAAATCATGTAATTCTTGTGCACACATTGAAGTTTCTACTGCTCACTTGATTGCAATGGCTCTACACTATATGGTATGAATTCATAGAGCAAACAAAGGAGGTAGAGCATGTCTCTACTTTGAAATTTCATCGGAAATCCATATGTAGAAACCTGCATAGTGCCATAAATATATATTATAACTACAATGATGATTAAAAGTATTAGATTTCCATAGTCCATGATAATTAAATGTGAACTATTTCTGGATTGAAACTGTGCCAAGTTTTTGTATCAATTAAAACGTTTCAGATCATACGAGCCATGATCCATCATCAAGATGATAAGCAAGCAATATAGAGAGAGAGAGGATAACAAACTTGGAAGTATAAAAAGGAGAGGAAATGAAAGGATAGGAGGCAATGATAGGCCAATCAAAACATAGATTGAGCAAAGAAAATAATCCTATTCCCTAATAAAAAGAAAAAAGACTAATAAACCACATAAGAAATTGAAGAACAAGGTAAAAAATAACACAATACAGCTAATTAAAATCCAAACTAATTATAATGCCAAAAACCATTATAAATCTAACTAATTAATCACAAAAAAAATGAACAAATAACATGAGCCTTACCAAATATTAAAAAAAAATATATATACTAATTTAAAAGGCTTTAAAACAAAAGAATCTAACTGATTAATAAAAAGTTTAGATTATATCATATATATAATATATATATGTATAAATATTTGATTAACTAATATATATATATTTATCCAATTAAATAATGGTATATAATTATCAATATATAATATATTAAATATCCATGCAATGAAAAAGATTAGAAAAATATATATTTATATTTATATATATAGGTATATAAAAGGCGGTTAAGATTGATATATGTAATTAAAAAGATATTTGATTAACCAGTATATATATATATATATTCTCCATCATACCTTTATAAAATTGATGAATTTTTATAAATGAAAGATTGGGAAAAAAGATAAAAGGATGAAGGAGATAAAATTTAAAACTTAGATGAGAAAAAAATAACATAATAATAAAGAAGTTATGAATGAAAAAAATATAGATAAAAAAGGAGGGTAAAATCTACAGTTTCAATCCAGAAATAGTTTAAATAACATATGTTAAAGCTATTAGACCAAGCCAAAGAAGATATTCACTAGTTGATTTGAAGTTGCAGGTGTAATATCAACATTACTTATATAATTTACTGGTAATTCTAGAGCAGGGAGTAAGTGTGGAAGGCTACGATGGGGTCAGATGAGGGCTTTTCTAAAGTCTTGCAAACAGATCCGTTTTGTGCATATCCTGCAATCACGGTATTCCATGAAACCACATTTTTTTGAGCAATTTTGTCAAACAGTTCGCGTGCCTTGTCTATGCTTCCACGCATTGCATATATGTCAGACGAGTTGCAAGTACAGTTGCCAATTGCATTTGCTTGAAAGTTTCTAAAGGCCTGTCAACAAATCCATTTTGTGAATATCCTGAAATCAGGGCATTCCCTGAGAACACATTTCTGCAAAGCATTCTGTCAAACAATTCACGTGCCTTGTCTATGCTTCCACATTTCAGAAGCATGTCTACCAGAACATTTCCAACTATGACATCTGATAAAATTCCCCTATCCTTTATGCCTTTATGGATACCTATACCCTGTTCCAAAGCTCCTGTTTTGGCTCAGGCTGGGAGGACACTGGAAAATGTAAACTGATCGGGTTAGAGATTTGTTTGTTGCATATGGTGCAGCAACACAACTGCTATGTGAAAGAAAACCATGTCTTCTGTACGTTGCAATAACCATATTTCATCAGAGGCTATCTTTATGTGATCAAACATGTTACAGGCTTCACCATACTTTCACAACACGGGAACAGTGAGTTTGAGTTTGAGTTTGTTTTGTTGGCTTCTGACTGCTGACCGAAACAACCACTGTTTAGGGGAACCGTTGCCTATTGATTGTAACGGCGACCATTTAGAGGAATGGAAACGTTGGCGAAAGGAACAGATTGAACAGATCCAGCATGAGCCACCTAAGTTTCAACACTTAAAGAGTGTGGTGATTATTTTGTCTAGCACTCTATAACATGCAACCTATCTAAATTCAAAATCTATTTGACCTAGCTTATATTAGTCTTATTATCTTCAAAAAGATCACTATTGTATTCAAATATTTATTTGTATTCTAAAGTTATTATTTGTTCTAATGTACTCTTACACGTTCAGGGTCAAGCTAACAAAGTTGCACTTGAGGTGGCTCACCTGCAGGTGCTTTTGGATCACTGAGGCAATGCCCTGTGTACTGTTGCTTAGGTGCCCGCTTCGCCCACCTCCTCCCGCAGACGATCGTCTTCTCGGGGCCGGTAGCGGAGTGGGTCTGCGCGCCCCCACTCCCAACCTCCTATTCGGCATGGTTCTCACCCTCCTCGGCGGAGCCGCTCTCCTCCTTCGCAGGCTGGCCAAGGGTGGTCCTTTGGGAGAGTTGCAGGGAACAATGGTGGCGGTTCTAGGTGGCCCTCTGATGACCCTCTTGCTTGTGGCTTTGGTTGGCCAGATTCTGGCAAAAATTTTCTGCGGCTTGCACTTGCAATCTCGCCTTGGCGCAAAGAAGATAAAGATAAACACAAAGAAGATGATGATGGTTGGGGTCCTCCTCCTGACATCACTCCAAACCCCACTGATGTATGGGGGAAGAATATGGATTACAGAGACTCTCTTGGCTCTGTTGGCACTGCTTTGGCCACCTAATGGATTTTCTCTTGTGTGTTATTATGGACTTCTAGGCTTCGCCCATGTGACTGGTTATTTTTTGTTTTTCTGGGTTTTACCCATTTGACTCTCGAGGTGTGCCTTCTTACCATCCACTTTTTTTGATGAATATATATTTTAATCTTTAAATTAATATATAGATTAATGCCTATTCATAAAAATAAAATAAAAATAGATCACTATTGTAGTTATATCTTTTAGATAGGAAGGTGGACATGATCTAATCCACTATTTCTAAATGTAATTTTTTTTATCTATAAGACCAACAACCTCGATATCTAATTGTTGCTCATGGATGTATGGATGACAAAATTTTAATTATGTATCTAGGGTTATGCATATAAACACCCATCATTATATGGAACTTTGACATCATTGAATAGTTCTACAACAAAGGCATCACAAGTATTAGAAGCAAGTTCTCTTTTGTAGGAACCAAGCATTAGCCATGTCATTTGTTGGCATCCATCATCATCAACCATTAACAAATAACAAATCAAGAAATTGATATATTTTATCAAATAATACTTTAGGTATATGGTTATTCATTAGTTTTCATTGAGCTTTAGTAAAAATTTAATGGTCAACTCAATGACATCTATTTCTAGTTCATATTGACATTCATTGCAAATCATTATCTCTTTATCACTATTAACTTGGTCTTGGCCCGCTTGACTAAGACACAATGAAGTCCTCAAGTTGAATCATTGCATAGAAAGCTCAATGGTGGTCCTTAACTCAACTATTAGTTTCCTTACCTTAGATAATACTTAAATGAACAACTTATGCATGTGTCAAATATTCATTTTGCTCAAGATAAATCAACAATAATATGGATGTGATCACACCGTTAGATGGGATCATTTCTACAATTGGATCCTAAGCACTTAGATTCTCAAATATCAATTGTCTTATACCTCTTATTAGTAACTTTTTGTCACTTCTCAATTCTAACCCTTTTTTACAAAATTGATATCAACCAAAATCTGTCTCTAGTTGATTTCAAGATACACAAACCTAATCCATATTATTTTCATTTTTACAAATGTCCAATTATAATCTCAATTAGTTTAGTTTAATTAATTAATTATATATGTCATATATATATATGATTTAAATTTTTTATTAAATTAAATTTATTATCCCTTTCGATATTCTTAGAGAAATAGATTTCTCTTTAATATTCTTTCCACATATCTCTATCTCAATTCCTTACCACAAGATGTATTAAATTTGATAACAAATACCTCACTTATCAAGAAGCTTAAATGTTAAGGATTTTAAATTTATTCCTATTTTCATTATCTAATAAATAATAATTTAAAATTAAAAAATTAAATTATATTTTTATATGTATATAATTATTTAATTGATTTACATGTTAAAATAAATATATCAATTAAAAATACTCTCATTGAAGGGATCTATTAATAAGAATAAATAATTATGATGAGGAAAAATGTTATTTATGTTAGGATTTTGTTCAATTAAATAAATGGATTCAAAATATTATTTTCAAGAGAGAAAAAACTTGAATAATTTTGATTAAATTGAGTGTATTATAATTTTGAATCATAGAATTGATATCCTCAAATTGGAGGAATTATTTTCCCTTCGAGTTTGTGTTTATTAGTACTTGCTAATAGATAAGGGTGCTATTATATCCTTTGATTTTAATAATTGAAATAGTTTATTTTTAATTAAAATGAAATTACTTAGAATAGTTTTGTATTTTTGATTTTCAATTGTATATTGATAAAATGGTAATAAAATTAAATTTTGTAACATGTTCAACAAATCTAGGTGTTTTGGAAAGATGGGGAGCTCCTCAGGTGGTGGCGATGGCGGTGGTGATTTTTCAAATTTTGAAGAGGCGAGAATTATGGCTGATGTGTTTGGCGGTAATGGTGGTCGGTGTGCTGATGGGAGGGTGTTGTTAGGTAGGGCCCTTGCTGCAGGTAAGCTGTGTGGGTCCCCTTTAGTGGCTAATGTTATTTTGGATAGGAAAGGGGCTTTGAAGAGTGTGTGCTTGATGTTTTCCCCGATGTCTGGCTCTGAACAAGTGGTACCTAACTCTGAAAAGTTTGGGAATGGCCTACCTTTGAACAAGAGTGATGGGACTCCTAATGTCGAGGGTATTGGGTCTGACAAGACTGAGCATTCTTTCTTGTCCAGTTTCTCTCTCGAATGGTCAAATTTGTTTGGCTCTAAGCCTAAGGGAAAAAGTACTTCCCCCTGGTGCCCTTTGTTGCAAATAAAAAGACAGGGGAGTACTCTGTTTCGGTTTTGGATTGTATTGTTGACAAAAGAATGTCAAATATGGACATGGAGTTGTTGGGTAAATTTGTTGGTCCTCAACCTCACATTGAGCTGGTTTGCAAGTTTACTTTAAGTCACTGGAAACCTAAAGGACAAGTTGAAGTGGCTGCTATGGCCAAAGGTTTCTTTTCTTTTTCCTTCAACTGTGAGGATTATTTAGTGATGGTGTTGATGGGTGGCCCATGGTTCCTTGGGAAGTCTTTGCTAATGTTGAAGAAATGGGTGATGGGCTTCAATCCGGATGTGTGCTCTTTCTCGGCTGCTCCAGTTTGGGTTAGACTACCTGGCCTCCTGTTGTAATTTTGGGATGAGGAGGTGTTTAAGGGATTTCCAACACGTTTGGCTGCTTGCTGTCGATTGACCAAATGACGGCTTCTAGGAAGCAGCTGGTTTATGCCAGATTTTGTGTGAATTTAGAGCATTCTGTTGATTTTCCTTCAATGTTTAAGATTAATTCTAAACTTGGGATGTGGGAGCAATTGGTTGAGTTCGAGTCGAATCCCTTTGCCTGCTTTCATTGTAAAAAAGTTGGTCACTGGGCCAAAAAATGTCCTCTCAAAGTTCCTAAGCAAATGACTAAACAATGGAGAGAGGTAGAGAAACCTCCCATCAAGGAGGTGGATTTGGTTATTCCTCCTATTCAGGAGGCGATGGTTGAACCTACTACTCAGGAGGAGGTTCCTGTTGGTGTGCTCCCATCAGAGGTTTCTGAGGAGACACTTTTGGATGAGGTGGATAAGGTGTTGAAATGTCAACCAACTTAGGGGAAATGAATCAGGTTGTGGGGCAGGTTGAAAAGGTATGTTTGTCCCCTGGTTTTAATGAGGATAGGCCTATGATGATGGAGGACATCTCTTTTGCGATTGTTGTTTCTGTATCTCCCCCTGGGGGAGGTATTTCTCAAATTATGGTGGAAAAGATTGAGGGACTAGAGTTAAAGCATGATGTTAAGGAGCTTGAGGAGTTGGAGGAAGTGGATAATCCACCTTACACTCAAGTTCGTGGACGTAATAGGAAGAAACACTCTCCTTCGCCAGGAGTTGTGACAGGGAATAGGCAGAGGTCAAAATGTGGGTTTGCGCCGTAGGGTAGAGGTCGACCTCTAGCTAATGTTGCTAGGGAGAAGGAGAGCCAGATGCATATTGCTGATGGAGCACAAAGAACTCTGTTGGATATGTTCTCTGAGAGCACCTACCATAAATCATCATGAAGATTATCTCTTGGAATATGAGGGGTTTGAATCACCCTCACAAGCATGGTCTCTTGGCTAATTTGGTAAGAGATCATTGCCCTAATATTGTTCTAATCCAAGAAACTAAAATGGGATTGGATAAACTTTCTAGATTGAAATTGAATCTTTCAAGGATTGTGGTATGCATTGTTCTGAGGTGGCTGGTGCCTCAGGTGGGATAGTGACTTTTTGGAATCTTCGGGTTATTAGAGGTACAGAGTTGTTTAATGATAGTAATCATGTGGCTACTTCTTTTTTCCACCTTCATGATAAGTTTTCCTGGACTTTGTCTAATATTTATGCTCCTAATTACAAGCGGGCCCGAAAAAGGCTTTGGGAGAATCTTGCTTCTTTTAAAGATTGTTATAATGTTGGTACTTGGTTGGTTATTGGTGATTTCGATACTCCTCTGCATGATGCTGATAAGCTGGGTGGTTCACAGAATATGGATGATAGTAGACTTGATCTTATGTAGTTTATTAATGACTCAGCTCTTCTTGATCTAGATTTGAAAGGGGCTTCCTTTACCTGGTCGAACAGGCGTGTCGGGAATGCCCTTATCTAGGTTAAGCTGGATCGTGCTCTTTTAAATCTGGAATGGTTAGCCCACTATTCTTGTTCTCTCTCAACTCTTACCAGACTGGGTTCGGATCACTTCCCTTTGGCTCTGTCAGTGGATTTGTTGGGTGGTAAGAAGAAATTTTCTTTCAGGTTTGAGAAAATGTGGACTTGTCATCCTAATTTGGGTAATTTGATTAAGGATTAGTGGAATATTAATGTGGATGGGTTGGCTATGTTCAGAGTTGTTAAAAAGTTGGCTAATGTTAAGCTTAATGTTAGGAAATTGAATCTTACCTCATTTGGCCACATTTTCATGGAAAAGGAAGGGGTTTCTAAGGAGCTTCATTCTATTCAACAAGCTATTCAGACGTTAGGGTATGATTAGGATTTGATTATGAAGGAAAATATTCTACTTTCCAAGCTGCATAATATAATTGCAAAGGAGGAAGAATTTTGGAAGCAGCGGTCGAGGATCATATGGTTGCAGAGTAGTGATAGAAATACTAAGTTTTTCCATATGTCGACGCTGAAACATAGGGCTTCTAATAGGATTAATCTGATCAATTTTAATAACTAAGTCTTGGAGAAGGATGTTGATTTGCAGAATGTTGTTGCCTTCTATTTTGCTTAGTTGCTGTTCGTGGAGGGGGAGCTTGATTTTTCCTATCAAGAGGATATTTTGAGGGATATTACTCGATTAGTGGATGATGAGGTCAATAGGTAGTTTGTATTCCTTTGGTGGATGAAGTTCAGTGTGTTGTGTTTTCCTTTGAAGGTAATAAGGCTTCGGGCCCTGATGGCTTTCCCATGTTCTTTTTTTAGTCTTTTTGGGAAATTATTGTGAAAGATGTTGTTGCCGCTACTAAGGAGTTTTTCAAGTCGGGTACCCTTTTGAAGGAATTGAAATTTTCTACTTTTAATATTGTTTTGATTCCCAAAACACTGAGGGATGCTTCTTTTGAGGAGTTTCGTCCTATTAGTTTGTGTAATTTGTTTTATAAGATCTTCTCCAAGGTTTTGGTGCTGAGGTTGCAAAAAATATTTCCTATCATCATTTCTCCCCAACAGAATGGTTTTGTGGTTGGTAGGAAAATTTTGGACTCCATTCTTACTGTTCATGAGAATATTCATTCTCTTACTATTAATAAAGAGGTTGGGTTTATCCTCAAGCTTGATTTACTTAAAGCTTATGATAGAGTGGACTGGGGATTTTTGTCTAAGATTCTTGTCTCCTTTGGTTTTGGGGAGAAAATGGTGGCTTTGGTGCATCAACTTATTTTGACTTTGAGGTTCTTTGTGCTTATGAATGGTTCTCCTTCTCCTCTCTTTGATTGTTCTAGGGGTCTGTGGTAAGGGGATCCTATCTCCTTTTTTGTTTATTATAATGGTTGATTCTTTGGGTCATCTTATCCAAAGATCTGTTAACTCTTGTCTTATGGCTGGGAGATCCCCCTCTTCTGCTAACCTTGTTTTCTCTCATCAACAATTTGTGGATGATTCTCTTTTGCTTGGCTAGGCTACGATTAAGGAAGCTAAGGCTATTAAACGGATTTTGAAAATGTATGAGGTTGCTTTTGGGCAGAAGGTTAGCCTTCAGAAGAGTGTTTTTTTCTTTTTCAACACTCTGATTGCTAGAAAAAATAAGATTGCTAGAATTCTGTAGTGTCAAATTGGTGAACTTCCTGCTTCCTACTTAGGGCTCCCCCTTTTCTCTAAGGTTCTAGATTCTTTATGGAGGGGGTTGATTGAAAAATTTAATTCTAAGTTGGCTGGGTGGAAGGGGGCTTTGTTGAGCCAAGCTAGTAAAGTTCAACTGATTAAATTCATCTTTTAGAATATCCCGGTTTATGCCCTTAGTCTTTTTCACATGCCGAGGAAATTTGTGGATACTTTGGAAGGAATTCAGAAAAAATTCTTGTGGACAGGTGTTGAAGACAAAAAAGGAATCATTTGGTTGCTTGGGATGATGTTTGTCGGCCTAAAAGGGTTGGTGGTCTTGGAATTCACAAAATCAGAACGTTTAACATTGCCCTCTTAGGAAAACAGTTATGGAATCTCCTAGATGCAAAAAGTGAGTGGAAAAAAATTGTGTGGAGCAAATACCTTCATGGCAATGTTGGGATTAGAGATTTTTTATCTCAGGAGTTTATTCCTCTGAGTGGTTTTGTGCTATGGAATTGTATGTTAAAGGCTCAGAGGCTTATAGCTAAGGGTATCTTCTGGCAGTTGGGTAATGGGAGGAGTATTCTATTATGGGATGATAACTGGTTGGGTAATGGGCCACTTAAGGATGAGCCATGTGCTCAACCCCTTATGGACATTTGCATGTGTCAGTTTGGTAGATTTGTTGCTGATTATATTGAAGGAAGTTGTTGGAGGAAGTTGCATGAGGTGGATCCTAGTCTGGTATGTATTTATAAGGCTATCTCCTTGGTTCATATCCCTTTTGTCCCTTCTCTAGATAGGTTTTTTTGGAAGCCTTCCTCAGAGGGTAAGTTTTTTGTTGCTTTGGATTTTCATTTCAATGAATTTTACTGGCCCGCCTCCTTTATGGGTGTCTATTTGGTCTTCTAGGTTGATTCCCAAGATCAACATCTTCTTTTGGCTCTTATGTCAGAACAAAATTCTTACTACTAATAATTTGATTAAAAGAGGTTTTGTTATGCCCAATAGATGCTTTCTTTGTGAAAAGCAAGTGGAAAATAATTTCCATCTGATGATTGGGTGCAGTTATGTTGGTGTGATCTAGAATAATGTGCTCTCGCTTTGGAATCTTAGTTGGGTCTTCCCTGGCTCTGTCAAATATTTATGGCTCCAATGGGTTGGCCCCTCTTCTAATTCGGCTCTACAAATTCTCTGGTCTCTCATTCTGCCTCATGTGATTTTGGGGGTGTGGTTGGAACGAAACAACAAAATCTTTATAAATGCTACTATTTCAGCTTTATCTGTTGCCTATAAGATCTGTGCGGGTATTAAGGAAAACTTTCTTGCTGGAACTTCCTTTTATGTTGGTCAAAAAATTAATCTTTGTTCCTATGATATGTCGATTGTTCAAAAGTGGAAGTTGTCATGTTATATATCTCTCCCTGTTTCCAAAGGGAAGTTCTCCAGAGATAATGTTGTGTGGAAGGCGCCACCGAATGGTTAGGTTAAGATTAATTTTGATGGCACAGCTAAAGGAAATCCAGGAACTGTAGGATGTGGGGGAGTGATTAGAAATTCTAATGGTAGGCTTGTCTTTGCAGTGGCACTCCTTGAATATTATCAATAATCTAAAGAATGCCTCTCCTCCTTCTTGGACCATTGAGGCCTTGGTCAGGGACTCTATTAATATTATCAACTCCTTTGATAGTGTTTACATATCCCATATTCTGAGAGAGGGAAATAGGTTGGTGGATTTCTTTGCGAATTATGGTGTTTGTGATAGTAAGGAGTGGGATTTAAATGACCCTATTCCTTTTGAGGCTACGATTATTGTCAATAATGAATGCTAATTATTTAATGATCTTATTTTGCATGAAGGGTTGTATGTCCTTGATCATGTGGTTGTATGTCATGCTTAAAGATGTTAAAGGTTTGAGTAGGAGTGACGAATTTCACAAGGTGCAAAGTTCTAATTCATTATTGCATCTCTGTCTAGTGGCTAGCTTTGCATGGATTCTAGGTGTTTGTTTCCTTTGTTTGAAGAGACTTCTACTCTTTTATCCTATTCTGGATGGTGTTTGTCTTTGCTTAGAGTGCTTTTGGTTGGGTACTTGGGCTCTATGTCTTAAGTTTTCTATGATGGGTGGGGAGAAAAACTGTGTTGAGCCGAAGTCTTCCGATACTGCGAGGCAAAGGAAAGAGGTTTGAGAGATATTAGATAAGGGTGGCCTTACTCTGTATATGGAATAATTGCATGGTAACAATCCCCAGGTGACTGATTTGGTTGTTCAAGGCTGGAAGGAGAGATTTGTGAATCTAGGAGGGAGGGAAATTGTGGTTGATGAAGAATTTAGTGCCCAAATTACTAGTTTGGCCATGCAAGGAATGAAGGTTTTCAAGGATAAAAAAGAAGCGCAGGCAGCGATGGCCATCTTCTTTAAAAATAATGAGGCTTCTAATTTGAAGCTGGCTAAGAGTGATGGGTATCAAAGGAGCTCATTGAAAGTGCTTTGGCGCAATGTGGTGGAAGAAATTATGAGGTATGTAACTCTAGAAGGAAGGTATACTGCGATTAATACTTACCATTTTTGGCACAAGAAAAGGGTGTCCTTCCCTTACTATCTGCTTATGTTGCTTGATACGGGGATTAAGGAGCATTTGAAAAACCCCAAGAACCATGTTCTGCATGTGGGGTTAATTCTCTTTATTTATGAACATGTCAAAGCCCATGAGGTGCAAAAGTACCCTGTTGCCCCACAGGATATTATGGCTAAGTCCCGAGAGGGTTATGACATTGATTCAGGTGATGGAAGGGGTTGTAAGAAAGCTAAGAAGAGGAGGCTTATTTTGAATAAGGATTCAGAGTCGAATAGGGATGATGATGCTAATTATGTTTTGGATTCTTATGCTACTCTAGAGGAGGGTCCCATCTCGCCTGTTGTGGGTCAAACTAGTAAAAGGAAGTTGGGGGTTAAGGTGGGCTACTCGACATGTAGTGATGAGGTGGAGGTGAGTGTTCCTATTAAAATGGGTAAGGACAATACTAAAATTTATGAGGAAGCTTCCTCTCCTCCCCCTACGACTAGAATTATGCAGGATACGAAGGAAAGTAGTTGGAAGAGAAAGGTGTTGACTGCGAACCATCTCCTGGAGAAGGGTTTCCCCCTTTCCATGGCCAGTGGCATTTATGGTGAGGCTTATCTGAGTGTTGTTATTGGGCTGTAGAAGTAGGGAAGGGAAAGGATTGAGGGTGGTGTTGCAATGGGTACCAGTAAAGAGGAACCAGAAAGGCTTCTTAAAAGGAAGGTTGTTGCAGAGGAAATTGCCTACTCCATCTAGATGCTGAAGACCCCCGTTCCCACTGGTAAAGGTAAGGATGTTTCTGGTGATAAAGATCCTACTAGTACTTATGATGAGGACATTGTTGTGGGGAAGCGTATTGAGAATTTTGATAGGGAGGAGATGTCTGATGTGCTGGGCTCGGCCCATGATTTTGTTAATGTTTTGTTTAAATTGTTTAAATAATTTTTTCATGAGATCAACAAGACCAATATTAGAATTAGAGGTGTTGCTAGTAAGGCTGAGGATACTTCTATCCAAGGCCAAATTGATAAACTGATGGAATCCCTTAATACTATTGCTTACACTGTGGCAGAGGAAACCACTAACCCAAAGAAGAATTGGGAAGGTAGATTTTCCTCCATTGAGGAAATAATTGATAAATTATGGAATGTTGTGATAAATACTGGTGATGCCTCTAAGGCTGGGGCCATTCTAGATTCTTCCAAGGTGATTTACCCTATGATTAAAAAGAAAAAGGAGAATGTGTCTGTTGTTGACACTATTGCTGGCGGTAAGCTGCCGACTTTGGATTGCGACGGTAAGAAAGTTGTTGGTAAAGGTAGTGTTTTGAGTGATGAGGTAAAGACGGGTGGGCCGGGGGCTAAAACCAGGAACAAAATGAAAGCTCAGACTAGGGCATATGTTGAGGTGTCTGAAATGGAAGCTATGGAGATCCTGAATAATATGTAGTGTTGCTAACTGGTTTCCATCTTTTTGGATGCTTTTTGGCTGTGTCTACTATCGTTGGGCTGATTGCTGCTTCATCTTTTTTTCTTTCTCTATTAGCTGCTATCTTTTGTAAAGGGTTTTGGGCCCCTTCAAAACCTGTCTTTTACCTTTAATCAAAACAAATCTTGGTGTTTTTTCAGTTATTTATATTTGTTATTTTTTAAAAATATTTTAGTTCACATAATATTAGGGTCTTGTTAATTTCAATTTGCTTCAAGATTTGATTTTATTAAGTCTAATAGATGGCTACATAATTCAACCATGACCATATGATTATTGTTACCATTAGTATCTTGTGGATCATTGCTACTTGTTTTTCACTAATTCATCAACCCCTTTGAATATTATTCCAATTTCTTCATACTTGGTTGTAGGTGGGAGTATAATTAAATGTATCATATCCTTCCCCCTCTCATTTTAGATGTATCTCCCACTCACTCTTAGAGTATCTAATTTCACAATGTATTTTTGTTCACTACTCAACCTTATAAATCTTAGTGGTTGCACATCACCTATAAATAGTAGGCATTTTATTATTAATCATAAATGACGTTTATCTAATATTTTTACAATATATTGATTGAATGATTCATATTGAACATGACTAATCAACATGTGAGACACAATGTTTCTTTGGAAATTCATGACCCATAACTTAAATTTTCATTTGTCACATGGTCAAGTCAATGCTTGTAACTTAATCAAGCATAGGGGCAATTGTGGAGCTACAATATTCTAATTAAGCTGCTTGAATTGTAGTGGGTTGGATAGTGCACATAGTAAGTTCCAACTATTCACAACTTAATCACTTTAAGTCCATGTGCATGGTGTTGCACCTCATTCAAAAAGTATATACACACACACAATCAATATAATTATTATTACTTTGTGAATGACATTTTGCTTGTATTCATTTATATATCGAATGTATATATATATATATATATATAAATATATGCTATGAGATCTATTATCATTAACAATGCTTTGAGGCCGATTATATACTACATATATAAGAATTTTAAAGAGGGAAAATATATTATATTTTGGCAATGAATAAAAGGTGTGCTATGTGCATATAAAGTGCAACAAGTAAGTTGATTTGAAGAGAACGACTTATTCGATGCATTGAGATTATATACATTTGAATTAGTAAATTGAATTCATTTTGGATGCCTCATCAGTGGATTGAATATCAACTGCAAAGTACATATGAATGTTGAATGATAGGAAAGGATTCTCCAAGTAGATGAATTGGTCAAAACAATTTTAAGAGACATGGTGACTCACCTTAGACTGAGTCGACTTAAGCAAGATGTTGTATTTGAATTATTGACTGATTGAAATATGGGAAAAGCCACACCAACTGTAGAAAGGTTTTTGTTTTATTTGACGCCACCTTACAAGTTATGTTTGCTATAGAAGTATGTTTTAAGAGCAATTTGAATGCCTTCTTTTTATCATGTGTTGTTTTGAAATGGTCTTGTGCTGCTATCTAGTTTAGAGGGTGATTTGTAGCTTTAGTTTCCTAAGTACACTCTCAACTTGCTATCACCATTTTGATAAGTTAAGTGAGTCTATATGAGTGGAGTTTACTATAAAAAATCATGCCTTTTTTGTAGGATGGGAGGTCTCCAATCTACTGTATAAATAGTGAGATCGAGCTCTCATTTGGGATGCATTCCTTAAGCAATCTGGAGCATTCTTTCTAAATTTCTTATCTACTTTACTTTGCTATATATTGAGAGAGGATTTTGAGTATATGTGAGAGTATTTTATCATATTGAGAGAAGTATATTATCATCTTGTGAGATAGAGGTTAGTGTGGCTTGTTTGGGAGATCAAAGCTAAGCTAGCTGCTATTCTGGGAAAGCTGAGTTGTAGCTAGTCAATTGGACAAGCGTATTACAAGAATGAGGATAATCTTCCTTTATTTGTCTTTGCTTATGAATGATTGATTGTTGAGTGTTTTGTTTAGTCTATTGTGGATATTGGAATTTAGGGGAAAATAGTATTTTCTTTGAAAGAAAGTAGAAGTTGTATATACTGTTGGTGAAGTGCTTGTAAATACTCCATATTAGGAGGGATTTTTTGTCATAGGTATTATTAGACTAGATTTGATTAAACATGGTTAGCTTAAGAGTTACTCATAGCTAGCTTATTTGACTATAGTAAATAGCTAGTGGGTTACTCCTGGGAATGTTGTCCATTGAAGGGAGGGAATTTTTACATTTTCTTTTTGAGTAGAAATACCCTAGATTTTTTATAAAAGGAGATAGGTTAATTATGGGATTAGGGTAAGTGTAAGAAGTTGAGTCCACGAAATGTGTAAGTTTTTGTCTTAGCCAAAAAATGAAATCAACATTGCAAAAACATGATCTCGTTTAGCTTTAGGATCCCGAGCCTAAATTCTAAATGATATTCCATTTTTTAAAAATCAGGATCCCATTTATTAAAGGATCCCGAGCCAACATACAGGAAATGAGATCCCGATCTTTACAAAACGAGATCCCATTTATAAGTTGTGTTTATTAAAAAAAATGAAACTCAATCATTAGTTTGGGATCCTGATTTAATAGAGACAACGGTGAGGATGACATGAACCTCCAACCTCCAGGTACACCTCCACCATTTATCTGTGGCCTTTTAGTGTTTTTTTGAAATTTATAAGACAAAAGTAGGTTTTAGCATGATTTTTTTCAATTTATTTAGCATTTTATGTATTTTGCTTAGGTTTAATAAGAGAATTGATAATTTGTAGAGGTAGAAAAATAAATGAAATGAAACCCTATAGAAATGAAAAAATCATCCTTGAATCGTATCTTAAGAACAAAATTTGCATTTGAAAACCTAAATTGAAAGAAAATAAAAAAATTGTATTGAAAACCCTAATTTGAAATGAAACAAAAAAAATTGCATTGAAAACCCTTAATTTTTCTTGAAACCCTAAATTCAATTCAAACAAAAAAATTGCTAAAACCCTAAATTGAAATCAAACAAAAAATTTTGCATTCAAATGAAAACCTTGATTTCAAGCTCAAGAATATTTGATAATGGAAAAAATTGATTTGCATTGCTTAAATGTTTTAAATTGAACATTTTCATTATAAATTACGGTCCTTGATATTGACAATGAAATAGGATTTGATAAATATTATACATTTTAATGTGTGTTCATTAAGAGACACAATTAATTAAATGTTATGAACATAGATATAATTAGAATAGAAACAAATATGTTACAAACATCTTAGAATTAAAAAATATTGAGTATGTTCATAAGGTAGGCATGCCATAAGTGTGATCATCCAGGTTTCTCTCATTAAGCATCATAATAAGGGAAATCACTGAAAGGTAAAGCACGATCATAAGTGATAAGAGAATTATCAAAGCTAGGCACACCAATAGTCATAGTATAATCAACATCATCATTACTAAAGCTATCCATATTAAGAGATGAAATCTTTATGAAACTCATGGTTAAGTTAAAGAATCTACAATAGAAGGGAAAATAATAATAAGTTCCATGGAAGATGTTAAATCATATCCAATATCAAAGAGTGCACTAATGGAACATGTGCCACTATTCTTATGGTAAAAAGATATGATTTTATCAAATATTCATGGATCAAATAAAAATTAATGTAAACACATCAAAATAATTGATGTAAGAATGAATGGAGACAAGGGAAAAAAAGGTTGAGTGGAATCCATGATATGAAAAATTACAACCACTATATATAAAGGAGGGGAATTAAATGAGTTTCAAATCTAAAATTATATGAGAAATATAAAAAAAAGTGGATTTGAAATTAGAGACACATGGATAAGTTGAAAACACTACAATAATTAAGGAATTATGGGTGAAGGGAAGGATTACTTGTGGGACTAGTGGATCATGTTACAATTGATAAATTTTCAATGTTTGTTTTCAAATTTAGTTAGCAAATTCCTAAATCCTTGTACAATCCATTTCCAATTGTCACTTAATTAGATAAATGTGCATTCATTTCTATTTTATGTTTTTATCTCTCTTAGTCATGCCTTGTTTTCATTTCTTGTTTGCATGTGTTGTCTCTTGTCTTTCGACAATATTAACTCTCATTCTAGTCAATTAGTTGTTAATTAGGCTTCTAGTTTAGTCTAAAATCTCAAATTGCACTAGTTACCTAGACACTAAAAGAATCTAAATATTTTTTATTTTCTTTCTTTTAGGCTCTTTCAATTCCAAACAATCTAAAATAAAATAAGATTCAACATTAACTAATTTTATTATACATTTTATATCATAAAATTCATTTAAGTGGAAATATTAATGAAAAAAATGTTAAATAAAATAATCTTATATTCAATTAAAAAATATCAAGTTAAAGTATACATCAAACTCAATCTTAATAATACATAATTATGTATTTCTATTACAGAAACAATCAGTCTATTCATAAAATAAAAAATATTCATTTAAACTAGTCAGTCTATTACCCTAAACCATAAACTAATGTCTTAAGGGGTCCCAATATGACATTTCTTAAGGGGATCAAAGAAGTTCTCAAAATTTGGTGAGGTTGCCCAAGGAAACCAAATTTAACAATAATAAGATCGTGCAAGATTATAATATGAATGAGATTTCATGATCTAGGTTGGTCAGTCGAAACAAGAGCTATCTCAATAAACTATTCCACAAGAAAATGTTGTTCACTAACTTGCAAGTCCATTATTCCAAGGGCCACCCAAACTTCACCCTAAGTTCCCTAAACCCTAAACCCTGAACTCTAAAATATAAACCCTAAACCCTAAAGCATTGATTTTGTCCTAGGACCTTAAAATGAAACTTGGTTGCCTTTGGAAACTCCACCAAATTTTATTCACTTAATCCATGTTATTTTTTCCTAGGACCTTACTAGAAATAGATCCCCTTAAGCCATCCCATCACCCTAAACTATAAATCGATGACGTAGGAGCATCTAGTGATGTAGGGAAATCTTGCATCACCCCAAAAAAAATGTTTTCTTTATTTTCTTTAGTTGTTTTGAGTCCCATGATGGCACTAAAGGGGTATAAGACTGTCAGGCATCAAAAATAACAAAAAACAAGCACTTACTATTTTTAGTAAGTCAGCCAAAATGGGCTAGTATGGACGTGAAAACTTACCCCAAGGAGTAGAGCTGAAAAAAAAATTGGTCATGAAAGAATCACCTCAATACCCTACACGGTTTGGGAGAAATTAAAATTTTCATTAGGGGAAATTTCTCTAATGCAGCTTCAAATTCAGATATAAAACTTTAGAGTCCCCAAAATAGCTCAAAAGGTGGCCGAATTGACTAACAATGAATTTACATGTTGTAGAGCTCGTTGAGAGCTTTCCAATGATATGCAATAATAGCAAATTGGACACCCAGATCAAAAGTTATGGCCCCGCAAAGTTGGTCATATAAAAAGTGAATTTCATAAAAAATTCTTCCTAGGCCAGAAATCAAACAGCGAGATTTTTGGTGCCAAAACAAAAAGGGGAAATTTGTACTTTCTAGAACATTCTAGGGTGGTTATTGGGGAAAAATAAAAAGGGTTAAGTGGGGGTTGTAGAATGTGGCCCTGATAGTGTAGATTGTGGCTTTGAATAGTAGATTTTCTTTACAGAGTTGATTTTGTTGTAATGAATCAAGCCCATGAGGTTGTAGCATGTAAGCTTTGAATCTGTAATTTCATTTTTGGAAAATAATTGAAAGCAAGTCATTTCTCTATCTTGCATCTTTTGTGTTGGTAATTTTTTTTGTGTTTTATGTGGGTTTTGGGTGGTGTGGCCCTCATCAAGTGGTATTAGAGTAGGAGTTCCTGATCCTATAATAGAGTGTCGAATGTGAGGTAGTTGAAGCAGGACTTTTGAGTGTGGGTTGAGTTCAAGATGCATCCAAGAATTACCCAGTATGGTAGAGGTAGACGCCAAGGTCATGGAGGAAGAGATCCACCAAGAGATGAAATTGGAGCCCTAAGAAGGAAATTAGAAACCTTGCAACAAGAGGTTCAAAAAAGAGATGTGCAACAAGACATAGATGACATTGAAGATGAAACAAAAGAAGAAATGGAAGAGGAAGAGTAGGATCCAATGGATCCTGGAGAAACAAGATTGCTGTGAGCAATATCAAGCATTGGGAAGAGACCTAGATTTCAACTTTTAGTGGAAATTTGAATCCTAAAGAATTGATTGATTGGATCAATGACATGGAGGAATTTTTTGAGTTTGAGGAGATTGAAGATCCTCACAAAGTGAGGTTTGCAAAGAAAAAATTGAAAGGTCACACCAATATATGGTGGAAAGATGTCTAGTTAGAAAGAGGGAGACAAGGGAAAGATGAAATTTCCAGATTGGATAGAATGATGTCAAAATTGAAGAAACAGTTTACTCCAGTCGATTATGAATTGGAGATGCTCAAGAAGATGCAGAGCTTGAGGCAAGGGACAAGGATGGTGAAATAATACACAAGAATTTCACAAGGTCCTAATTCGGATAGGACATTCTGAGGTGAATAAAAAGAATGTTGCTTGTTATATTAACAGGTTGAAGCCAAGCATACAGGAAGAATTGGCACTGGTAAGAATGACCACCATTGAGGATGCTTATTAGTTTTCTCTAAAGGTTGAAGAACGACTGAACAAGAGGTTTGAGAACAAAGAACGAGGTGGATTTCATGGAGGAAAGACTAGTGGAAGGTCATATGAAGGTCAAAATGAAGATCAAAATAAGGGTGAAGGCTCTAGTAGTGGTCAAAATCAGAAAGGAGATAACACCTACCATCCTCGTGATCAGAATAATGGAGACCAAAGAGGAAGGGGAATATTTGGATGAGGACTGGGAAGAGGAGGCTTTCATGGAACCTATTTCCAGTGTGGAGAAGAAGGACATAGAGCCTATGAGTGTCCTCAACATCAAGGAAGGACAAATAGAAGACCTAAGGGTAATGCACGAGTTGCACATGTAGATGAAGATGTTGAGTCTTCACATTCTGAGGATGCAGAAAGAGGAGAGGTTCTTATTACCAGAAGAGCTTTGCTGAATGAAGAGAAGGAACCAACTCAAAGGAAGAATTGGTTTCACACTAGATGTAAGTGTGAAGGTAAAGTTTACAATGTTATTATTGATGGAGGTAGTACTGATAACCTTATTTTAGAAGAAATGGTTAGTAATTTGTGGTTGGAGAGAAGAAGATACCCGAACCCATACTGGATTGCTTGGTTATAGAAGGACCATAAAGCCTTGGTAAATGAACAATGTCTGGTAAAGTTCAAGATTGGAAATTACCATGATGAGGTATTGTGTGATATTATGCCTATGGATGTTTGTTATATGTTGTTAGGTAGAATGCAACTGTTTGATTGGGGAGCAGTACATGATGGACATGCCAACACCTATTCTTTGATAAAGGATGGGGTTTTTCATAAGTTGAAGCCCTTGAAAGAGGCAAAAGAAAAGGTATGCAGTAATGCAATAATTTGTTTGTTTGATGGAAGAAATTTCCTAGAAGGTATGAAGCATGAGAATATGTGTTTTGCATTAATCCCTAGAGTTGATAAAGAAGATACTAAAGAGGTATTTGTAGAGGTTTCAAATTTTTTGAATGAGTTTCAAGCTATTGTTTCTAATAATGTACCTGAAGGTTTTCTTCCAGTGAGAAAGATTAGTCATCAGATGAACTTGATTCTTGGAGCTAGTTTGCCAAATAAGGCAGCTCATCATAGGACTCTAGCAGAGAGTGAAGATTTGAACAAACAAGTGCAAAAGTTGTAAAAATGATTGATTAGGGAAAGTTTGAGTCCATGTGCAATACCTGTAGTACTAGCACCAAAGAAATATGGGGAATGGCGGATGTGTAGAAATTATAGAGCCATCAACAAGATCACCATCAAGTATAGATTTCCCTTGCCAAGAATGGATGACATTATGGATTATTTGAGTGGAGTTCAGTACTTCATGAAGATAGATCTGAAGAGTGGATACCACCAAATCCAGATTAGAGAAGGAGATGAATGGAAGATAGCCTTCAAAACCAAGGAGGGATTGTACGAGTGGTTAGGCATGCCTTTTGGGCTAACCAATGCACTGAGCACAGTCATGTGGCTTATGAATGAGGTATTGAAAGAATTTTTAGGAATTTTTTTTATTGTTTATTTGCATGATATTTTGATTTTCAGTAAGACATTGGAGGAGCACCTAATGCATATCCAATTTTTTCTTGAGAAGCTAAAGGACAAGCTATTAATTAATTTGAAGAAATATAGTTTTGTGAAGATAGAGTTTGTGTATCTAGGATTTGTTGTTTCAAAAGAGAGTCTTCAAATAGATCCAAAGAAGGTGAGAGCTATCATTGAATGGCCTACCCTGAGGAGTGTTATAGAGGTAAGATCATTTAATGGTATATCATGTTTTTATAGAAAGTTTATTATGAATTTTAGTTGTATTTGTGCACCTCTAACTGAATCAATGAGAGGGGATAGAAAAGAGTTTAAGTGGACCACAAGAGAAGCCAAAATTTTTGATATGTTGAAGAAGAAAGTTATAGAGAAACCTGTTTTGGCACTTCTAGATTTCAATAAGGTCTTTCAGGTAGATTGTGATGCTAGTGGCACTACCATAGGACCTGTTTTGAGTTAAGAAGGTAAGCCTATTGCCTATTTTAGTGAGAAGTTAAATGATGCTAATAAGAAATATTCTATCTATGATCAAGAGTTTTATGCTATAGTTCAGGCATTGAAGAAATGGAGGCACTATTTATTTCCAAACAAATTATTTTTATATATTGATCACCAGGCTTTGCAGTATCTCAATAGTGAAGGAAAGTTGAATCAAAGGAACTTAAAATGGGTTGAGTTTTTTGCAAAGTTATACTTTTGTTTTGAAGCATAGGAGTGGAAGGTCAAATAGAGTTGCAGATGCCTTGAGTAGAAGGGAAATTTTTTTGATAGAAATGAATATAGAGGTTGTTGGGTTCAATGAACTCAAGATTTTGTATCTAGAAGATCCAGACTTTGCATAAGCTTGGAAGGCTTGTTTGGAACCTGTTACATTGGATAGGATGAAATGGTTGGATTTCTTAATCCAAGATGGGATGTTGTTTAGAGGAAGCCAATTATGCATTCCAAGGAGTTATATGAGAGAAAATATAATCAAGGAGAAGCATAGTGGAGGATTGGTTGGACATTTTGGTTGAGATAAGACCATTTCTCTTGTTAGTGAGAATTATTATTGGCCACAGTTACAACAAAATGTGAAGAATTTTTTACAAAGTTGTAGAGTATGTTAGATGGCAAAAGGAACAAGTCAGAATACTAGATTGTATCAACCATTACCTGTACCTGAGAGGCCATGGGAGGATATTAGCATGGATTTTTTTTTTGGATTTCCAAGGAAACATAGAGGGCATGATTCCATATTTGTGGTGGTGGATAGATTTTCAAATATGGCACATTTCATTTTGTGTCATTAGACCAGTGATGTTGTTCATGTTGTAGAGTTGTTTTTCAGAGAGGTGGTGAGACTAAATGGTCTACCAAAGAGTATAGTCTTAGACAAAGAACCAAATTTGTTGGTTATTTCTAGAGGACATTATGGAAGAAGTTGATGATAGATTTGAAGCTCAGTTCTGCACACCATCCATAGACTGATGGAAAAATAGAGGTAGTGAATAGGAGTTTGGGCAACCTGCTAAGATGCTTTGTTGGAGATAAGCCCAAGGGATGGGATTTGATTATACCATAGGCAAAATTTTCTAACAACAATTCTGTCAATAGGAGCACTAGTAAATCACCATTCCAAATTGTGTATGGGAGTAGTCCCATAACTACTTTTGAACTGAGAAAGATGGATAAGGGGGAGAAGAGTAGTGTTGAGGCTGAAGATTTTGCTAAGCACCTGAAGAATTTGCACGAAGAGGTAAAGAAACATATCAATAAGATGAACTCACAATATAAGGCTCAGGCAGATCAAAAATGAAGGTATAAGGAGTTCCAGGTAGGAGATGAAGTCATGGTTCATTTGCGAAAGGAAAGGTTTCTAGTTGGTACATACAACAAGTTAAAGATGAAGAAGTTTGGACCATGCAAGATCCTGAAGAAGCATGATTTAGGAGATGCTTATGAGGTAGAGTTGCCTAGTGGAATAAATATTTCTCTTGTGTTCAACATTGCTGATTTGATAGAGTATCATGAAGGTGATATAAAGGAGGAGCAGAAAAATGAACAGTTGAAAATTCTAGCACCTACTTTAGAGAAGGAAGAGATAGAAGAAATCTTGGATAGCCGTGTGGGTAGAAGGACAAGAAATAGACAATATGCAAAGTACTTGGTGAAATGAATAGGAAGGCCTATTGAAGATTCATCATGGTTATTTGAGGCCGAGGTTAACTGTCTTGGTTTCCCTCTAACTCCTGAGAAGTGACAAAGTCACTTTTCAAATTACCCTGGGTGTCTGATGCAGGAGCATCCAACGGTGTAGGGAAATCATGCATCACCCAAAAAAATGTTTTCTTTATTTTATTTAGTTGTTTTGAGTCCCATGATGGTACTAAAGGGGTATAAGACTCTCAGGCATCAAAAATAGTGAAAAATAGGAAATTACTATTTTTAGTAAGTTGGCCAAAATGGGCTTGTATGGACATGAAAATTTACCCCAAGGAGTAGAGCTAAAAAACATTTCCAATCGCAAAAGAATCACCTCAATACCCTACATAGTTTGGGATAAATTAAAGTTTATGTACTAGGAAATTTCTCCAATACAGCTTCAAATTCAGATATAAAACTTTAGAGCCCCTTAAGCCATCCTATTACCCTAAACCCTATTTATCCTAAACTCTAAACCGTAAACCCTAAAGCATTCATAAATTGTCCTATATTAATAGTTAATTGTTTTTTCCATTCAAGTAACATGCCTTAGAAATATATGAGGCTTACACATTTTATCATTTGTATTCAATTAGGCCATTTATATTGAATGGTTTAAGGGTATTTCCTAAACATGTATCTTACATTTTGAAATTACAAATCTATTGGAGGTTCACTTATATCTTAGAGATCACATGGACATATTCAATAATATTTGTAATCAACCTCCACACCCTCCATCTCCACCACCTTCACCTCCTCCTCCACCCACTCCACCTCATAATCCCCCACCTCCACCACCTAAAACTGATGGTGCAAGCTTGCAAGCACGAATCAATACCAATGTTAGGTCCATCCAGGATCAAATCAACATTATTCAAAATGAAGAATGTATTGGACCACCTTTGAGGATGATTGCATCTAGGATGCAAAATGTTGTTGATGCTATTAGGGCTAGGGATGGGATGTTAGATGAGCATTGATGATGGCTAGAGGAGATGAGAACTTCTGATTCTGAAAGGAAAACACAAAGAAATGAAGAGATGCAGTAGAGAGCCGCAACACTTTATAAATTAACACAATGATCTTATCGTTATGAATTTATGAATTTGGTTCGATGGATATTTTGTGTGATGAATTTATGAATTTGGTTGGATGGATATTTTTAGTGACTAATTTATGATTTTGGTTGGATGGATATTTTTAGTGATGAATTTATGAATTTGGTTGAATTTATGAACTTATAATGATGAATTTATAATAGTATATATTTTATGACTATCTACTAGATCATGATTTCTCCTATTGGAAAAATGTAATATATATGTGTTAGACATAAATGATATTTTTGTGAATGTTTCAAGTTTATTTTTTAGTATGTACATGTATTAAAATTGCATAGTTCTAGATCTTAAATTTTGAAATTTGTATGTACACATAGTTTAGTTGAATGATGTATGCATGCAAACTATGAATTGTATTTTTTATTTTAAATGTATGTACATGCTAAATTTTGAAATTTGTATGCACATGATCAAGTTCAATCAATGTATGCATGTGTATGTATATGTATGCACACCTACTTAAAAAAAATTGTATGTACGTTTCAAATTTAACTATTTCTTGTAATTTTGAAAGTTTGTATGTTAATTTTGTATAATTTAATACACGTGAAAACTTATATCTGATATCATGGATCAATTTAACATTGATGATATCATAAATCCAACACCTCAACAACCTCCACCTCCACCCCAAGATCCACCTCCCCCTCCATCTCCTCCACCTCATATCCCACCTCCACCACCCATTGGATCTAATAAGGCTCGCTTGCGAGCACGTATAAATGATCAAGTGACATCCATTCAAAACCAAATCAATGCTATGCAAAATCAAGCATTGATTCCACCACACATGAGATGTTTTGCATCTGCAATGCAAAATGTTGTGGATGCCATTAGGACTATTGATTCCGATTTAGATAGGCATCGACAAGAAAGAGAGGAGATGAGATGATTTTATGTAGATGGTCTCTCATATAAACAAATTTTATACCTAAAAATAACAAAATCCCATCTAGCCCCTTATTTTATTAACCCTAATACTCAACAACCCATTCCTCCCAATAAATCTAGAATATCCATGAGGTGGTGTATACATCCACAAATGAGTGCACATTTTTGGGATCGATGGCATATGGTATTTGATAGTCCACCACACACTAATCTGGAGGTCCCATTATACTTTTTTGAGGAAACTATATGTAGAGTTTGTTATAGGGAAAAATCCCAATTATTTTGATTTTAAATCATTTCAGGGTGTTGGTGGTGGCATGCCACAACAGAGGTTGGAGGCAAGGGTTGATCCCCAATGCCTCATGCATGCACAACCCCTTGTTGCTCCTCTTGGTCCTCCAATTCCCGCACCTATGCTTCAACGTGCGGTGGTATCGACATTAGGATCCCTCAGTACACTCACAGGAGACCTTGATCAACATGCTTTTGTGATAGTGGGTAGGGAGGATAGAGACCATGATGATGGAGGAGCATATTATGGAGTTGGTCCTAGTACCACTCCACAGGTGTCGAGATCACATGTATGTACTAGTTTCCATCAGATATGCTATAAACCCAATCAGGCCACACCCAGTTTGGGTGGACATGGAGATTCTGATGGATCATCTGGTCACCTCAGTTCATTTGTAGAATTTCTTATTGTAGACCATCACCCTAAGGACAGTGTGACATAGGTATAAATATGCATCTACATGTTGAATTTGCAAGAATTTTAATGAATGTATGTATAAAAAAAATTTGCAATACATTTTAACAATCAAATTGTTTGGTGTACATATGACACTAGCGATGGGGCAATTATCTACACCATGAGTACATATGTCGACACCAGTCCTAGTCGACAACCCTTATGGGATATTTTGATTTCAATTTTTTAAATTATATATAAAATAATTTTTAACTTGAGTTTTAAATTTATAATTCAACCATGAACATATGTTTTAAATATTTATGTTGGTTTAGGGGAGTCAATCAACTTCCATGCCGATTCCACTCGAGGGGTTATCGAGCACTCCTTCAGTGTCGAGCGTCACAAATTAGGGGCAAGTACATTTATATTGTAAATTGTTTAACTTACATTACTATCTAGTTACAAATATGAATTTTGAATTCACTATATATCAAATGTACATGTACACTTGCAAATATTATAAGTGTTAAATGTCTATATGTATGTCTAGGTTGATACAGCAATGAGAATGGGCATAAAACAAACATTAGATGTTCCTGCTACTCGTGAGCCCTCTGAATTTTAGGTTGTTTAAAAAAGTTTCTACACAAAATATGCAAACTTGAATATATATGTTTTAACCTAATTCAAGTATACTGCTTTAAATTTGATCTTGTAGGAATTTGTTAGTGCGACTTTCTGCCATGACTCAGTCATAGTTACACCTCCAGGAGGACATGCATAGTAGGCTCCAAATATCATGGTAATTTAATTTTTGTATTATTTAAAGTCAATATTGTGAATAACTTTAATTAAATTTAAAATTGAATATATATATATATGTGTGTGTGTGTGTGTGTGTGTGTGTGTGTGTGTGTGTGTGTGTGAGAGAGAGAGAGAGAGAGAGAGAGAGAGAGAGAGAGAGAGAGAGCTCATACATGTTAAATTCTTTTTATTTTATAGTATGAGACACATCTTGTAGTTGAGCATGTACAAAGAGGTCCTGGAGTAGAGGGTGCACAACCTCTTATGGTACAATTTAAATATCATAAATTATAAATTAAATTGAATTAAATCATTTTTAATTGTAGACTAAACATCTAATTTCAACTTTCTTTATCTTGTACATATGTAGATTGATATAGAGAATTTAGAGGTTGGTCCAGGTGCACTAGATCATCTAGATCCAGATCCAATGGTAATTTAATTTTATGATGAATTATAAATTAAAATTTCATTAAATCATTTTTCATCGTCTTACATTTGATTTCATATTTCTCTTGTACAAAGTGTTTCAGGTCATCCGCGTAGTCCACATGGTGTGAAGATGTCTTTTGATTATAGAGACGATACATAACCTAAACATGATTTTATGGGTTATATTTGATTTTTTCATGGACTACATATTTGGTTTCTCATGTACTCTATTAGACTTTATTTCATGGATCAAGTACTTTGTTGGACTTTATTTCATGGGCTGTACTCTGATGGACTTTATTTCATGCACTTAATATATTGTAAATAATGGACTTTATTACTGTTCAATTTTAATTTACACATGTACACTTATGCATTTTATGTTCATAATCAAGACATTAATATAGGACATTAATGTGAAATTAAATATAAATATGAAATTAAAGTTAAAATTAATAGGACATTTTAATATTTGTACTTTACAAATTTAGTGATCCATACATGATATACATGATATGTATATTCAGTAATTAGTGATACTTAGTCAATGAACTTATTCGACAAAAAACACTAATTTATAAGCTGTCAAAACAAATAATAGCATCCAACATGTCTTAAGGGGATGTCTTAAGGGGTCCTAATACGTCTTAAGGGGATCAAAGAAGAGTATAATTAAGTATAAATATCAAGTGATATAAACAATTATTTTAATTCAAGACCTTACCGAGATAATTAGGGCCATACTATAAAATGTTGATACTCTAAACATAATGCCTAGGTTAAAACTAGTTTCAATTTCCATACTTAAATATAGCTACCCTAGTCCTCCTATTTTATCCATGAAAGAGAGTGGAATGAAACATAATGGTGAAAGAGTCCTCTAAAAAACAATCAAAGTTTGGACATGTTATGGTTTCTCAACAACTATTGATCCCCTCACAACCCTTAGTGTCTCATGATGAAATTAAAGGATTTGATGAATTTATTCCTACTAGAGATGAGATTATGAATGTTTTAAGTCCCTAGATCATCTTTGGATAATTGAGCCCATTGATCTCTCAAATACTACTTTATTGGGTGATTTTGAGGGATATGAGATAGCTAAATATGTAATGGGCATAATATGTGAGATGCTCACCTCTAATGATAATTTTTCAAGGAAAAAAATTTAAGAATTGTTGTCAATCAGGATTGCACCCTAGCCAAGTTAAACTTAACTATCTTGCTGAAACATGGAAACACTCTCAAGTTGTGGGTAACCTATTCGAGGGAAAACTTGAAATGAAAAATCCTAAGTTTAAAGGGTGATACACCAAAATCTTGAATTTATTTTGATAGATTTACTTACAAACAGTCTCTCAAAAACATAAACCCTCACAATCTCACATGAACACACAACACAAATTTGATTTGCATGAAGGTTTAAACTCAAACACAACATGCAGCCTGTATCATATGAACTTTCTGCACTTTCAATTGCAATAATAGGACATAGAAAGGATTCAAAAGTAGGAATCACAATGGCCACATCAAACTATAATTGCAAAATAAGAAAACAAATTGAGATAGGAATGCTTTTCTATTTCATTAAAACTAAACGAGTATGCAAAATTATCAAAATATGAGTACAAAATACTTACACAACTCTCTGCAAATGAACAAGAGAGGAAGAAGCAATAATCTGAACTAAGAAAAATAAAATTTTCTCTAATTTATATCTCCCAAGTATCTCTAATAGTGAGAATAGAAAAATCAAGCTGATCTGCATCTTTGAATTAGCAACTTTTAATCCATTTTCGAGCTCCAAGGAAAATCCTAAAAAAATAGTGCCCAAAATTGCTTCAAACTGCATGAAAAAGATAGAAACTTTCTATCTCCAAAATTTTTATACAAAAGAGCCACAAAATTAGGCCCCAAACTGCCTCAAAATTGAAAATAGAAGGTTCAGTTTGTTCATCTTTTACCAATTTCGCCCAAGAACTCAAACTCAAAAATAGAAAGCTTCAATGAGAACTCAAGTGCACTAACTGCATTTTAAAACAATAACAAACATTAAGTTAATTTATAGAAACATTACCTTAATGATTTTTTACATCATTTGTAATTTCAAAAATTTTAATATTGAAAGCTCCTATTACATTCAATTTGGTACAACTTGACTCCAATTATTCTGATTTTTGCAATATAGATAAAGTTTTGATACTTTGCAAAATCCAAAATAATATACTAAGGCTCCTAATGCATTTGATTTTTCTATAAAAAATCATAAAAAATTTAGGCTCCTATCACATTATTCCCAAAGCTCAAAGGGAAACCTAGGCATCTCAAACTTAGGGAAAATTTTAAAGTTCAAGGTTATTGACTTGATTTTCTGCAAAGGCATGAAATACATCAAAGTCAATAAAAACCTAAGTTTGGCATATGTAAGGTTAACATATTATTTCAAAGGCATTAGTTTGGCATTTGATTTTTAAATTCAATGTGATAAAATGTCAACTCGAATTAGGGCATAAGGAAAACCGTAACACAAAACCGAGTCCAATCCCTAATTCTTCTCATCATTTTCATCAACCAACTTTTGGAAAGAAAGAGCTTTGCTTGAGCTACCATGGAGACTTAGGGTTTCAATTTTGACTTGACCATTCTTACTGTTTGGAAGAATTTCTATGAAGATCTTGAAGTAAATTACAAAGGGTAAGTTATCTTGCCACCATTTTGGGTGTCGACTTTCATTTTTCTGAGGCATTTGACTTTCATGGACGTAGCCTTGACTAGTTTTCTAATGCATTTTTTGTGCTTTTATCTTTCTGTGGACAATCTATTCTCTTTGGCCACCATTGGAGAGTTTTCTTATGAGTCTTTGAAGGAAGAAATAAGGAGAAATCCATGGCTCTACCTATTTTCTCGCAACACAAATGGAGGTAAGCTCTACCATTCAAAACTTTCATTATGAATCTTCATTCCTTGTTGAGAAAAACTCAAACCAAGCATGATAATGATTGTATTTTCTTTCCTCTTGCATTTCATGGAAGGCCATGGAAATTTATGTATGTCTTCTCCATTGGAGGCCACAACCTTATCTTGTATTCTACCTTTTTTTTTTCTGAGGGTTTATTCATTTCAAATGGCTTGAATAATTCTCTTTCATTCTGTACTTGTGATTTTTGTATAAACCCAAAGTGGGTTTTGACATTTGTGAAGATAAAAATTTCTTTAGGCCACAACCATAAAGACACAAACTGGGTTTTTCATTTACTTGATGTAACTTAGGGTTTCTCAATTTTTTAAAAATGCAAGAGAAACATTATTTTCCACCTTTTTTGAATAAAAGCCAAAGAAAGGCTTCACCATACAAGGCTGAGGCTTCTATACTTTTCTAGGTTTCATATTTTCTGAATATGATGCAAATGCTTGCTCATTTTTTTGAAACCCTAGCACTATTATGACATTTGGTTCATTTGTCTTCAAAGAAATGTACACTTAACTTCTCAATAGAGTAGTAATAATGTTGCTTATTTTTCTGAATGAGAACATGGCTCCATTTTTCACACTATGTGCAACTGTAGTTCCACTACTTTCTCTTGGAAATGCAACTTGTTTTATTATGAATTTTCTCTTTGAAACACAATTGGGCATTTCTCCATTTGCATTTTCTTTTTTGCAAATTGTATGCTTTGGCAACTTAGATCATCATTCTTTAAAGCACTTTTTATGGAGAAAACTCATTTTTTCAACAAAAATAAACAACATTCCTTGAGTCTGTACTTGAAGTATCTCTTGAATATTCTTGATGGGGACTACTGTATCTTGCTTCCATTCTTATACTGAGAAAAGTTTATCTTTTCTCCATTCACACACATACATATGCAATTCAACATGATGCCTTTGTAGCATAATGAAAACTTTACCCTTGTTTGCTCCTTCATTTGTCACATGCAAGTCTATTGCAACATATTTGGATTTTGGCAAAGAAAAATACTCCTGTGGTTATCATATGAGCTTCTTCATTGTTTTGTGTGTCTTTTTACATTCTAAAAATTTGCTTAAACCTACACTCATTATTGTTTCATCATTTTAGGAGCATAAACCAATGTAATGAAGCCTTCTTTCATGAATGTGATGTCATAATGCTGAAACAAGACTTGAATTTTGTGTTCTATTTTGCTTCAATGGTGTTGTTTCATATGTAAAAAAATTGTTTTCTTCAGAATTTGCATACACCAATCTCTAGTAATCACTTATGCATTGCAAAAATAGTTAATAATGGCTCTTTTCCTCTTCATGTTTTGACTTCAAAAGTTCATTTGCAGCTATACACTTTACACTTCAATGCCTAACAGAGACTAGAGTCTTTCTTGTACTCTTCATGCATTTTTATCTGCTATTGAGAGCATCTACAACTGACATGAACATGCTATTTTTGACAACTTGCATGGCTCTAGCTAGGTTTAGCATGAATTCTTGGTTTCTTTTGATTCACAATGCATAAAAGATCTTGAAATATGTGAACTTTTCCATGTATGATTGTTCACTACCACTTCATGACAATGTACTCCTTGCTGCCCTATTCAATATGAACACTTGAGGCAACACAATTAGCATGAATAAAACATCATATGTCAATAATATGCATTCAAACTTGATAGAAATAAAATTATTTCAATGTGAAAATGATGCATTTATTTTGTTCTGTACTTGATTTGGGCACTCAAATGAGCTCTTTTCCACTCACAATTTTCAATTTATTGCACTCCAGATTGATTGTTATGCGTGGACAATGAACTTAAAGCTCTTGCAGTTGCTTAATGATTTACTCCTTCAATGAATATTTCCTTTTGGGAGATCATGAATGTATTTCTTTTCTCAATCTCCTCTTGAAGTTAAGGGGCAACATGCTGGGCTCAACCCTTGTGGGAACCCATTTTTGTACCACGTGCTATTATTTCTTCAGAAATAGATCAGCAACATGATTTCTCCTATACCTACATAGTGAACAAACATGTTAGATAAAAAATAGCGAAGCTCAATGCTCTTGTGATGTTTCATTTTTCAGGCTCTCTTGCATACTTTTGATGTTTATTCAACTAGCTCAATACATTATAGGAAATGTACTATATTTCTGTTAATAGAGCACATAGTGATATTCATATCTGGATCCCTAACAATTTATTTTCTCAACATGATGCAAGTTCATTCAAGATTGGGAGCAAGCAGGAGCAGGAGCAATGAAGACTGATTGAAGACCCAAACCAGGAAATGGATATGTTTTTCATTATATGCTTCTTTCCTTTTATTAATATTCAATAGTATAGTTCATTGCTTATGATGAATTGGTTCAACTACTCCCATGGCTTGTGTGGGACACTTGATCTCTCTTTTCTTTCCAATGAATATGAAAACAACATTCTATGCAATCTTGTTCAATTTTGTATATCTCTTTTGCAAAGATGTATGTAACATTGTAAAATGGATAAATCAACACAAAATGAATGAAAGCACCATTCTTTATATCTCATGCAATCTCTTCTATGTTGCAAACATTGAATGGAAAATTGAATGCTCTCTTTTATTGAAAACACATTTCACAATGAAACTAAACTTTTCTTTTAAAACTTCAATATATGCAATGGTTTAAGCAAAGCATAAATGAATTGAAATCTTTTCACCTTAAAATGAACATAAGTTAATCAACTCTGCCAATTTGAGCTATGGTGAAAAATTGGTAACACAAATTTTATTATCAAACTAAAAACACATCCTAGCAAGGATCTAGTAACAAAAAGAGAATTCACTAAATTTATGGGAGACAATCTTGATTTAGCTAAAGGTGTCTATTATTTATGTGAATATAGAATATATATCTCTTGAAAAAGCTAGAAAATTAGTGAGATAGAGTGGATGCTTGTTACTTCTAATTTGGGATCTGGCCTCTATTATTGCTTTTAATACTCTAAGAAGAAGTTGTGAAGCCAAATATGTGTTTAAAGAACTTAGTAAGAAAGGGATAAGATGCATAAATTTTAAATATTGATTGATTTTGGTATTATTGAAATAATAGATCCAAATGGACAAAAGAAGGCACTTTGGGTTTAGAAGGACAATTTGAAATTTAAGTGCATACTTTGGTTAACCCTTTGCTATTAGAGGAGAAATTTGATTCTATTTTTATTAAGTATAATATTTAGGATATGTGCTAATACGACATGTCTTAAGGGGATGTCTTAAAGGGTCCTAATACAGTGTCTTAAAGGGATCAAAGAACAATATAATTAAGTATAAATATTAAGTGATATAAACAAGTATTATACTTTAGGGTGACTCATCCTAACAAATGATATAATTAAGTATAATATTTAGGATATGTGCTAATACAACACGTCTTAAGGGGATGTCTTAAGGGGTCCTAATAAGATGTCTTAAGGGGATCAAATAAGAGTATAATTAAGTATAAATATTAAGTGATATAAACAAGTATTATACTTTAGCGCGACTTATCATAAAAAAATGATAATTAAGTATCATATTTAGGATATGTGCTAACACGACATGTCTTAAGGGGATGTCTTAAGGGGTCCTAATATGACATCTTAAGGGGATCAAAAAAGAGTATAATTAAGTATAAATATTAAGTGATATAAATAAGTATTATACTTTAGGGTGACTCATCATAACAAATGATATAATTAAGTATAATATTTAGGATATGTGCTAATACAACATGTATTAAGGGGTCCTAATACGACATCTTAAGGGGATCAAAGAAGAGTATAATTAAGTATAAATATTAAGTGATATAAACAAGTATTATACTTGAGGGTGACTCATCATAAAAATGATATAATTAAGTATAATATTTAGGATATATGCTAATATGACATGTCTTAAGGGGTTCTAATACAACGTATTAAGGATATAATTGGTTTAACAATAATTTATATATGATATTTAGTGATTATACAATCAAATATAAAGTTTCAAAGTAGAAAAACATGCACATTTAACAAAAAATATATATAGAATATTGATTTTGATACATAAAAGTACATAGCTTATAATTGTGTATGTACATGCATTTGTAATTTGTACAAATTTTTTAATTTTGTAAGTATGTATGTACATATATGTCATCTCAAAACAAAGTTTATAAAATTTGGCTGTCATCTCAAACTCATGCCCAGAATGTAGTAGGTCTTCATGCCACCTGATATAAAAAAGGTACAAGAAATATGAATGAAATCATCAAAACATACATATTTTAATTTATATAAAACTATCTATATGTACACAACTCAAGTACCTATATTTAAAAGTATTCCACACATGTGTGTAGGTTGAATCTAGGCATCCTCTCCTTTTTGTTTCAAAGTATGAGATCAATGCGATGATGACTTAAGGATACAAAAAAGGATAATAAATAAATTTTAACTATTAATTCACAAGCAATATCAATATATAATCAAAAAATGTATTTAAATACAATTTAACTAATAATTACATGTTTTTACCAAGTATCCCATGTTGTCTAGGTTGAATTTGCATGGACTCTCCTTTTTGTGATGATGGCTTAAGGATCTATAAAATGAAAATTTAAATCAATTTCAACTAATAACACACTTGAAAAATATCAAAACATTTATTTAATCTATTTAAAATGACAATATAAAACTAAAACTATATTTACCTATATTTACTTATTTCATTGTACCATCTGCATCCTCTTTTTTTTGCAACGCATCTATGATTGTCTCATGCTCTTCCATAGAAATTGTCCATAGCAATTTATTTGTAGGTCTTCCATGATATCGATCTAGTTTTATATTTTTTTCCACCACTAAATGTGAACAGTGTATAATATTTTTGTGCATTTCATAATCTTCGATTGAATGCAGGTAGACCATTCTTCCTTATCAGGTATTTTCATAGCCAAGTGAAAAAAACCACCACCGATCCTATTGGAAAACATGAAAGCCATCATCAAATAAGTTCTCAAAATTTTCTTAAGGGGATAAAAGACTTGTTCTAAAAATTTGCTTAAGGGGATCAATTTTTTTTTATCAAAATAATTTGCTTGAGGGGATGTCTTAAGGGGATCACCGTACCTATTGGATAATGATAGCCATCATCATCTTCTCAAGGTGCTATTAACTTATGTTTAGTCTCCACACAATGAGCCAACCAATATTTTTTTTCCTCTTCATTCCCCCCAGGTGCAACAACAACATACACATGTTCTGCAAACAAAAATTGATTTAATAACTTGCGCGTATCCATATAAATAATTTAGTATTACAAAATAACTTAATAAAAGTGAAATAAAATGAATTAAATTACCTTCTTGTACAAGGTCTAAAACATGGTCATAGTCTTTAGATGCAAACAATTGATCATCATCTTCAATAGTTCTTTCATATTGATCATGTTCTTGTGTATGTGTCAACGATCTTTGCTCCCACTCTTCAACCCATTCTATATTTTCACATGCTTCCCAATCTCTTGAGATACAAAATTGACAAAAAAATGCAAGCTCCCTTGTCCAAATAGTCCATGTGCTTGCTGTCAAACTCTTAAATGAATGCCATTTAGTAGATCCACTGATTGTCTCACAATCAACTCTAGGTAGAATGTTCTCTTCTTCAACCAACTAAAAGAATCGACAAACTGTAGAGTACTCATTCAAACTAGGTGTAGATAATGTTGTATTGCACCAATCCATAATCCCACATGCATCTTTAAATTTTATTGCATCCTTGAATTTCAATTGTTCTCTAGCAAGAATTCTTTTGACACACGCACTAGCTCCATCATGTTCTCCTTTACCATGCCTAGCTTAAAAAAAAATCCATATATGTTGGACATTAAGTTCCTTGTGAACCCTACTTAACCAATAGAACATTCGAGCATTCTTGAACTGCCCCATACAATTATTTGACCATATGAGGTGTTTTGTCATATGGATTCCTCTTTCTCTTAAATTTCTAAAAAATATATTGAAATAGTATTGAACAAAATTTGACGAGTGTAATTGGCTATCACTCAAATAAAAATGATACTCCCTCAAAAATTTTCTATCATCCTCTGTGTTGTCATCTGCATTTCTATAAACAATATGGACAAACATAGCTACTTGCACAGTGAATTATAATACTGTGATTGTATTTCCTCTTACGGAGCCAGAGTATAATTTTCTGCAAAATCAACCATTGAAAGTATAGTACCAATTGGAAATGTGTTTCTACATGCGGAAAATTGGCTATCAAGCCATCGAGCATGTTGAGAGTGCATGACATATTTTGGTACAATATTATTTTAAAACTCACTCATCAATGCATGTACACTAACTCTACAGCTAAATCACAACAGTTTGCTATTTTTCCATCTTTTAAAGAATAGTCAACATTCTTAAATATTTTAACATCTACTAATTGTTGTCCAAAATCATTATCAACACTTTCATGCATACAAATTCTTAAGAATGAAAGATTTCCACAACTAGTACATTGTCTAGAAATACAAGAACTTAAATAAAACAATTTACCATTAGATCTTTCACAAAACAAACCTGATATAAACTCTTTTATTGTTTCAGGTGGCATATTAATACCACATTCCTGTATAAACATGTTAATATGCAAAGTACAATGTATATATCGAAAAACATCATAAAAATAATGAAATTGAATATGCATTTTACAACAACAAGATATTCATTGCTTATTAATTTTTACATACCAAGGTTTACATTTTTCAAAAGACCTTTGACTTATTTTAATATTACCAAGTAACACTAAATCACCACAAAATTTTCTATAAAATTCAGTCTATGTTGTATCTAATAGGTGTTTTGGATGAGGATCATAAACTTTAGACCCCACTCTTAGTTTTAAAACATCTCTAGCATTAGATGATCCCATAGAATTATCATGCCAATATTTTTCAATCAAATATTTAATTTGAACATTCAATTTCATGTCAAACCTCAGGAGTCGACCACTAAAACTCCAATATTGGTTAATTTGATCATTTTCTATACTTTCTCTTCTTTTTTCTGCTCTTAGCAATGTTTTAGGATGTATTTGTAAAACTTCACTAATATTACTTACCATTATTTTATTCAAAGTTGCTTTATTAACTATAGCAGTTGTTATAGCTCTTCTTGCTGCATTTTTATCTTTAGATTGACTATTTTTCTAAATAGATTGAATGGCACTAGCAACAGTAGACAACATGTTTTAATGATTGATATTTTCTTCTTGGTTTAACAAAAAAGCCTAAATTTTTCATTATTTTCCTCATTTTTTGCATTCTCATCAATTGCATCATTAGTTGACATTGAAATGCAATTTTCTTACGATAAAAGATTTTTTTGTATATTCTATTCACATGTGTTCTTATTTTCCTACAAGAAATCTTACCAAGAAGATTATCCAAAACATCACTTTCAATTTAGAGAAAAGCATTTTCATTATATTCAACATCACATTCTAGATTTTCATTTTCATTTTCAACTTCAAAACAATTTTCATTTTTATCAACAAAACAATTTTCATTTTCATTTTCAACAAAAGGGTCATTCTCATTTTCATTTTCATTTTCAACAACATTTAAACAATTTTTTCGTTTTCATTTTCTAATTTATTTTCAACAAATTCTATAAAAATTTCATCTCTCTAAATATTATCAATGTCAACATTGTTAACTCTAGCATCTTGTAAAACTTCTACAAATGAATTTTCCATTTCACTAAAATGTGGATTTGAAGACGTACCTAGATTTGTGCCTATTGAAACATTCTCCATAGCATTGAAAGAGGGATTTGAAGACATACTAGGACTTGTTTGCGTAATCATATTATTTTCCAAATTGACTTCTTGCAAATTAGCTTCATCTATAACCATGGTCTCCTCAATGTTTTCATCTTCAATAGTTGTGGAATTGGATGCTCCACCATCATTCATTGATTTAATTCTCATTATTCTTTCTCTTTGTCTTTGTTTCTCCTTCTCTCTCTTTGCTTGAATTTCTTCAAGAGTCAATGTCTTCCTATCTTTCCACTTATTATGATCTTGTGAACCCATAATTATAAAATTCTCAAGCACAAATGAATTTCAATAGTGAAAGTCTTCAAAAAATTAAATCCAAATTACAAGTTGAAGACCTGTAAAGACAAAAGTCTTCTCATTTGTTCCTCTAAACAAGTAGAAAACTAACACAATTCCACTTTAAAAAACTGTTTACATGATGCCTCCTTTCAAAAATTAAATCCAAATTGCAAGTTGAAGACCTATAAAAACAAAAGTCTTCCTCTTTTGTTCCTCCAAATGAGTAGAAAACTAACACAGTTCACTTTAAAAATTGTTTACTTGATGCCTCCTTTGAAAAATTCAATCCAAAATGCAAGTTGAACATGGCCTGTAAAGACAAAAGTTGATAGAAAATAGCCCAATATGTCAAAGTCAGTCATACATGTGAAGTTGCAGACTTCATAGTAAAACTTTGCCAATAAATTAAAAACAAAAGGTAAAAAAGAAACAGGATCCCATTTATAAAATTGGATCCCATTTTATAATCGGGATCCCATTTCCCAATATTAAATGTCATGACTATTGACATGGAAACAAGATACTATTTATAAAACGGGATCCCATTTCCATTTCAACGGTCCCAACATTAATATTGGGAAATGGGATCCTAATTTACAAAATAGGATCCCATTTTATAAATGAGATCCTATTTCTAAAATTTTCAAACTCCCCTCGCTTTGTGGTCAAGTTTTTGGCTTGTATTCTAGTTTGGGAAAAGTATTAGGAATCCAAACCCAAGCCTTCAACCTAGTTTGACCTGCAAGTTGAAGGTCCTAACAATGTCACAGAAAATAATGAGTTTGGACATATGGCTGATGGCTTTTTTTGCAAAATTTTTCGATGAAAATAAAACCCATTATAGATGAGACAATGCAGATTCCAAATATGTAATTTTTTTTACAATTGGATTATTTTTTCTATTTTTCAATTAATTTATGATGAAATTGGTCCATAAACTTAAAATATTAGGGTTTTTTTACTATTTTAATAACTTTTTATTAAAATATTTTTTTGTAAAATGAATTGCACAAAACGTACTTCAAACCAGACAAGAGCAAAGGTGGACCAATGTCTATTCGAGACTAGGATAGAACTACCTTGTTTTTCTATAGAAGTGAACCTTTATGTCACACCCTTAGGATCCTATGACATGATCTTAGGTATGAATTGGATATGTAGACATAGGGCTAAGGTAGATTGCCATACTAAAACAGTAGAATTCCTAGATGATCTTGGCAACCAAGTTAAGTTTCAAGGGATACCTAAAGAGGTCAAGATTCATCAAATCATTGCAATGCAACTATTAAGGGCTAAGAAGAAAGGGTGCAAACTATTTGTAGTTAAGATTAAAGAACTTGAAGAGAACCTTGATAACTTTGGGTTACAAAACTTCCAAGAGATGGAAGAGGGTGAAATAGATGAAACTAGAATGTTGGATATGGAAAGGTACCCTATATTGAGAAAGTTTTTGGATGTATTTCTAGATAAGTTACCTGGGTTACCACCAAAGAGGATATTTGAATTCTATATATATATAGTTCCAGGGTTTGAACCTATTTCCAAGTTACCCTATAGGATGAAAACCATTGAGCTAATGGAGCTTAAGGCATAGTTGGATGAACTATTGTCTAAAGGGGTTGATAAGACCTAGTGTATCACCTTGGGGATCACTAGTCATCTTTGTGAAAAAGAAAGATGGTACTTTGCATTTGTGCATTGATTATCACATGCTTAAAAAATCTACAGTTAAGAACAAGTATTTTTTGCCATGCATTGATGATATTTTCGATCAAATGAGGGGAGCTACCATATTCTCTAAGATAGATATAAGATCTGGATATCACTAGTTAAGAATTAAAGATGAAGATATCTTTAAGAGTGCATTCAAAACCAATTGTGGACACTATGAGTTCATAGTTTTACCTTTAGGTTTAATGAATTCCCCTACAACATTTATGAACCTAATGAATAGTGTATTTAGGGATTTCCTAGATAAGTTTGTCTTGGTTTTTCTAGATGACATCCTAATTTATTCTACAGGAGGATCATTGCAAACATTTAGAGATAGTCCTACAGTGTTTAAGAGAACACAAATTGTATGGAAAACTCTCTAAGTGTACCTTCTTTTAGAGAAAAGTGCATTATCTCAGGCATGTGATCTCAACAGATGGAATCTCTATAGATCTAGCTAAGATCAATGCAATATTTGAGTGGCTGGTACCCAAAATTGTGTCTGAGGTTAGAAGTTTCATGGGTCTAGCAAGGTATTATAGAAATTTTGTTGCAAATTTCTCCAAGATTGCCTTTCTAATTACTTATTTGCAAAAGAAAGGGAAGAAATTTGAGTGAACTAAGAAGTGTCAAGAAGCCTTTGACCTACTCAAAGAGAAGTTAACTACTGCACCGATCTTGAAAGTACTAGATCCTAAAGGTAACTTTACTATTATCACATATGCATGTGGGGAGGGCTTAGGGGGTGTGTTAATGCAAGATTGGAAAGTAATTGCTTACGAGTCAAGGAAGCTAAAACCTTATGAGAAGAATTATGTGTCACATGATTTAGAGTTAGCAACTATGGTTCACACATTGCAAATGTGGAGGCATTACTTGTTAGGGAAACACTTTGAGATGAAAATTGATCATCATGGGTTTAAGTATCTATTTACTCAACATAATTTGAATGCTAGATAGAGAAGATGGTTAGAGTTAATAGCTGACTATGAATTTAACATCAATTACATCAAAGGAAAGGAGAATTAGGTTGCCGTTGCTTTGATTTGAAGATGCCATATTGCTTCAATAGTGACGATTCAAACCGAGTTTAAAGGACAAGTGTTTTAGAAATGAAAAGATGATGAGTACTACTTGCAAGTCAAGAAAGCACTCACTAGCAATCCACAAGATTCTAGGTATGAAGGTTTCCATTTTGAACCTAATGGACTACTTAGATATAAAGGGAGAATGTATGTGTCTAACGTAGAAGAGTTAAGGAATCTGGTATGGAAGGAAGTAGATAAAGCACCATACTCTAGACACCCTGGAGTGACCAAAATGATGGCACAAGTGAAGCCATTATATTTTTGGAAGGGAATGAAAGGAGATGCCACTAGATTTGAGGCTAGGTGTTTTGAATGTCAAAAGGTGAAAGTAGAGCATCATCATCCTGTAGGTTTGTTATACCTGCATGATATACCAGAGAGGAAATGTAAAGTCATAAGTATGGATTTTATGCAAGGATTACCTATGTCAAGGAATAAGTACAATGCCATTCTTGTGGTTGTAGATAAGCTTACCAAAGTAGAAAATTTTATACCCAGGAATCTAATTGATGGAGCACCTATCATAGCAAGGAAATTTGTGCAAGAAGTGTTTAGGTTGCATGGGATTCTTGATAAAATTATCTCAGATAGAGATGCACTAGTCACTTCTAGGTTTTAGAAAACCTTGTTTTCTGTACTAGGGACTCAATTGAATATTAGCTCAACATATCATCCAGAAACAAATGGAAAAATTGAAAGGGTGAATCAAGTTTTGGAAGACCTACTTAGAATGTATTGTGTGGATCAACAGTACAAGTGGGAAGACTACTTACCCATAGTGGAATTTGCTTACAATAATTTTTACCATTCCACAATAAAGATGGCTCCTTTTGAAGCATTATATGGTTGAAAGTGTCAATCTCTTATAAATTGGGATAGACTTGAAGAAAAAGTAAGTCTTAGGCTAGAGATGTTAGCTGAAATGGAAGAGAAAGTGAAAATTGTTAAGCAAAGATAGGCTAAAGCTAACAACTGACAGAAAAGCTATGCTAATGCTAAGAGAGTTCCCCAAAGTTTTTCTGTATGTGAAAAAGTGTTGTTGAGAGTGAAACCTCACAAGAGCTCCATTAAATATGGAAAATCTTCCAAGTTAGCCCCGTGCAATGTAGGACCTTTTGAGATTCTAGAGCAAGTGAATCTGGTAGCTTATCGAATTGCATTGCCACCTGCTCTTGCTAGAATGCATAATATCTTCCATGTATGTCCTACCTAAAGAAGTATATACCTGGTGATAATCATGTGAATGATTGGACTACTTTACAGGTATAGGACCCCGAAGTGGTAACTCTCAAACCTATCAAAGTGTTTGGAACATGTAAGCTTCACTTGCATAATAGGGAAGTCTTGTAATGCAAAGTCCAGTGGGACCATTATGTGAAGACTTGACCACTTGAGAGGACTATGCTGAGATTCAACAAAAGTTTCCTCATGTTTTAGATGCATTTGAGAATACTTGAGAAACAATATGTTGATTGTCTATTTTATTTTATGTTGCTACATAAAATCATCAGCGATGATGATTCACAAGGGGGGAGTATGTTACAACTCAACTGTGTAATTACTATTTACTATTAAAATGTAGGGTAAATGTGAATGTAACTTGGATTCTGATGGTGAATAAATTGTGCTTGCACTTTGTTATCAATGCATTATGAATGAATGTAGTTTCATTTAATGATATGTGAAGAAATACATATATGTAAAATTGATGGTTATTGAATTAATATTCTAACTAGATGAGATGTATTATGTGTAATGCATGTTTTGTTGAACAACTGACTACCATGTGCCTGTGTTAGTTGGATGTAGGTATATGTTCAATTCCTCCAAGTGGAGGGGAAGTATCACTTAGGAGAAGGTCTTGGTCGACTAACCAGTAACATAACCAATCCAAGCTTACACACACACTCATAGTAGTATGGTTGTGTTAAGTTATTTATGTTGGGGATTCAGTAAGTCATCCTTAGCTTGATGTGTTTGCATTAGTAAGGGTCTTGTTTGTACTATTGAGTGCATTATTGGGTGATGTTTACCTGTTTGAGCTTGTGAGTTCTTTCGTATATCACTATGCTTGTATTGATGAGTAGAATGAATGTGGAATATGTGTAGATACACATGCATGTCGATGATAGACCATACGCATGAAGGAACACATACATGAGGGTACATAGGTAGACATACCTATGCAAAGTTATGGGAAAGTTGCTTATACACATGAAACTATCAAATGGACCCTATGACAGGTATATGTATATGTATAGATATCTCTCATGTAGATGCTTATCAATACAATAGTAATTGTGTATGACTGGTGTGTAATCAAATGTGTATATATATATATAATATATACATATATCCATATGTATATATGTATTAATACACGCGTATGATTGGAAAACAGATATGCCCATAAAAATGTATCGATCTATGTATACATACATATACATGTACATAGAGGAATATATATTCATATATATATATATATATATGAATATATATATATATATATGTGTGTGTGTGTGTGTACACAATCAATATGATTATTATTACTTTGTGAAGGACATTTGTTTGTATTCATTTGTATATTGAATGTATACATACTTTTGTGGCATGTGATATATATGTATATATATATATTAACATAGATATACATATATATATTAACATATATATACATATACATATATTTATATGGGTGATCCCATAATAGTGGTTTACAATTTTTGGCCAAAATCGACACTAAAATGATTTTTTTAACTAAATCTTCACTTTTGGGCACCTATAGCGGCTAAACTGTGAGAAATTTAAAGATGATGCAAACTATAGTTTCGTGACATTTTGTTTGTAGATTCTAAATATATTTTTTTCAAAATTTTTGGAATTAGATTTGCACTTCTTTTTCCATTTCCCTCGAAAACTAGTTTTTTTCAAAAAACAAAATTTTAAAAAAGTGGCACTCACCGTATAATGCATAACTTTTTTTCCATGAAGGATAAAATTCTAATTATTTCGAATTTAGATTTGTAACTCCGATATCTAGTGCTTCCAATTGGTTAGATAGTTTTTTATTTAATTTTCTTTCTTTAATCAAGTTTCAAATTCAAACCAATTACAATTTAGACATAGCACGAAATTATAATGCGTAACTTTTTTTGGATGTAACAAAATTCATTTTTTTTTCTTGGATCAATGACTTCAATATCTCGTACACTCATATTTTTCAATTTTTTTTTGATAATCTGCTATTTTTCCACATGTGCAGAATAGAGAGTTTAATTTTCGGTGAAAAACCTATGTTTAATAAAACTAAAAAACCAAATATATAATAAAACCAAAACATATTAAAAATATATTCATTAGATAGCTCGTTCTAAGTACTACTTGATTCTAGTTGGGTCTATAAAGTCTCCACAATTTTCATCTTCAACTCGAGCTCCTAAGTGCAAAATTTTTATTTTTTTTGTGAACAAGGTCAAAAATCAGGGAAAGGGGGGGTTTGAGCGAACCCCCAGGGGTTCAAGCGAACCAGGGTTCATTCGAAACCTCTTCCATAAAGGGGTTTCCATTTTTTTTTTTGGACAATTGGTCCATACATGCATTAAATAGGTTTGCTTGAACCCAGGTTCAAGCGAACCCTCTTTTGGTTCATTCAAACCCCCCAAAATGAAAATATTTGGCATGGGGTCATTTTTTACAAGTTTTCCTTCCTCATTCAAATTGTAAACCACTTTTGTGGGTTTACCCATAAATATACATATACATATGTGTGTGTGTGTGTGTGTTGTGTGTTGATATACATATATTTATATGTATATTTAAATATGATTATATTATATGAGGTCGATTATCATTAACAATGCTTTGAGGCCAATTTATTGCTAAATCATAGGCCAATTATATACTGCATATATAAGCATTTTAAATGGGGAAAATATAGTACATTTTGGCAATGAATAAAGGGCATGCTATGTACAATATAACACACAACAAGTAAGTCAATTTGAAGAGAATGGCTTAGTCGATGCATTGAGATTAAATATGTTTGACTTAGTAAATTGAATTCACCTTAGACGCCTCATCAGTGGATTGAATATCAATTGCAAAGTAAATATGAATGTTGAATGATAGGAAAGGATTCTCCAAGTTGATGAATTGGTCTGAAAAATAGTTTTAAGAGACATGGTGACTCACCTTAGACTATGTTGACTTAAGAAAGGTGTTGTATTTGAAATATTAACCAATTCAAATATGGGAAAAGTTGTGCCAACTATAGAAAGGTTGCTTCTTGCTTTGGCACCACCTTATGAGTTTTGTTTGCTGTATAAGTATGTTTTAAGAGAAATTTGAATGCCTTCTTTTTATCATGTGCTATTTTGAAATGATCTTGTGCTACTATCTAGTTTAGAGGGCGATTTGTAGCTTTAGTTTGTTGAGTGCACTCTCAACTTGCTGCCAACATTTTGATAAGTTTAGTGAGTCAATATGAGTAGAGTTTGCTATCAAAACTCATGCATTTTTTGTAGGCTGAGTGGTCTACAATCCGTTGTATAAATAGTGAGATTGAGCTCTCATTTGGGATACATTCCTTAAAAAATCTTGAGCATTCTTTTTGCATTTCTTATCTACTTTATTCTTCTATATATTGAGAGAGAACTTTGAGTATAGGTGAGAGTATTTTATCATATCGAGAGAAGTATATTATCAACTTGTGAAATAGAGGTTATTGTGGCTTCTTTGGGAGATCAAAGCTAAGATAGTTGCTATTTTGGGAAAGCCGAGTTGCAACCAATTAATTGGACAAGCATATTACAGGCATGAGGATAATCTTCCTTTATTTGTCTTTGCTTATGAATGATTGATTGTTGAGTGTTTTGTTTATTCTATTGTGAATACTTGCATTTAGGGGAAAATAGTATTTTCTCTGAAAGAAAGTAGAAGTTGTTTATACTATTGGTGAAGTGCTTGTAAATACTCCATATTAGGAGAGTTTATTTGTCATAGGTATTATTATACTAGATGTGATTAAACAAGGGTAGCTTAAGAGTTACTCATAGCTAGGTTATTTGACTATACTAAATAGCTAGTGGGTTACTCCTGGGAATGTTGTCCATTGAAGGGAGGGAATTTGTACATTTTCTTTTTGAGTAGAAATACCCTAGAGTTTGTATAAAAGGAGATAGGTTAATTCTAGGATTAAAGCTTACCCTTGGGAGGGATTACCTATGCATAGATTATAGTGGCCTTAAGTCAAAATGAGCTTAAGAATGTAAGTCAATAGTTGACCTTCACTCGAAGTACTAAGTGAGAATACTTTGGCCAAAGTAGTGTGATTTCCTTTGGCTCTAGTATTAGTTCACTGTGTCCATGTAGTTCATGCTAGTTGCAGATTGTAGGGTTACAATTTCTAGACATGTAGGGTACAACGCTAAGCTCAGTGTGGCTTGCCATATGGGGTTACCCCACCAAGCGCTTCGTCGAAGGGTAGGGCCATCTATCTATGATAGATGTACGGGGGACCACATATGAGTTTGTGGTTGGCAAAAAAGCACTTGAGTGATGCTTCTCCTCCTCACTAGGTGACAAAAGACCAAGGTTTTGAAAGGCGAATCCTGGACCATCTATAACTATTGCTCTAAAGCTCAATTCAGCTATGCATTTAATTGTGTACATTATTGGAAAATTGAAATGGAATCCTTGTTGTATATTGTTACGACATCTTTGTTCATATATTCCAGTAAAAAAAGATTTTTTTTTATTGCAATGGCTTGTTACATAGTTTATTTACTCGCAAAGTGAAAACTTAGGAAAATTTACTTTCGTGAAGGGTTGGCATGTTACAAAAAGTAAGAACTAGGCTAAATTTACTAGAATTATGTTCCTAATGGATCACAACATATTTATTCTCTTTTAATGGTTTATAGTAATTTATAATAAAAGGAATTACAATGGCATTTAAGCACATCATTGATGTGTTGAACTACACATTCTAGCTTTTATATAATTCGTGATTAGAGAAATAAAAATAACTACTAGATGCTTATTCTTCATATAAATATGAAATGATGGTCATGAAATAATAGATTGTTAGTAAAATTAAAATTTCATTATGATGGACATTGTATGTATGGGATCAACTTATCTTGCATTGTACAAGCATTAATTAGTGATGTGGCATGTGGATCCTACTATCCTTACCATTTCATTAATTGTGTGATCAATTTAATGCTTGCTACCTTTTTAATAACAACATCTTGCTCACATAACCACTATTACTAGATCATGATCAAAATTGTAAGTATGCACACTTTTAACACAAAACTGTTGTGCTCAATATGTCCTAAAATATCCCAGTGCATACTATATGCATCGTTATGGAACAAATATATTGGACGTTAGAATTTAGGTATACAAACAGTCTAGATATGGACAATATGGTAGTTGAGCATGTTTCAATAGTTGTGATTATATGTTAATTTAATGTTTGGAAGTTGTATAACTATTAATGTGAAATTCATTATAAATTATAAGAGATAAAATAATAATCTAGATGATGCCTCTTCCACCAATGTCATCATGCATATCCACCATGGACTCTTCCACCTATGTCATCATGCATATCCATCATGGAATTGACCTTGTTCCTACCACACCTTTTAATTTCCTTCTTCCACTATGGCTACTTTGTCAAGAAATATGGTTTTCAACCCTAATTCCCATGACCATCAACAAGAAAACACCTTAATTTCTACATGTAAGTGTAATAAAACCTACCTAAATTATTGTGTGCTTGTGTTTATAAGTCTTTTTCTACAACTACTTTTTCAATTCATATAGCTCTACTACATTGCTTGGAAGCGTTAGGTTTATGTTACAGATTCCAACCACAATTGCCTAAGGAAACACATAGATTCTCTTATCACCTATAATACAACACTCACCAAACATGAGACAACTAAGGATGACAACATTTCATTTACCTGCACAATATTGATTCAAGAGGGCTTGTTCTACATGGATTTGTATAAGGTTATAATGGGAAATATGGCTTATAAGAAAAGAGAAATTAAAATGTAAAATTCATGTCTTTGAGGTATGTCTACAATTAGCATACCTCCCTAAACTCTATGCTTTACTATTTTTCTTTAGACTTTACCTATTAAATTGCTATAAATTATAAACACATGTCACTAATATTATATAATTTAGTTTTTTCATGCAAAAAAGACATTGGAACTTGTATTAATACCAGCTTATATGTTCAAACTAGGCTAACTTTACTAGAATTATGTTCCTTATGTTGTTTATACTGATTTACAATACAAGGAAATGGGATGACTTTAAGCACATCATTAATGTGTTGAATTAAATAATTCTATAATTTATCCAATTAGTGATTAGAAAAATAACAAATCAATTACTAGGTGTTCATATAAATATGAAATGAGGGTCATGAACTAATAAATGGTTAGTAAAATTAAAATTTTATTATGATGGACAATGTATAAACTAGTATATATATCTTAAAGATAATTTGTTGAAAGATATTCCTTTTGAGATGTAAATTTTTTAATTTTTTAATTTTATTAATTTTATGTGGCGAAATTATAAAAAGCAGATACCTTGTAACATATATCTCTCCACATATTTTATATAAATTATCTTAAGAAATATATGCTAGTTAAACTTTTTCGGAAACGGTTTTCCAACCTTAATTTATCAAAAGATTGATTGAAATAGACATTTATGCTACTTCAGCTGTTTCTGCAAACTTTACTGATGTGGGACACTTTTTCTACCTTAATCTATCAAAATGATTGATTAGGCATTTTCACCTGTAAATCAATGATCAATTGACAATCTTTTACCTTAACGTGATTACTGAATTGAAAGAAAGTTGAAATTTGAAATGAAGGAATCATATTCATGGTTGAAATGTGCAACATCTATAAGAGGTGAAGCCCTATCCGGTATTTCAGGAATGTTGGAATCTCCCTTAAGCATCTTCAAAGCTTCAACAATACTTGGCCTAAATGCAACCATAACGTGTGCACACAGAATGCCCACTAAAACAAATCTTTCCATTACTCTCTTAGGCCCACTCTCACAGATTCTTCTGTCCACCACATCCAAAGTTTTCCCTGATTTTACAAGCCTCCATGCCCAATCCGTAATGAGGTAATCAGACGAGAGCTCAACATAATTATCCAGAGCTTTTCTGCCGCTCATAATCTCCAACAGAACAACACCAAAGCTGTAGATGTCACTCCGATTTGAGAGTTGCCCATACAGAGCATATTCAGGAGCCAAGTAACCCTACGTACCAGCTATTTGTGTGGTCAGCTCCAATTGCCCTTCTGTCGTCATTCTTGTGAGCCAAAAATCAGCAACGCAGGCATTCATGTGATCATCCAGCAGAATGTTAGTGGGCTTAATATCTCTGTGATATATGGCAGGCTGGACGCCGAAGTGCAAATAACACAGTCCCTCAACAATACCGATGGCCATGTTCTTATGCTGCTCCCAACTTAAAGAAACCATCTTTTTACCCCCTTCTTCGAAAATGTGTGGATCAAGGCTTCCATTAGCCATGTAGTCATACACATGTTAAATTCTTATAACCCAGCAACATATTAATTGCACAATAAATTCATAGATAGAAATCTGATTTATAACAATTAATACAACTGGATAATTAACAACTAATAACAACGGAAGCAAAAATAATATGAAGCCAAACACAAAAAGACAATAACACAAATTTACCTAGGAAACCCCAATGCAGGGAAAAACCTGCAAATGTTGGATCTTCTATTCAGCCTAACAACAAACTTTTCTTTCGAAAAATACAATATGAGTTTGCTACAACAATATTCCTTTTATAGAGCCTAGCTGCTTTACTTAGTGTGCAAGGAAAGAATCTTTCCTTGCTTTCTTTGGCTTTAATTACACATAAAATCACTCTTGGACTTATCTTATCCTCACAAACTCGGAAACATTCTATTAAAGAATAAAAATCCTGCTGTTGCTAAAAATCCAACTCGAATTGATTTAAAGCATATCTAATCTTGAGTTGCTTTAAAGAAAATCCATATCCCACTTTTCGAGCTACAAAAATCAACACTCCCTCTTAGCGAGGAAGGTGTTCTGCACCACACCCAACTTGTCCCTGAAGAATTCAAACTTGCTCTTCATCAAGGCCTTCGTCAGGATATTTGCAATTTGTTCGTCCGTAGGAATGTAAATGAGCTTCACTATCCCCTTCTCCACACAATCTCTGATGAAGTGGTACTTGATCTCAATGTGCTTTGACTTGTCATGAAACACTGGATTCTCAAGAGTTTGATACAACTCTGATTATCATAGTAAATGATTGTAGGATCCAGCTCCTGATCAAAGAGCCTAGCTAGAATTTTGAAGCCAGATAGCCTCACATTGTAGCCATACCGCTGCCATATATTCTAGGGGCCTCTCAAGTAGTAACTCAATGCAACTGACTTTTTGTTTCACACTGTACTCAAGAGATCGCCATGTCCCAAATCAAACTGCACTCGGGCGTTTCTTTCAATCACCAGACGCTTCCTAATCAGATCAAGAAACCCTTTGAGCCACTTCCATCCCCATCAACATACTTTAGCCCATAATCAATCAGTTTCGGAGAGGTTCTAAACATGCTTCGCAGCTATCCAGTGCACACGTTTAGGTTCCACCATAAACTGACTGAGTGAGTTCACTGCAAAACAAATGTCTGGCCTAGTGTTGACTAGATACATAAGAGAGCCTATCAACTGTCTGTATAAAGTTAGGTCCACTGCCTCTGATCTAGAAGCATCAATCTTCTTCCAGTTGGTCACAAGTGGCGTTGACATAGGCTTACAGTTTTCCATCCTGAATCATTTCAAGATATCAATTAAGTACTTCCCTTGTCCAAGGAAGATCTCTCCCTCTTTCTTCCACAACTCCAATCCCAGAAAGTAATGCATCAACCCCAAGTCCTTCATCTCAAACTCTCCCGCAAGATCCCACTTACAGTGTGCTATGAACTCCTCTGACCCTGTGAGAAATAGGTCATCAACATATAACAACAATATGAGAAGTTCACCCTTCACCTGAACATAGTACAGGTTCGAATCCGCCTCACTCTTGATGAAGCCCACACTCTGCAAGTAACTATCAATACGTGAATACCACGCCCTGGGAGCCTACTTGAGTCCATATAGTGCTCTTTTTAACCTGCATACATGAGAATCCCTCTCATGTGCTTCAAATCCTTCTGGATGCTCTATGTAAATCTCTTCCTCAATCACTCCATTGGGGAAGGTCATCTTTACATCCATTTGGTGAATCCTCCAACCCATTTGTGCTGCTACAGAAATGATAGCTCTTATGGATGAGTACCTGGTTATTGGAGCAAAAGTCTCATCATAGTCGACTCCCTCCTTCTGAGAAAACCCCTTAGCCACAAACCGAGCTTTGAACTTCTCCACACTACCATCTGCAGCATGCTTAATCTTATACAACCATCTCGAGCCCACCATAGACTTATCTTCTGGTCTTGGTACTACCTCCCATACATTGTTCTTCATGATGGAAGAATACTCTTCCACCATGGCATCTCTCCACACTTGGTGTTTGGATGCCTCCTGAAAGTTGGAAGGCTCTACTTCAATTAATTCACTCATAAGTGCCACATAATCTGAATAACGTTTGGGAGCCTTTCTCTGTCTGACTGAATCCTGAGGATCACCTACATATTTTTGAGCCTCTCTCAGTGTCTGCTCAGCTGCCCTATTTCTCCTCTTTTCTGAAATAGGAATTTGAGGTTGAGGAATTATTGATTCCTCCTTCTGATCATCCTGCTTGTTCTGCTCTCCAGCTTGCATGACTGAAGTTTGAGGAATTTGTGCTACCTCAACCGTGGGTGAGTGTTCCTCCTCATTCATCAAGTTGGTTGACTTCTAAAGAGCCCTTTCTTCCTCGAACTTCACATCTCTACGAACCACTATTTTCCTGAGAGTAGGAATGTAAACCCGATAAGCCTTAGAAGTTTCCAACTTGGTTCTCTTCTCAACAAGAATGTGACAATACACAAGGCATCCAAAGATGCGAATGTGCCCCAAATCTGGTTTCTTACCAGTGAATGCCTCTTCTGGAGTCAATTTTTCCAGCACTTTGTGAGGGCTCCTATTCTGCAAATACACAGCTGTGTTGCACGCTTATGCCCATAAGAACCAAGGTAGATCCTGATCATGAAGCATGGATTTGGCTGCTCCAGCGATAGCTCTATTCTTTCGTTCAACAACCCCATTCTGCTGAGGGTTGTACAGAACTGTCAACTCTTTCTTGATACCTTCCTGAGCACAAAAATCTTTGAAGGCATTTGAGGTATACTCGCCTCTATTATTAGACCTCAGTATCTTGATCTTCTTCCCAGTTTGGTTCTCCACAAGAGCCTTAAACTCTTTGAACCTACTGAAGACCTCATATTTATTCTTCATGAAATATATCCACATCCTCCTGGAGAAATCATCAATGAAGGTAACATAATACTCATATCCATTCAAGGATGTTGTTGACATGGGCCCACACACATCTGAATGTACAAGATCCAAAATCCCTTCGGATCTAGTGTCGCTGCTTGGAAAATTGGTCTTAGCATATTTCCCAAGAGCACAACCCTTGCACACCTTATGCTTTTATGTCTTCATCTCAGGAAACCCCGTCACTATTTCCTTAAGAATATTAAGTGCTCCATGGTGAAGGTGAGCCATCCTCCTATGCCACAATTCTCCTATCCCTTTAGAGCTACTAACCAACACATGTGCTGGCTCAAACTGTAACCGAAACAAGCTGCCATGCTCGACACCAATCACTTTTGCAATCTTGAAATCTTTGGGACGAATATAGACTTTTCCCCTCTCAAAGGTCACGATGTAACCCTTGTCTTCCAAAGCAGAAACTGAGATTAAATTCTTTGTCATGCCAGGGACATACAACACATCCTCCACCAACAAAGGTTTTCCAGACTCCCTCTGAAACTTGACAGTGCCAATACCAGTTGCATGGTACTTGGCATTGTCTCTGAGCTCAATATAGAAATCCAGCTTCTTCTCCTCCAACTTGGTGAAACATTCTTTGACTCCCGTCATGTGGCGAGAAGCCCCACTATCAATATACCATACCCTGTTGGCAATTGAACTTGAGAGACAGGCAATGAGTGAAAACTCATTCTCAAATCGTGATGCAAACTCGTCCACCTCTGCTGTAGCAGCAAATTGCTTCTTCTGCTTGTCCTTATTTTTCTTATTTGGACATTGACTGGCATAGTGACCCATCTGATGGCAGCAAAAATATTTAATCTTTCTCAGATCTTTCTTCTTCCCACTCTTGGAAGAAGAACTTTCCGTTTGCTCTTTATTGAACTTCTTCTTACCCTTGCTAGCAAGATCAAGATTTTCTTCATCTTGACCCTTCTTCGTCTGATCTCCTCGATGAGCACCTTCACGGATCTCCTCCTGAACAAAATCATCCCGAAGTCTTGCCCAATCAGGTAGTCGATCTCTGCCAACCACACTTGACAAACACTTCCCAGTGCTTTGAAAAGCCATTCAAGGCTATACGCACCAACTCATCTTCTTTAATCGTCTCTCCAACAGCAGCAAGCTCATCCCTAACCTGAGTCAGCTTGGACAAGTAGGAGGTCACACTCTCGCCTTTGGACATCTTGGTATTATGCAATTTGTCCTTGAGCATCATCTTATGACTCTGATAGTCGCTCTGATAAAATTTTGTGAGCGTATCCCACATCTCCTTGGCGGTGTCTTTCCTCGATAAATGAGGAATTAAATGATCTCTTACTCCATCCAGGATAATCCTCTAAGCCTTGGCCTCTTTGACTTCATGCGAATCTAAAGCAACAGGATCATTTGTTGGTGGAGTCACTTTTGTGCTAGCATAGATCCACAGCCTGTTCTCCTTAAGAACAGATGTAATCCGAACCTTCCACTGCAAGAAGTTAGACGCACCCTCGAGCCTATCCTCGTATCGAACGCTGGTTGCCATAGCCACAAAAAGAACTAGAGACGAAAATTTGATGACTTTTTTTTTTTCTTGAAATCTGCGTTACAAATCTTGGCTTCGTATTCAGAGTTTAGAGCTCTGATACCATGTTAAATTCTTATAACCCAGCAACAGATTAATTGCACAATAAATTCACAGACATAAATCTGATTTATAACAATTAATACAACTGGATAATTAACAACTAATAACAGCGGAAGCAAAAATAATATGAAACCAAACACAAAAAGACAATAACACAAATTTACCCAGGAAACCCCAATGTAGAGAAAAACCTGCAAATGTTGGATCTTCTATTCAGCCTAACAATAAACTTTTCTCTTGAAAAATACAATATGAGTTTGTTACAGCAATCTTACTTTTATAGAGCCTAGCTGCTTTACTTAGCGTGCAAGGAAAAAATATTTCCTTGCTTTCTTTGGCTTTAATTACACATAAAATCACTCTTGGACTTATCTTATCCTCATAAACTCGGAAACATTCTATTAAAGAATAAAAATCTTGCTGTTGTTAAAAATCCAACTCGAATTGATTTAAAGCATATCTAATCTTGAGTTGCTTTAAAACAAATCCATATCCCACTTTTCGAACTACAAAAATGAACACAAGATATTGCCGGCGTCCTTCTGTGTCGTCGCTGGAGATAGAGAACCCTGTCAAAACCACCAGATTACGGTGCCTAATGCTGTTGATGATTTCCGCCTCGTTTATGAACTCGGAATCTCCTTCACAAGCACAGCTTCTGAATCTCTTCACTGCGATCTGGTGGCCGTCGGAGAGTACGCCCTTATAAACAGTCCCAAAACCACCTTCCCCAATCACATTGGCTCCACTGAAATTACCCGTTGCTGCCCTGATCTCCTCTATGTCGAACCAGACAGCTCCGGTATTCGGCTTCACAATGGACTTCAGAAGGCTTTTATTCATACCCACAAAGCATTTATGCTTAGCAGCGCCCATACCGTTTCGCCTTACCCACCACCAGTAACAGATCACTACACAGGACAGCAGAAGAATGCCCACAACAACGCCCATACTGATGTACGCCCAAATCCTGGTACGAGATGAGTCATCCTTGTTGAGAAAAGGAACGCGGAGAATGCACGCGGCAGTCTGTATATTCTTGGGCCCAAATTCGTTCACCACTCCCGCAGCATACAGACATACGAAATAGTAGCATTTCAGATTTGTTTTCTCTGTAATGTTTTCGATTCCAGCTGTTAACTTAATCCGCGCGACTGCTTCGCTCGCATGGCATGTGCTGCAACTAGTGGTGAGAGAAAGATCTCCTTTACAGGCCGTGTCCAGCGAAGTCTCCTGCATTTTGTCGATCCAGTCTTGCTTGGTCTGTATGCCGGCGCACAGACTGGGACTCGACACAAAGTCGGATACATTGGTGAAAGTGCGTAGAACCAAGTTGGATGGAAGGCCAAGCGACGTTAGCTTCTGCTGGAATGTGGTGAGGCAGGCAACGGCAGAGGCATAGTCGGGGGTTTCGAACATGGATTTATCTCGAAGGTATTAAGCAAGCCCTACCCCAAACACACTGGTTAATGCCGTTTGACAGATTCCCAGTTCCTGCTCACTTTGAATGGATCGACAATAGTCTGTGTTCCACGAAATTTGAGTAACATAGTCCAGATTGATTGGGCAGTCACCATTAGTCATTCCGACCAAACAGAGTAACAGTAATACTAAGAGAATTTTCATCTTCATTTTTATTATCTCAAAGACTATCAGCTGGAACCTTTGCCGACAAGAAATGTATTTAACTGCCGACTCGTGTGCGCCCATTGGTGTGGCAAATGCAAATTTTCCACGTTTTATTTTTCTTCTTTGGAAAATGCACCATGAATATTAGTGGCGAACAGTTACAGCTCGACAATCGAAATTTTTCCAACGAGTAGTTACTTTACTGGAAGACGCGTTAAACGTGTTTTTTTTTTGGGTCTGCAACCTTAGGAAAGTAGATAATGCCCCTTCGGATTTCCAGTGGCCTACAGCCTAATTTGAGGATGCATGCTTTTATTGCACGTTGGGTCAATGAGCTGGGCTTAACGAGCACACTCGAAGATCGACTATTTAGGTGGCTCGTGCGAGGTCTGCTCAATCCATTCCTTTCGCCAACCCCGAATCCATTCTTCTAAACGGCAGCCGTTACAATCAGCAGTCAGCGTTTCCCCTAAACAGTCGCCATTACGGTCAGCAGTTGGAAGCCAGCAGCTCCCACGCACAAGCAAAACAAATTCAAACTCAAACTCACTGTTCCTGCGCTCCGAAAGTTTCGTGAAGCCCGTAATGTGTTTATGAATGTATTAATGTGAGTGATTTTTTTCTTGGGGGAATCGGGTTGGTAAGTGACCAAGGATCCATCCGGAATGGCCCCAAACACAATGGAGCAGCATTCGACAAATCTGTTGACGCCTTCTTTCATGAACACGTTGTACGATCCATATTGGGAGGGATCAAATTTGTGAGGAGTCATCCCTTTAGCCTGCATAATGGGTGTCCCACTGTTGTTTCACATGGCTTGTGGTCGTATATCTCTGAATATGGCGCTCCTACACAGCTCGTCGAGCCATTGGAACGAAATACCAGGTTGGGTTGGTCAATATTGCTTTGTAATGGGTATTATTTGATGCTAAGTTTGGTTTTATTGACATATTTCACAAGCATGTTTTTTTATGAAGACGACATGATAAGAGCTTAAGTAGTAACTACTTACAATTTCGATTATAGTCGATGCAAAATTTTAAATCGATGTCTCTCTCTGGTAGAAGTTTTCAAAATTCGAGTGAATTCATAATAGTTACTTATGCATGTTCCACTGAAACATGAGAATATGCAGGTACGTTGATGTTGTGCTCACCATTCCCAAGGGTTCCTTGTTTCCAATGTGTGCCATGAATTTAGCGTTTAGTAGGGAGATGATGGAGCAGCCATGCATTTTAGTACCTTTTGCGAATGCCAACCAATTAGCCGCTACGATGACATGTATATGATTGTATACATGTGTGTAAGGCAAGGATTCGATCTTTAAATTTCTCCTTTAAATTTGTTTGAAGACCTAATAATATAGGTTAATGTTTTAGTATCGTGAATTTGTGAATGATATAAAATCTTTTAATAATTTTTTTATTTTTCTCTTCTTTCATCAATTTATGGAATAACATTATGATTATCATTATTTTTGTTGGTGATATGTGATCATTTAGGATTGAGGGTGAAGATGAGTCTATCATACTTGTGGCACAAGGCAAGTAACACAATTGTTAACTTGTAAAAAGAGTACAAGGTCCTCTTTTGGCAAGAGGAAGTCATTCCCATTTTCCAATCGATTCTTCTTCCAAACCATTGCTCCACTCCAAAGAAGATTAAAGACAAGATTGGGAAAGCAAATCTTAACTTTGTGAAGCTTGCAAATTACATGGTCACTTGGATTGAGGCATGGGATGAGTTCAATAAATAGAAAGATCTGTATACATAATTGTTTGATGATGTCCCAACTTGTACAACGAGAACCAATAATAGGGATTCCTTTAAACATAGTGAAATTTGGATGGTGAGGTACACAATAGTTTTGCAAGATAAGTAAAGAATAAGTGGGTGACAAAAGGTGACAAAAGTAAAGAGTTAATTGGGAAGCTTAAAAGCTCAGGGAATATAGTATATTGGCTAAACTTGCTCTAAATCAAAGTCACTTAGGCATTAGCGAGCGTGTAAATACTTACCAATAATGTTTAAACATTGTAAAATATTTGACCACTTTGAGCTAGTGATGTGAGAGAATGCCATTTAACTTAATACCATTATTTTTATTCAAGATTTGATATCTAGTCTAAAAACTTAATAATGAAAATGGTATAATTTCTCCATGAATATGGGTATAAATTCCTTGTGAGAGAATGTCATTTAAGTCAATAGCATATTTTTGTTTATGATTTGGTACTTAGAATAAAAATTTAATAGTAGAAATAGGTATATAAGTTTTTCATGAGAGAATATCATTCATGTTAATAATATAATTTTTGTTTATGATTTGAAACTTGATTTAAAAAATCAATAATGAAAATGAGAATAAATTCATCATTACAAAAAACTATTTAAGTTATATTCATTATTTGATATATAGTCTAGAAACTCAATAATAGAAATGGGTAAAAATTTCTTAAGGGTTGATCTTCCTCATAAAATCTCACCAATTTTTTTAAAATAGATTATTTACATAAGTGACATAATTGATGATAGATTTTTTTGTCTTGATTTACCACCTCACATGAAAACATATTTTTTGTTGAATAAATAGAATCTTTGTCTTTTTAAGCCTTATATATTATAAGACAAGTTCTTGTTGCTTGTAGTTGAGGATCTTTCTCTAAATGTGTAACAAGAATTGTAAAGTGAGGTTGTTCTTCAAAGAAAGGAAAGGTAGACTCAAAGAGTGGTTCATGAACCTTGTTGATTGGTTTAAAAGGTTAACCCCCAAGAAAGAAAAGTAGTATCCAAAAGATGACGTGGTGAATATATTTTCTTTTTTAATGATTCTTTGAGATTTTGGGGACCAATATACCCCCTATTTGGGGAGGTTTGATCCCTAAAATGGGTCAATGTTCTATGATTATTTGATTATTTGTATGAACATTTCTAGTAAAAATGAGTCATTTTTGACATATATTCATGGGTAGATTAGTGATCATCATTTTCAAAAATTCAAATTTTTTTATATAGGTTATTTTAAATGTTAGGATGTTGTGGAGAATTTTATGGAATTCAAAGGATATGTGTGAAGGTAAAAGAAGGGAGTGATTTTGTATTGAGAAAAAATCCTTCATTTCTCTATTTATAGAGATTTTTTTACTATGGTGAAAATATAATTGCAAGGGCGAATTGATCTTAACAAAAAATATTTTTTTGGCCTCCCTACTACCCCTACTACAAGTTGTGTTTTCATTGTTGACAAGATAGAGAGTTCCAAATATTCAGATTCTTATTTTTTCTCCCCAATAATATTTTTTAATTGTGTTTATGAAGATAATTATGTTGTAGGTTATATGAAATTTGTCTAGCAAAGTATTTTACTTTTTTTCTTTTGAAGTATGTATTATGTTTGTTTCAAATAATGTCAATTTTAGTTGTTATAGATATGGTTGCATATGCTTGCATGAGGATGTTAGTAGTATATACACCTTTGTGTGTAAGTGTGTGTGTGTGTGTGTGTGTGTGTGTGTGAGAGAGAGAGAGAGAGAGAGAGAGAGAGAGAGAGACTAGTTTAGATTGGGTTTTTCATTAGAGAATTGTGTTTTAAAAAAGATAATTCTATAAGATTCTATCATTATATTCTAGTTAACTTTGTGATATCTATTAGAGAAGCAAGATCATAATATATCACTTAATATCTTTTTTACCTAGCTTGAGCACTTATTTTCCCCACGCATTGGTGGTATAAAAGGAAAATCAAGAGATACACCCACATGAGCATATGTTCATGTGATGTTCTAACAATACAATTTTCAAAGAGCACTTATTTTCCCCACACATTGGTCCAGGTTAAAAGTAAAATCTAGATATAAACACCCACATGGGTATAAGTTCACATAATGTTCTAAAGATACAAACACCTATCACAAGTTTTCTAAAAGTTCACATGTAAAAAACTTGACTCTTTTGATATAATTTTCCTTCAAGAAGTGAAGCTTCTTGTTTTAAACTTAAAATAGCCTTAAAGGATAATATGGCCTCATAATTTTCAATTCACCACCTTGCATAAGGATGGTCATGATAACTCATGCATTTTACTTTCCCCATGTTTATGTTCTTCCATTATTTATATGGGATAGAGCTAAACCATCACGTTGTGTGGATTATGCTTGACATTGATGGCCACGTGGCTAGCATTATTGGTGTTGATGCATAAAATAATGAGCCAAAAAGATGATATAATGGAGATGGCTATATCACAAACTAGCGCTCCTTTCTGATTGGCTCATTTATGATGACTTTAATTTTGTGGATTGAATTGAGGATAAAGAGGGAGATCTATTGAAGAAATGATTCATTAGAGAGTAAGAAGCTTGGCTTTATTTTAATAATCACTGAATATTGTCAAACCCAATTTTTTGGTGGTGGCATGCACAAGTGGATCCTTTATTTATGTGGTATAACCTTGATTTTTGCTTGATAGGGTCCTTATGTGGCTATAGATCACATCATGAATCATGGAAAGTACATGTTCAACTCTTTGCATATATGAGGGATGGTTAGTGAAAGTGAACCTAGCTATCATCCTTTTTTACCACTATCCCATCATGACTCATGGGAAGTACATGTTCAACTCTTTACATATGATGGATGGCTAGTGAAAGTGAAATTAGAGATCATCCTTTTTAACCACTATCCCTTCACATTTTAGGTTGTGAGCAATAATAGTTCTCACAAAATTTTCAACATGCAATTCTATTTGAATATGACACTTCTTTCTTTCTTACAAGAGAGTTCTATCCAACTCATTATATGGGTTTAGAACCTTAACCACATCTATCAATCATTTCTAGGTAGACTGAAAAGACATGTTTACTTACATTGCCACCTTTCTACAATATTATGGTAAACAAGTGGCAAATAACCGAAAATAGGTTGATGGAAATACCACTAAAGATTTTTTGAGGGTTTTAATTCAACTAGAAATAACCTATGTGACCTCGAACATTAGACCTTGGTTGTTAGGTTCAAGTATAAGCTTAAATTTAGTGAATACCACCACACTAATAGTGCTTGGATTAGATCCCACCTTCACTATGTTGAAGTTGGCAATAAATCCACTAAAGAATTCTTCAAATTCCTTTACCTCAAGTAGGTGATCTAGAACAACTTAAAGCTATTCAATTTTCTCTTTAACAACTCATTTCCCTCTCTAAGATTTATAAGGCCTTCCAAGACCATTATAATCTATTTTTTTCAAACACAAGAGAATCATACAAAGTACTCAAGCTTTAGAACAATGTTTGGGTGTTTCCTCTAATCTTGGTTTGTCTACTCAATCTTCTTGTGATTCTTCACTAAAACTTGATGAGCTTATTATTTTGTGCTTACACAAATAACCAATGAGAAGATCCATGACCTTTATAGCTTCCCTTATGAATTCTTCAAAGCTATAGGAAACCTGTGGTAACTCTACAAGGAAGCTCTTCTAAATAAAGGCTCAGATAATGACAAATAATTGGAAAATATTAAGTTTAGAGGTCAAAGGCTTAGAATCCTAAATTGATATCCATGTAGAATTTGTGCCAAAGTAGTGAACTAATTCATTTTGATAAGGATCACAATCAAAATATATCTTCACATGATCTTATGGGGACATTGTGTATGCCATTTATTGTATTTTAGATATGTATTATTTATACTACTGTCTTTTGATCATTTGTTACTCTGGCTGGAAAAACCCCCAATAAATGGTCGCTTAAAATGTAATGCTACTTGCAAATCTAACCACCTCATTCATTTTTGTGTCAAAAGAATGGCTAATCCGTTAAATTACAAAATCCCTGAATGGTTTAGTTCAATATTGACAAATAAATCAAAGATCTAGGGAACCTTGGGGTTGCAAGCTAAGTGGGCTTAACCTTGGGGAAAACTTCGTGGTTAAGTGTGCTTGAGTTGGAGTAGTACTGGGATGGGTGACCTCCTAGGAAGGCCCAGTGCTTCACCTCTGTGAGCATCACCTAGATGCAATGAATGCTAAGTGGAATTCATTATCATGAGAGATGGGTTCTTGTGAACCACTACTCATGAAACATGGGTCAATGAGTTTGACTCGTAAAACTACACGGTTGAATCCTGATAACAATATCATAATGAATCAAAGATCTTTCAAAATAAAAAAAAATAGTCATGTATTTATTTAGTTGATCAAGATTGTGATCCTTGGAAAATAATGAGGGGTAGAACAGCCAATTAGGCTTGAAAATCATGTATGTTAGTCCTTTGAACTTAGTTACAACCCTAGCGAGTGCATTCAAGAGGAAAACCCTATGGAAAGCTTTTACTATCTAAACAATACTCGTAAATCATGTAATTCTTGTGCACACATTGAAGTTTCTGCTGCTCACTTGACTGCAATGGCTCTACACTATACCATGAATTCATAGAACAAACAAAGGAGGCAGAGCATGTCTCTACTTTGAAATTTCACCGGAACTCCATCCATAGAAAACCTGCACAGTGCCATAAATACATATTATAAGTATAATGACGATGTTAAAGCTACAAGACCAAGGCAAAGAAGATATTCACTGGTTGATTTGAAGTTGCAGGGGTAATATCAACATTACTTACATAATTTACTGGTAATTCTAGAGCAGGGAGTAAGTGTGGAAGGCTAGGTGGGGTCAAATGACGGGTTTTCTAAAGTCTTGTCAACAGATCTATTTTGTGCATATCCTGCAATCATGGTATTCCATGAAACCACAAATTTTTGAGGACTTTTGTCAAACAGTTCGCGTGCCTTGTCTATGCTTCCACGCATTGCATATATGTATACCAGACCAGTTGCAAGTACAACATCTGACAAAAATCCTCTATCCCTTATGCTTCGACGACTATCCATACCCTGTTCCAGAGATCCCATTTGGCATAGGCTGGGAAAATGTTGGGAAAGATTGCCGAGTCTGGCTTGACAGCTGCCAATTGCATTTGCTTGAAAAATGCTTGAAAGTCTTGTCAACAAATCCATATCCCTGAGAACACATTTCTTCAAAGCATGCTGTCAAACAATTCACGTGCCTTGTATATGCTTCCACATTTCGGAAGCATGTCTACCGAAGCATTTCCAACTATGACACATCTGATGAAATTCCCCTATCCGTTATGCCTTTATGGACACCTATACCCTGTTCCAAAGCTCCTATTTTGGCACAGGCTGGGAGTACAATGCCAAATGTAAACTGTTCGGGTTAGAGATCTATTTGTTGCATATGGTGCAACAACACGACTTCTATGTGAAGAAAACCATGTCTTTTGTATGCTGCAATAACCATATTTCATCAGAGGCTATCTTTATGTGATCAAACATGTTATGGGCTTCACCATACTTTCACAGCGTGGGAATAGTGGGTTTCAGTTTGATTTTGTTTTGCTTATGTGCCGAAACTGCTGGCTTTCGACTGCTGACTGTAATAGCCACTGTTTAGGGGAACTGTTGCCTATTGATTGTAACGACGACCGTTTAGAGGAATGGAAACGTTGGAGAAAGGAACATTTTGAACAGATCCAACATGAGCCACCTAAGTTGTCAACAATTAAGAGTGTGGCGATTATTTTGTTAATCACTGATCTAATCTAGCACTCTATAACATGCAACGTATCTAAATTCAAAATTTATTTGATCTAGTTTCTATTAGTCTTATTATCTTCAAATATATCACTATTGTAGTTATATATTTTAGATAGGAAGGTGGACATGATCTAATCCTCTATTTCTAAATGTAAAATTTTTGATCTACAAGACCAACAACCTCGATATCTAATTGTTGTTCATGGGTGTATGGATGACAAAGTTTTAAGTATGTATCTATAGAGTTATGCATAGAAACAACCATCATTATATGGAACTTTGACATCATTAGATAGTTCTATAACAAAATCATCACAAGTAACCAAATGTTAGCCATCATTTGTTGGCATCCATCATCATCAACCATCAACAAATAACAATTCAATAAATTGATATCTTTTATCAAATAATACTTCAAGTATATAACTTTATTCATTAGTTTGCATTGAGCTTTAGTAAAAATTTAATGGTCAACTCAATGACATCTATTTCTAGCTCACATTGACATTCATTGCAAATCATTATCTCTTTATCACTATTAACTTGGTCTTGGGGCTTGACTAAGACACAATGAAGTCCTCAAATTGAATTGTTGCATAGAAAGCTCAATGGTGATCCTTAGCTCAACTATTAGTTTCCTTAGCTTAGATATAATTAAATGAACAACTTATGCATGTGTCAAATATCCATTTTGCTCAAGATAAATCAGCAATAATATGGATGTGATTGCACCTTTAGATGGGATCATTTCTACAATTGCATCCTAAACATTTAGATTCTCGAATATCAATTGTCTTATGCCTCTTATTAGTAACTTGGTTGTTATTTCTCAATTGCAACTCTTTGTTGCAAAATTGATATCAACCAAAATTTGTCCAGGTAATCAATTTTAAAATGTACACAACCCTAATCCATCTTATTTTCATTTTAACAAATGTCCAATTATAATCTCAATTAGTTTAGTTTAATTAATTAATTATATGGGCATGTGCAGGATCATGATGGGCCAAAAAGTGGTGATATGATGGGTATGTGTAGGGTATGTGGCTGACGACTTTTTTTAACCCAAAATTGATGAAATGAAAAAGATTTTTAAAGGAGAATCTTAGCTTTCCACTAATATAAATTATGCTTTACTTTGAATTTAATAAATAATTATTATTCATTTTTTATTTGAATTACGACTAAAGTCCCGATTGATAGGCTAATTGAAAAACTTATATAGCTTTCAAATGGTATTACATTTTTTGAATCCAAAACATATATCACATTTTATGCTTTGCATACTATAGGATTAAAAAAGTTTTGAATTTCATGAAGTTTTGACCAAGTTAAGGTGATCAGACATACAAATTTTTATATTTTTTAAAAGTTGTAATAAAAAATTCATAATTAATTATTTATTTGGAAAAAAAATTACAAAAAAGTATGCATCACATCGGGACATGAGTCCTCTACTTATATCTAAAATCTTATAAAAAAAATATTATCATTTTATTGTGGTTAGGGTGGTAAGATAAGCACTACTTATTTTTTCCCTGAAATTTAAATACTACTACATTGAAATTTTAAATTTTCACCAAATAGATTTTTTTTTTTTAAATAAACCTTGTAGTTTAGAAACTACATTCAATTTGCTATAGATTCTATTCTTACATATTTTTGAAATAATATAAATAACTTATTCAAATTTTTATGTCAAGTTGCTTAACTATGATTTTTCTAAATTTTTTGCCATTTAAGGACCTATTTTTTCCATGATGATCCTGTACATAATCATTTATGTCATTTATATATATGATTTAAAATTAAATTAAATTAAATTTATTATCCCTTTAGATATTGTTAGAGAAATATATTTCTCTTTAATATTCTTTCCACATATCTCTATCTCAATTCCTTACCACAAGATGTATTAAATTTGATAACAAATACCTCACTTGTCAAGAAGCTTAAATGTTAAGAATTTTAAATTTATTTCTATTTTCGTTATCTAATAAACAATAATTTAAAATTTTAAAATTAATTTGTAACATAATTAAATTGTATTTTTATGTGTATATAATTATTTAATTTATTTGTTTTAATTTGATTTACATTTAAAATTATATATATTAATTAAAAATACATCTAATTATTTTTAAATACTCTCATTCAAGGGATCTATTAATAAGAAATAAATAATTAAAATGAGGCAAAATGGTATTTATGTTAGGATTTGATTCAATTAAATAAATGGAGCCAAAATACTTTTTTCAAGAGAACAAAATTCAATAAGTTTGATTAATTTAAGTGTATTATAATTTTGAATCATAGAATTGATATCCTCAAATTTAAGGAGTTATTTTCCCTTCGAGTTTGTGTTTATTAGTACTTGCCAATAGATAAGGGTGCTATTGTATCCTTTGATTTTAATAATTGAAATAGTTTATTTTTAATTAAAATGAAATTCACTTTAGAATAGTTTTGTATTTATAATTTTCAATTATATATTGATAAACTGATAATAAAATTAAATTTTGTAACATGTTCAACAAATCTTGGTGTTTTTTGCAGTTGTTTATTTTTGTTATTTTAAAAAATATTTTAGTTCATATAATATTAGGATCTTGTTATTTTCAATTTTCTTGAAGATTTGATTTTATTAAGTCTAATAGATGGCTACATAATTCAACCATGACCATATGATCATTGTTAAGTTATTAGTAGCTTGTGGATCATTGCTACTTGTCTGTCAATAATTCATCAACCCCTTTGAATATTATTCCAATTCCTTCATACTTGGTTGTAGGTGGGAGTATAATTAAATTTATCATATCCTCCCCCTCTCATTTTAGATGTGTCTCTCTCACTCTTAAAGTATCTAATGTCACAATGCATTTTTGTTCACTACTCAACCTTATAAATCTTAGTGGTTGCACATCACTGATAAATACTAGGCACTTTATTATTAATCACAAATGACTTTTATCTAATATTTTTAAAATATATTGATTGAATGATTCATATTGAACATGACTAATCAACATGTGAGACACAATGTGTCTTGGCAATTCATGACCCATAAGTTAAATTTTCATTTGTCACATGGTCAAGTCAACGATTGTAACTTAACCAAGCATAGTGGCAATTGTGGAGCTACAATATTCTAATTAAGTTGCTTGAATTGTAGTGGGTTGGATAGTGCACATAGTAAGTTCCAACTACTCACAACTTAAACACTTTAAGTCCATGTGCATGGTGTTGCACCCCGTTCAGAAAGTAAAGTCATACACAAACATCCTTTGATGGCATTACACACTTTTGATGATACGAAGGCTATTGCCATGCAAGCCTTCTTTGTTGATTATGTTGGTCATGGCAATGACAAATGATGAATCTAATAAGTAAAATTTATTGTTATTTATACTTAATTAAACACTTCAATATTTTGAGATTTGAATTTTTATATTTAATTTGGAAAGTTTTAAATTTAATAAAACACTCATTTTTTGTTGACTAAAATTGCAACATCATATTTTATTACAAAGTAAAAGTAAATATATGTATTACTTTTCGATATTGATTCTTATTCCAATAATTTTAATATGTTTATTTTGATGATCTTATATTCACAATCTCTTTTCCTTAAATAAAAATAAAACTTATCTTCAATTATAATCTATAATAATTTAAGATAATATATGTCTCCCTCCCTTATGTGAGATTTTACGGTTTTTGTTATTACATCTAGTCATTAGCTAGATTTTTGTATAATTAAGTGAGTGATCCCATTTTTGTTGAATCAAACTCTGACATTACTGTGTTCCATAAAAAAATATAATAACGATAAATTCATATTTATTAAACAAATAATAAAAAAGTTGTGAATTATTTAATCTTCTACATTAAATTATGTTTTTAATTGTCGCATCTATATATTTATAAAAAGAAAAAAAACTATAAAGTAAATCTTTTTTGTTCAAATATTTAATTGTCATGTCCACCATTAAAAGACTCCTTCCATGTACACTTTTTACCTTTAAATCATAATTCATTCTATTAAGATAATAATAATTTTTTTAATAATATGAATATAATATTATTATTATTATATACAATAATACTAATATAATAAAAAGTAATTATAATAATAATATTTATTATTATTAATAAACTAATAAAGATATCATTAAACATGCATGATTATATAATTTATTATGATATACAATTAAATAAAATATAATAATATTTAATGTAATATTTAAATATTTTTAAGTACAATATAATAATAATTATATTAATATAATTATAGTAATATGTATTTATTATTATATATAATAATATCAAAGTAATAACTTAAAATTGCAATTACAAAGAAAATAAAATATTTTAATTAACAATGAATTTAACCATTGATTTTCTCAAACAAACTTTGTTTATATTAATACTTAATTATTCAATTTAATTTTAAGCTAAGAATTACAAGGTCAATTCATTTTAGATGATGTTTTATTGAAAAAATGAAATTATGAAAATAGAAATAGAAAAAAAAATTCTTTTATATGTTAATGTACCTATAACCCTAAACTTAACACTAACCCTAACCCTAAACCTTAATGTGACTCAAATATTAAATGTAAATTTAACCCTCACCTTATTTCTAAAACTAACACTAATTGTAATTGTAACCCTAAACATTACATTATTTCTCACCCCAACTTTAGCCCTAATCCTAAAGATGAATATAAAACTAATTGTAATTCTAACCCAAACTATAACCTCGACCTTAAAACTAACATTATTTATTGAACTTGACTCTAATAGTAATAGTAACTCTAACCCTAAAACCATAACTCCAACCCTATAACTAACATTAATTTTCTAAGTCTAACTCTAACTGTGACTCTTAACCCTAATTATTTATAGATTAATCAATTATAACACTAACCCTAAACCTAAATGTGACTCAAACATTAAATATAAATTTAATCCTAACCCTAACCTTATTTCTAAAAATAACACTAATTATAATGTAACCTTGACCATAACACTATTTCTGACCTTAACCTTAGCCTTGATCCTAAAGTTGATTATAAAAATAATTAAAACTCTAGCCATAGTGGTAATCCCAACCTTAAAACCAATATTATTTCCTAAATCTAACTCTAATTTAATAGTTACTCTAACCCTAATCGGAACCCCAACCCTAAAACTAACAATATTTCTAAATCTAACTCTACTCTAACCTTAACTCTTAATCCTAAATTGAACTAAAAATTTAACCCTAACTCAAACCTTTATAAAATCCTAATAAAAATTTAACCCTAAACCTAATTGAACCCTAACCCTTATTGAAACTTAATTCAACTCTAACCTTATTTGAACTTTATACCTTATCCTAACAAAAATTTACCTCTAAATGAGCCCTAAATGTAAATATAAATGTAACTAAATATCCCTAACCCTAACCTTATTTCTAAAACTAACATTAAGTGTAATTGTAACCCTAATCCCAACCCTAACTCTTGGAGTCAAGTTTCAATTAAGGTTAGTGTTCAATTAGGATTATAGTTAGGGTTTAATTAGGTTTACTTTTAGGGATAGTGTTAGGGTTCTATTAGGGTTAATATTTAGGGCTTACAATTAAATTAGGGTTAGGGTTCAATCAAGGTTAGTAAGTTTCCTACAAGCTCCAATTGGACAGCCATAAGCACTATACACCAAGAAGAGATTATCACAAGCCATCCCTCTAATTGTCATCATATATCCATTAACCATCTTCTTCATACCTTTAAAAAGAGAAACACTTCTTTATAATAATAAATTGATATAATTATAATATAATATAATATAATCATTATAATAATAAACTCTAACTCTAACTTTAAACCTAAATGAATTCTAACCCTTATTGGACCCTAATCCTAACCCTATTTAATTATAGTTCCCTTATTTAACCCTAATATTAAACCTAATTGAAAAACCCTAAACCTAGCCTTAACCAAAATCCTAATCGTAACCTCGAACTATATCCTAAAACCCTTATTTCTACCCTAAGCTTTATGTTTTATGATTTTTCTTTATATTTTTTTAATTAAATTGCTATAAATTATAAACACATGCCACTAATATTAAATTATTTTATTTTTTCATACCAAAAAGAATATTGGAACTTGCATTAATACCAACTTATATATTCATTACTTCTAACAAATGATAGATATTTGGTAACTATTAACTTTGTTTTTTATTAAAATATTTTATAAAAGTAAGAACTAGGCTAACTTTACTAGAATTATGTTCCTAATGGATTACAACATATTTATTCTCTTTTCATGGTTTATGGATAGACCCACAAAAGTTGTTTACAATTTGAGTGAGGAAGGAAAAGTTGCAAAAAATGACCTCATGCAAAAAAAAAAGGTTTTTGGGGTTCAAATGAACCCTTTGGTTTGAGCGAACCAAAAGAGGGTTCAAATGAACCTAGGTTTGAGCGAACAAAAAGAGGGTTTGAATGAACCCAGGTTTGAGCGAACCAATTAAATGCAAGGTCCCACCATTCCCACCAGAAAACACAAAGAAATTTTTTTTGGTAAAGGGGTTTGAATTAACTAGGGTTCAAATGAACCCTGGTTCGCCCGAACCCCCCTTTTCCCACCTTCTCACCCTCTGGCACCACAAAAGTCCAGAATTTTGCGCTTTGACGCTCGAGTTGAGGATGAAAATGGAGGAGACTTCACAGACCCAATTGGATGATGGTAGTCCTCAAAATGAGCCATCCAACGAATATAATTTTAATATGTTTTGGTTTTATTATGTATTTTTTTTTTTTAGTTTTATTAAACATAGGTTTTTCATTGAAAATCAAGCTCTCTATTTTGCACATGTGTAAAAATAACAAACTATAAAAAACAAAATTTTAAAAATATGAGTGCAACAGATATTGAAGTCCTTGATCCAACCAAAAAAATTTGAATTTCGATACATACAAAAAAGTTACGCGTTATACAGTCCGCCTATGTCTGAATTGTAATTGGTTTGACTTTGAAACTTGATTAAGGAAAAAATATTCAATAAAACACTATAAAACCAATTGGAAGCACTATATATCATAGTTACAAATCTAAATTCGAAAAAATTAGAATTTCATCCTTCATGGAAAAAAAGTTATGCATTATACGGTGAGCGTCACTCCTTAAAAATGTTGTTTACTAAAAAAAAACTAGTTTTCGAAGGAAATGGACAAAGAAGTGCAATCTAATTCAATTTTTTTTGAAAAAAATATATTTAGAATCTATATACAAAATGTCACAAATCACTAGTTTGCATCATCTTCCAATTCATCATGGTTTGGCCTCTATAAGTGCCTAAAAGTGAAGATTTAGTTAGAAAAAAATATTTTAGTGTCCAGTTTGGCCAAAAATTGTAAACCAATATTGTGGGATCACCCTTATAGTAATTTATAATACAAGGAATTGCAAAGGCATTTAAGCACATCATTGATGTGTTGAACTACATATTTTAGCTTTTATATAATTAGTGATTAGAGAAATAAAAATTAATTACTAGATGCTTATTCTTCATAGAAAAATGAAATGATGGTCATGAAATAATAAATGGTTAGTAAAATTCAAATTCAATTATGATGGACAATGTATGTGTGCGATAAAATTATCTTGCATAGTATAAGCATTGATTAGTGATGTGGCATGTGGATCCTACTATGCTTACCATTTCATTCATTGTGTGATCACTTTAATGCTTGCCACCTTTTTTATAACAAAATCTTGCTCGCATAACCACTATTACCAGGTCATAATCAAACTTGAAAGTATGCACACTTTTAACAACATAAAATTATTGTGCTCAATATGTCCTAAAATAGCCTAGTGCATATTATATGTGTGGTTATTGCACAACTATATTGGATGTAAGAATTTACGTATACATACAGTCTGGATATGGACAATAGGGTAGTTGAGCATGTTTCAATAGTTGTGATTATATGTTAATTTAATGTTTTGAAGTTGTACAACTATTAATGTGAAATTCATTATAAATGATAAGAAAGAAAATAATAATCTAAAAGAACTAAAATTTGATGTTATATATAGAATATGTGTAGTTAAACAAGGTATGTGCTCATCATTGTTATGTCATAAGCAATATTTTTGCCTCTTCCACCAATGTCATCATGCATATCCACCATGGACTCTTCCACATATGTCATCATGCACATCCATCATGAAGTCGACCTTGTTCCTACTACACCTTTTAATTTTCTTTCTTTCTCTATGGCTACTTTGTTAAGAAATATGGTTTTTGACCCTAATTCCCATGACCATCAACAAGAAAACACCTTAATTTCTACATGTAAGTGTAATAAAACCTACCTAAATTATTGTGTGCTGATGTTTAGAAATATTTTTCTACAACTACTTGTTCAATTCATATAGCTCTGCTACATTGCTTGGAAGTGCGAGGTTTATGTTACAGATTGTAACCACAATTGCCTAAGGAAATGCATAGATTGTCTTGTTACCTATAATACAACACTCACCAGACATGAGACAACTAAGGATGACAACATTTCATTTATTTGCACAATATTGATTCAAGAGGGTGTGTTCTACATGGATTTGTATAAGGTTACAATAGGAAACATGGCTTATAAGAAAAGGGAAATTAAAATGTAAAATTCGTGTCTTTGAGGTATGTCTACAATTATCATACCTTCCTAATCTCCATGTTTTACTATTTTCCATAGACTTTGCCTATTAAATTGCTATAAATTATAAACACATGCCACTAATATTAAATAATTTAGTTTTTTCATGCAAAAAAGACATTGGAACTTGTATTAATACCAACTTATATGTTCAAACTAGGCTAACTTTAGTAGAATTATGTTCCTTATGGATTACAACATATTTATTTTCTTTTAATGGTTTGATGACTTTAAGCACATCATTAATGTGTTGAATTATATAATTATATAATTTATCTAATTAGTGATTAGAGAAATACAAAATCAATTGTTAGGTGTTCATATAAATATGAAATGAGGGTCATGAAATAATAAATGGTTAGTAAAATTTAAATTTTATTATGATGGACAATGTATAAACTAACATATATATCTTAAGGATAATTTGTGAGAGATATTCTTTTCGAGACATAAATTTTTTAATTAATTTATTTTTAAATTTTTTTAAATGGAATAATGAGAAAAAATAAAATAAAATAAATTTATATATTTTATTAATTTTATGTGACATAATGAGAAAAAATAGATACCTTCTAAGAGATATCTCTACACATATTTTATATAAGTTATCTTCAGAAATATATGCTAGTTAAACTCTTTCTCGAGACGGTTTTCCAACCTTAATTTATCAAAAAGATTGATTGAACCAGACATTTATGCTACTTAAGCTGTTTCATCAAACTTTATTGATGTGGGACACTTTTGCTACCTTAATCTATCAAAAAGATTGATTGAACCAGACATTTTCACCTTAAAATCAATGATCAATTGACACTTCTACATTGACGTGATTACTGAATTGAAAGAAGGTTGAAATTTGAAAGGAAGGAATCATATTCATGGCTGAAACGTGCAACATCTGTAAGAGGTAAAGGCCTGTCTGGTATTTCAGGAATGTTGGAATCTCCCTTAAGCATCTTCAAAGCTTCAGCTATACTCGGCCTAAATGCAACCATAACGTGTGCGCACAGAATGCCCACTAAAACAAATCTTTCCATTACTCTCTCAGGCCCACTCTCAAGGATTCTTCTGTCCACCACATCCAAAGTTTTCCCTGATTTTACAAGCCTCCACGCCCAATCTGTAATGAGATAATCGGACGGGAGCTCAACGCAATTATCGAGAGCTTTTCTGCCGCTCATAATCTCCAACAGAACTACACCAAAGCTGTAGACGTCGCTCCGATCTGAGAGTTGCCCATACAGAGCATATTCAGGAGCCAAGTAACCCTGCGTACCAGCTATTCTTGTCGTGAGCTCCGATTGCCCTTCTGCCGTCATTCTCGCGAGCCCAAAATCAGCAACGCAGGCATTCATGTGATCATCCAGCAGAATGTTAGTGGGCTTAATATCTCTGTGATATATGGCAGGCTGGACGCCGAAGTGCAGATAGCACAGTCCCTCAGCAGTACCGATGGCGATGTTCTTACGCTGCTCCCAACTTAAAGCCGCCTTCTTTTCACCCCCTTCTTCGAAAATATGCCGATCAAGGCTTCCATTAGCCATGTAGTCATACACAAGATACTGCTGGCGTCCTTCTGTGTCGTCGCTGGAGACACAGAAGCCTCGCAAAACCACCAGATTCCGGTGCCTAATGCTGTTGATGATTTCCGCCTCGTTTATGAACTCGGAATCTCCTTCACAAGCACAGCTTTTGAATCTCTTCACCGCGATCTGGTGGCCGTCGGAGAGCACGCCCTTATAAACAGTCCCGAAACCACCCTCCCCGATCACATTTGCTCCATTGAAATTACCCGTTGCTGCCCTGATCTCCTCTATGTCGAACCAGACTGCGCCCGTATTAGGCTTCACAATGGACTTTAAAAGGCTTTTATTCATACCCACAAAGCGTTTGTGCTTATCAGCGCCCACACCGTTTCGCCTTACCCACCACCAGTAACAGATCACAACAGAGGACAGCAGAAGAATGCCCATAACAGCGCCCAAACTGATGTACGCCAAAATTCTGGTACGAGACGCGACCTCCTTGTTGAGAAAAGGCACGCGGAGAATGCACGCGGCAGTCTGTATATTCTTGGGCCCAAATTCGTTCACCACTCCAGCAGCATACAGACATACGAAATAGTAGCATTTCAGATTTGTTTTCTCTGTAATGTTTTCGATTCCAGCTGTTAACTTGACCCGCGCGACTGCTCCGCTCGCATGGCATGTACTGCAACTAGTGGTGAGAGAAAGATCTCCTTTACAGGCCGTGTCCAGCGAAGTCTCCTGCATTTTATCGATCCAGTCTTGCTTAGTCTGTATGCCGGCGCACAGACTGGGACTCGACACAAAGTCGGATACATTGGTGAAAGTGCGCAGAACCAAGTTAGATGGAAGACCAAACGACGTTAGCTTCTGCTGAAATGTGGTGAGGCAGGCAACGGCAGAGGCATAGTCGGGAAGTTCGAACATGGACTTATCTCGGAGGTATTGAGCAAGCCCCACCCCAAACACACTGGTTAAGGTAGTTTGACAAGTTTCCAGTTCCTGATCACTTTGAATGGATCGACAATCATCTGTGTTCCACGAAATTTGAGTAACATAGTCCAGATTGATTGGGCACTCAGCATTAGTCATTCCCACCAAACAGAGTAACAGTAATACTCTGAGAATTTTCATCTTCATTTTTATCATCTCAAAGACTATCAGCTGGAACCTTTGCCGACAAGAAATGTATTTGACTGCCGACTGCTGTGCGCCCATTGGTCTGGCAAATGCAAATTTTCCACGTTTTATTTTTTTTCTTTGGAAAATGCACCATGACTTTTAGTGGCGAACAGTTACAGCTCGACAATCGAAAATTTTCCAACGAGTAGTTACTTTAGTGGAAGACGTGTTAAACTTGTTTTTTTGGGGTTTGCAACCTTAGGAAAGTAGATAATGCCCCTTCGGATTTCCAGTGGCCTACAGCCTAATTTGAGGATGCATGCGTTTATTGCACGTTGGGTCAATGAGTTGGGCTTAACGAGCACACTCGAAGATCGACTATTAGGTGGCTCGTGCGGGGTCTGTTCAATCCATTCCTTTCGCCAACCCCGAATCCATTCTTCTAAACGGCAGCCGTTACAATCAGCAGTTAGCGTTTCCCCTAAACAGTCGCCGTTACGGTCAGCAGTTGGAAGCCAGCAGCTCCCACGCATAAGCAAAACAAATTCAAACTCAAACTCACTGTTCCTGCGCTCCGAATGTTTCGTGAAGCCTGTAATGTTTTTATGAATGTATTAATGTGAGTGATTTTTTTCTTGAGGGAATCGGGTTGGTAGGTGACCAAGGATCCATCCGGAATGGCCACAAACACAACGGAGCAGCATTCGACAAATCTGTTAACGCTTTCTTTCATGAACACGTTGTATGATCCATATTGGGAGGGATCAAATTTGTGAGGGGTCATCCCTTTAGCCTGCATAATGGGTGTCCCACTGTTGTTTCACATGGCTTGTGGTCGTATATCTCTGAATATGGCGCTCCTACACAGCTCGTCAAGCCATTGGAACGAAATACCAGGTTGGGTTGGTCAATATTGCTTTGTAATGGGTATTATTTGATGCTAAGTTTGGTTTTATTGACATATTTCACAAGCATGTTTTTTATGAAGACAACATGATAAGAGCTTAAGTAGTAACTACTTACAATTTCGATTATAGTCGATGCAAAATTTTAAATCGATGTCTGTCTCTGGTAGAAGTTTTCAAAATTCGAGTGAATTCATAATAGTTACTTATGCATGTTCCACTGAAACATGAGAATATGCAGGTACGTTGATGTTGTGCTCACCATTCCCAAGGGTTCCTTGTTTCCAATGTGTGCCATGAATTTAGCGTTTAGTAGGGAGATGATGGAGCAGCCATGCATTTTAGTACCTTTTGCGAATGCCAACCAATTAGCCGCTACGATGACATGTATATGATTGTATACATGTGTGTAAGGCAAGGATTCGATCTTTAAATTTTTCCTTTAAATTTGTTTGAAGACCTAATAATATAGGTTAATGTTTTAGTATCGTGAATTTGTGAATGATATAAAATCTTTTAATAAAATTTTTATTTTTCTCTTCTTTCATCAATTTATGAAATAACATTATGATTATCATTATTTTTGTTGGTGATATGTGATCATTTAGGATTGAGGGTGAAGATGAGTCTATCATACTTGTGGCACAAGGCAAGTAACACAATTGTTAACTTGTAAAAAGAGTACAAGGTCCTCTTTTGGCAAGAGGAAGTCATTCCCATTTTCCAATCGATTCTTCTTCCAAACTATTGCTCCACTCCAAAGAAGATTAAAGACAAGATTGGGAAAGCAAATCTTAACTTTGTGAAGCTTGCAAATTACATGGTCACTTGGATTGAGGCATGGGATGAGTTCAATAAATAGAAAGATCTGTATACATAATTGTTTGATGATGTCCCAACTTGTACAACGAGAACCAATAACAGGGATTCCTTTAAACATAGTGGAATTTGGATGGTGAGGTACACAATAGTTTTGCAAGATAAGTAAAGAATAAGTGGGTGACAAAAGGTGACAAAAGGTGACAAAAGTAGAGAGTTAATTGGGAAGATTAAAAGCTCAGGGAATATAGTATATTGGCTAAACTTGCTCTAAATCAAAGTCACTTAGGCATTAGCAAGCATGTAAATACTTACCAATAATGTTTAAACATTGTAAAATATTTGACCACTTTGAGATAGTGATGTGAGAGAATGCCATTTAACTTAATAACATTATTTTTATTCAAGATTTGATATCTAGTCTGAAAACTTAATAATCAAAATGGTATAATTTCTCCATGAATATGGGTATAAATTCCTTGTGAGAGAATGTCATTTAAGTCAATAGGATATTTTTGTTTATGATTTGGTACTTAGAATAAAAATTTAATAGTAGAAATAGGTATATAAGTTTTTCATGAGAGAATATCATTTATGTTAATAATATAATTTTTGTTTATGATTTGAAACTTGATTTAAAAACTCAATAATGAAAATGAGAATAAATTCATCATTACAGAAAACTATTTAAGTTATATTCATTATTTGATATCTAGTCTAGAAACTCAATAATAGAAATGGGTAAAAATTTCTTAAAGGTTGATCTTCCTCATAAAATCTCACCAATTTTTTTAAAATAGATTATTTACATAAGTGACATAATTGATGATAGATTTTTTTGTCTTGATTTACCACCTCACATGAAAATATATTTTTTGTTGAATATTGAGAATCTTTGTCTTTTAAAGCCTTCTATATTATAAGACAAGTTCTTGTTGCTTGTAGTTGAGGATCTTTCTCTAAATGTGTAACAAGAATTGTAAAGTGAGGTGGTTCTTGAAAGAAAGGAAAGGTAGACTCAAAGAGTGGTTCATGAACCTTGTTGATTGGTTTAAAAGGTTAACCTCCAAGAAAGAAAAGTAGTATCCAAAAGATGACGTGGTGAATATATTTTCTTTTTTAATGATTCTTTGAGCTTTTGGGGACCAATATACCCCCTATTTGGGGAGGTTTGATCCCTAAAATGGGTCAATGTTCTATGATTATTTGATTATTTGTATGAACATTTCTAGTAAAAATGAGCCATTTTTGACATATATTCATGGGTAGATTAGTGATCATCATTTTCAAAAATTCAAATGTTTTTATATAGGTTATTTTAAATGTTAGGATGTTGTGGAGAATTTTATGGAATTCAAAGGATATGTGTGAAGGTAAAAGAAGGGAGTGATTTTGTATTGAGAAAAACTCCTTCATTTCTCTATTTATAGAGATTTTTTTACTATGGTGAAAATATAATTGCAAGGGAAAATTCATCTTAACAAAAAGTATTTTTTTGGCCTCCCTACTACAAGTTGTGTTTTCATTGTTGACAAGATAGAGAGTTCCAAATATTTAGATTCTTATTTTTTATCCCCAATAATATTTTTTAATTGTGTTTATGAAGATAATTATGTTGTAGGTTATATAAAATTTTTCTAGCAAAGTATTTTACTTTTGTTCTTTTGAAGTATGTATTATGTTTGTTTAAAAATAATGTCAATTTTAGTTGTTATAGATATGGTTGCATATGCTTGCATGAGGATGTTAATAATATATACACCTTTGTGTGTAAGTGTGTGTGTGTGTGAGAGAGAGAGAGAGACTAGTTTAGATTGGGTTTTTCATTAGAGAATTGTGTTTTAAAAAAGATAATTCTCTAAATTCTATCATTATATTCTAGTTAACTTTGTGATATCTATTAGAGAAGCAAGATCATAATATATCACTTAATATCTTTTTTACCTTGAGGGCACTTAATCTCCCCACGCATTGGTGGTATAAAAAGAAAATCAAGAGATACACCCACATGAGCATAAGTTCATGTGATGTTCTAACAGTACAATTTTCAAAGAGCACTTATTTTCCCCACACATTGGTCCAGGTTAAAAGTAAAATCTAGATATAAACACCCACATAGGTATAAGTTCACATGATGTTCTAAAGATACAAACAGCTATCACAAGTTTTCTAAAAGTTCACATGTAAAAAACTTGACTCTTTTGATATAATTTTCCTTCAAGAAGTGAAGCTTGTTTTTTTGAACTTAAAATAGCCTTAAAGGATAATATGGCCTCATAATTTGCAATTCACCACCTTGCATAAGGATGGTCATGATAACTCATGCATTTTACTTTCCCCATATTTATGTTCTTCCATTATTTATATGGGATAGAGCTAAACCATCATGTTGTGTGGATTAGGCTTGACATTGATGGCCACGTGGCTAGCATTATTGGGGTTGATGCATAAAATAATGAGCCAAAAATATGATATAATGGAGATGGCTATATCACAAACTAGCACTCCTTTCTGATTGGCTCATTTATGATGACTTTAATTTTGTGGAATGAATTGAGGATAAAGAGGGAGATCTATTGAAGAAATGATTCATTAGTGAGCAAGAAGCTTGGCTTTATTTTAATAATCACTGAATATTGTCAAACCCAATTTTTTGGTGGTGGCATGCACAAGTGGATCCTTTATTTATGTGGTATAACCTTGATTTTTCCTTGATAGGGTCCTTATGTGGCTATAGATCACATCATGAATCATGGAAGTACATGTTCAACTCTTTGCATATATGATGGATGGTTAGTGAAAGTGAACCTAGATATCATCATTTTTTACCACTATCCCATCATGACTCATGGGAAGTACATGTTCAACTCTTTGCATATGATCGATGGCTAGTGAAAGTGAAATTAGAGATCATCCTTTTTAACCACTATCCCTTCACATTTTAGGTTGTGAGCAATAATGGTTCTCACAAAATTTTCAACATGCAATTCTATTTGAATATGACACTTCTTTCTTACTTACAAGAGAGTTCTATCCAACTAATTATATGGGTTTAGAACCTTAACCACATCTATCAATCATTTCTAGGTGGACTGAATAGACATGTTTACTTATGTTGCCACCTTTCTACAATATTATGGTAAACAAGTGGCAAATAACCAAAAATAGGTTGATGAAAATACAACTAAAGATTTTTTGAGGGTTTTAATTCAACTAGAAATAACCTATGTGACCTCGAACATTAGACCTTGGTTGTTAGGTTCAAGTATAAGCTTAAATTTAGTGAATACCACCACACTAATAGTGCTTGGATTAGATCCCACCTTCACTATATTGAAGTTGGTGATAAATCCACTAAAGAATTCTTCAAATTCCTTTACCTCAAGTAGGTGATCTAGAACAACTTAAAGATATTCAATTTTCTCTTTAACAACTCATTTCCCTCTCTAAGATTTATAAGGCCTTCCAATACCATTATAATCTATTTTTTTCAAACACAAGAGAATCATATAAAGTACTCAAGCTTTAGAACAATGTTTGGGTGTTTCCTCTAATCTTGGTTTGTCTACTCAATCTTCTTGTGATTCTTCACTAAAACTTGATGAGCTTATTATTTTGTGCTTACACAAATAACCAATGAGAAGATCCATGACCTTTATAGCTTCCCTTATGAACTCTTCAAAGCTATAGGAAACTTGTGGTAACTCTACAAGGAAGCTCTTCTAAATAAAGGCTCAGATAATGACAAACAATTGGAAAATATTAAGTTTAGAGGTCAAAGGCTTAAAATCCTAAATTGATATCCATGTAGAATTTGTGCCATAGTAGCAAACTAATTCATTTTGATAAGGATCACAATCAAAATATATCTTCGCATGATCTTATGGGGACATTATGTATGCCATTTATTGTATTTTAGATATGTATTATTTACACCACTGTCTTTCGATCTTTTGTCACTATGGCTAGAAAAACCCATAATAAATGGTCGCTTAAAATGTAATGCTACTTGCAAATCTAACCGCCTCATTCATTTTTGTGTCAAAAGAATGGCTAATTCAGTAAATTACAAAATCCCTGAATGGTTTCATTCAATATTGACAAATAAATCAAAGATCTAGGGAACCTTGGGGTTGCAAGCTAAGTGGGCTTAACCTTGGGGAAAACTTCATGGTTAAGCATGCTTGAGCTAGAGTAGTACTAGGATGGGTGACCTCCTGGGAAGGCCCAGTGTTTCACCTCTGTGAGAATCACCTAGATGCAATGAATGCTAAGTGGAATTCATTATCATGAGAGATGGGTTCTTGTGAACCACTACTCATGAAACATGGGTCAATGAGTTTGAATCGTAAAACTACATGATTGAATCCTGATAACAATATCATAATGAATCAAAGATCTTTCAAAATAAAAAAATAGTTATGTATTTATTCAATTGATCAAGATTGTGATCCTTGGAAAATAATGAGGGGTAGAACAACCAATTGGGCTTGAAAATCATGTACGTTAATCCCTTGAACTTAGTTACAACCCTGGCGAGTGCATTCAGGAGGAAAACCCTATGGAAAGCTTTTACTATCCAAACAGTACTTGTAAATCATGTAATTCTTGTACACACATTGAAGTTTTTGCTACTCACTTGACTGCAATAGCTCTACACTATACCATGAATTCATAGAACAAAAAAAGGAGGCAGAGCATGTCTCTACTTTGAAATTTCACTGGAACTCCATCTGTAGAAAACCTATACAGTGCCATAAATACATATTATAAGTACAATGATGATGTTAAAGCTACAAGACCAAGGCAAAGAAGATATTCACTGGTTGATTTGAAGTTGCAAGGGTAATATCAACATTACTTACATAATTTACTGGTAATTCTAGAGCAGGGAGTAAGTGTGGAAGGCTACGGTGGGGTCAAACAAGGGCTTTTCTAAATTCTTGTCAACAGATCTATTTTGTGCATATCCTGCAATCATGGTATTCCATGAAACCACAATTTTTTGAGAAATTTTTTCAAATAGTTCGCGTGCCTTGTCTATGCTTCCACGCATTGCATATATGTCTACTAGACCAGTTGCAAGTACAAATTTTGACAAAAATCCTCTATCCCTTATGCTTCGATGACTATCCATACCCTGTTCCAGAGATCCCATTTGGCATAGGCTGGGAAGATGTTGGGAAAGATTGTCGAGCCTGGCTTAACAACTACCAATTGCATTTGCTTGAAAAAATGCTTGAAAGTCTTGTCAACAAATCCATATCCCTGAGAACACATTTCTTCAAAGCATTTTTTCAAACAATTCATGTGCCTTGTCTATGCTTCCACATTTCAGAAGCATGTCTACCAAAGCATTTCCAACTATGACACATCTAATAAAATTCCCCTATCCTTTATTCCTTTATGGACACCTATACCTTGTTCCAAAGCTCCTATTTTGGCACAGGCTTGGAGTACAATGCCAAATGTAAACTATTTGGGTTAGAGATCTATTTGTTGCATATGGTGCAACAACACGACTTCTATGTGAAGAAAATCATGTCTTTTGTATGCTGCAATAACCATATTTCATCAAAGGCTATCTTTATGTGATCAAACATGTTACGGGCTTCACCACACTTTCACAATGTGGGAACAATGGGTTTGAGTTTGAGTTTGTTTTGCTTATGTGTTGAAACTGTTGGGGTTTCGACTGTTGACCATAACAGCCACTATTTAGGGGAACCGTTGCCTATTGATTGTAACAACAACCATTTAGAGGAATGGAAACATTGGCGAGAGAAACAGTTTGAATAGATCCAACATGAGCCATCTAATTTGTCAACACTTAAGAGTGTGGTGATTATTTTGTTAATCACTGATCCAATCTAGCACTCTATAACATGCAACGTATCTAAATTCAAAATCTATTTGATCTAGTTTCTATTAGTCTTATTATCTTCAAATAGATCATTATTGTAGTTATATATTTTAGATAGGAAGGTGGACATGATCTAATCCTCTATTTCTAAATGTAAATTTTTTGATCTACAAGACCAACAACCTCGATATCTAATTGTTGTTCGTGGGTGTATGGATGAAAAAGTTTTAACTATGTATCTATAGAGTTTTGCATAGAAACACCCATCATTATATGGAACTTTGACATCATTAGATAGTTCTATAACAAAAGCATCACAAGTAACCAAGCATTAGCCATCATTTGTTGGCATCCATCATCATCAACCATCAACAAATAACAATTCGATAAATTGATATCTTTTATCAAATAATACTTCAAGTATATAACTTTATTCATTAGTTTGCATTGAGCTTTAGTAAAAATTTAATGGTCAACTCAATGATATCTATTTCTAGCTCACATTGACATTCATTGCAAATCATTATCTCTTTATCACTATTAACTTGGTCTTGGGGCTTGACTAAGACACAATGAAGTCCTCAAATTGAATTGTTGCATAGAAAGCTCAATGGTGGTCCTTAGCTCAACTATTAGTTTCCTTAGCTTAGATATAATTAAATGAACAACTTATGCATGTGTCAAATATCCATTTTGCTCAAGATAAATCAGCAATAATATGGATGTGATTGCACCTTTAGATGGGATTATTTCTACAATTGCATCCTAAACATTTAGATTCTCGAATATCAATTGTCTTATGCGTCTTATTAGTAACTTGGTTGTTATTTCTCAATTGCAACTCTTTGTTGCAAAATTGATATCAACCAAAATTTTCCCCTAGTCAATTTCAAAATACACAACCCTAATCCATCTTATTTTCATTTAAAAAAATATCCAATTATAATCTCAATTAGTTTAGTTTAATTAATTAATTATATGGGCATGTGCAGGATCATGATGGGCCAAAAAGTGGTGATATGATGGGTATGTGTAGGGTATGTGTCTGACGACTTTTTTTTACCCAAAATTGATGAAATGAAAATGATTTTTAAAGGAGAATATTAGCTTTCAACTAATATAAATTATTCTTTACTTTTAATTTAATAAATAATTATTAGTCATTTTCTATTTGAATTACGACTAAAGTCCTGATTGATAGGCTAATTGAAAAACATCTATAGCCTTCAAACGGTATTACATTTTTTGAATCCAAAACATGTATCACATTCTATGCTTTGCATACTATATGATTAAAAAGGTATTGAATTTCATGAAGTTTTGACCAAGTTAAGGTGATCAGACATACGAGTTTTTATATTTTTTAAAAGTTGTAATAAAAAATTCATAATTAATTATTTACTTGGAAAAAAATTACAAAAAAGTATGCATCACATTGGGACATGAGTCCTCTACTTATATCTAAAATCTTAAAAAAAATATTATCATTTTATTGTGGTTAGGGTGGTAAGATAGACACTACTTATTTTTTCCCTGAAATTTAAATACTACTGCATTGAAATTTTAAATTTTCACCAAATATATATATTTTTTAAATAAACCTTGTAGTTTAGAAACTACATTCAATTTTCTATAGATTCTATTCTTACATATTTTTGAAATAATATAAATAACTTATTCAAATTTTTATGTCAAGTTGCTTAACTATGGTTTTGCTAAATTTTTCGCCATTTAAGGGCCTATGTTTTCCATGATGATCTTGCACATAATCATATATGTCATTTATATATATGATTTGAAATTAAATTAAATTAAATTTATTATCCCTTTAGATATTGTTAGAGAAATATATTTCTCTTTAATATTCTTTCCACATATCTCTATCTCAATTCCTTACCACTATAAGATGTATTAAATTTGATAACAAATACCTCACTTGTCAAGAAGCTTAAATGTTAAGAATTTTAAATTTATTTCTATTTTCGTTATCTAATAAACAATAATTTTAAATTTTAAAATTAATTTGTAACATAATTAAATTATATTTTTATATGTATATAATTATTTAATTTATTCGTTTTAATTTGATTTACATTTAAAATTATATATATCAATTAAAAATACATCTAATTATTTTTAAATACTCTCATTCAAGGGATCTATTAATAAGAAAGAAATAATTAAAATGAGGAAAAATGGTATTTATGTTAGGATTTGATTCAATTAAATAAATGGAGCCAAAATATTTTTTTCAAGAGAAAAAACTTCAATAAGTTTGATTAATTTAAGTGTATTATAATTTTGAATCATAGAATTGATATCCTCAAATTTAAGGAGTTATTTTCCCTTCGAGTTTGTGTTTATTAGTACTTGCCAATAGATAAGGGTGCTATTGTATCCTTTGATTTTAATAATTGAAATAGTTTATTTTTAATTAAAATGAAATTCACTTTAGAATAATTTTGTATTTATAATTTTCAATTATATATTGATAAACTGATAATAAAATTAAATTTTGTAACATGTTCAACAAATCTTGGTGTTTTTTGCAGTTGTTTATTTTTGTTATTTATAAAAAATATTTTAGTTCATATAATATTAGGATCTTGTTATTTTCAATTTTCTTGAAGATTTGATTTTATTAAGTCTAATAGATGGCTACATAATTCAACCATGACCATATGATCATTGTTAAGTTATTAGTAGCTTGTGGATCATTGCTACTTGTTTGTCAATAATTCATCAACCCCTTTGAATATTATTCCAATTCCTTCATACTTGGTTGTAGGTGGGAGTATAATTAAATTTATCATATCCTCCCCCTCTCATTTTAGATGTGTCTCTCTCACTCTTAGAGTATCTAATGTCACAATGCATTTTTGTTCACTACTCAACCTTATAAATCTTAGTGGTTGCACATCACCTATAAATACTAGGCACTTTATTATTAATCACAAATGACTTTTATCTAATATTTTTAAAATATATTGATTGAATGATTCATATTGAACATGACTAATCAACATGTGAGACACAATGTGTCTTGGCAATTCATGACCCATAAGTTAAATTTTCATTTGTCACATGGTCAAGTCAACGATTGTAACTTAACCAAGCATAGTGGCAATTGTGGAGCTACAATATTCTAATTAAGTTGCTTGAATTGTAGTGGGTTGGATAGTGCACATAGTAAGTTCCAACTACTCACAACTTAAACACTTTAAGTCCATGTGCATGGTGTTGCACCCCGTTAAGAAAGTAAAGTCATACACAAACATCCTTTGATGGCATTACACACTTTTGATGATACGAAGGCTATTGTCATGGAAGCCTTCTTTGTTGATTATGTTGGTCATGGCAATGATAAATGATGAATCTAATAAGTAAAATTTATTGTTATTTATACTTAATTAAACACTTTAATATTTTGAGATTTGAATTTTTATATTTAATTTGGAAAGTTTTAAATTTAATAAAACACTCATTTTTTGTTGACTAAAATTGCATCATATTTTATTACAAAGTAAAAGTAAATATATGTATTACTTTTCGATATTGATTCTTATTCCAATAATTTTAATATGTTTATTTTGATGATCTTATCTTCACAATCTATTTTCCTTAAATAAAAATAAAACTTATCTTCAATTATATAATCTATAATAATTTAAGATAATATATGTCTCCCTCCCTTATGTGAGCTTTTACGGTTTTTGTTATTACATCTAGTCATTAGCTGGATTTTTGTATAATTAAGTGAGTGATCCCATTTTTGTTCAATCAAACTCTGACATTACTGTGTTCCATAAAAAATATATTAACGATAAATTCATATTTATTAAACAAATAATAAAAAAGATGTGAATTATTTAATCTTCTACATTAAGTTATGTTTTTAATTGTCGCATCTATATATTTATAAAAAGAAAAAAAACTATAAATTAAATCTTTTTGGTTCAAATATTTAATTGTCATGTCCACCATTAAAATACTCCCTCCATGTACACTTTTTACCTTTAAATCATAATTCATTCTATTAAGATAATAATAATTTTTTTAATAATATGAATATAGTATTATTATTGTTATATACACTAATACTAATATAATAAAAAGTAATAATAATAGTAATATTTATTATTATTAATAAACTAATAAAGATATCATTAAACATGTATGATTATATAATTTATTATGATATACAATTAAATAAAATATAATAATATCTAATGTAATAATTAAATATTTTTAAGTACAATATAATAATAATTATATTAATATAATTATAGTAATATGTATTTATTATTATATATAATAATATCAAAGTAATAAAGTTTAAAATTGCAATTACAAAGCAAATAAAATATTTTAATTAGCAATGCATTTAACCATTTATTTTCTCAAACAAACTTTGTTTATATTAATACTTAATTATTCAATTTAATTTTAAGCTAAGAATTACAAGGTAAATTCATTTTAGATGATGTTTTATTGAACAAATGAAATTATGAAAATAGAAATAGAAAAAAAAAAATCTTTTATATGTTAATGTACCTATAACCCTAAACTTAAATACTAACCCTAACCCTATTTGAACACTAACCCTAAACCTTAATGTGATTCAAATATTAAATGTAAATTTAACCCTCACCTTATTTCTAAAACTAACACTAATTGTAATTATAACCCTAAACATAACATTATTTCTCACCCCAACTTTAGCCCTAATCCTAAAGATGAATATAAAACTAATTGTAATTCTAACCCAAACTATAACCCTGACCTTAAAACTAACATTATTTATTGAACTTGACTCTAATAGTAATAGTAACTCTAACCCTAAAACCATAACTCCAACCCCATAACTAACATTAATTTTCTAAGTCTAAGTCTAACTATGACTCTTAACCCTAATTATTTATAGATTAATCTAATTATAACACTAACCCTAAACCTAAATGTGATTCAAACATTAAATATAAATTTAATCCTAACCCTAACCTTATTTCTAAAAATAACACTAATTATAATTTTGTAACCTTGACCATAACACTATTTCTCACCTTAACCTTAGCCTTGATCCTAAAGTTGATTATAAAAATAATTAAAACTCTATCCATGGTGGTAATTCCAACCTTTAAACCAATATTATATCCTAAATCTAACTCTAATTTAATAGTTACTCTAACCCTAATCAGAACCCCAACCCTAAAACTAACAATATTTCTAAATCTAACTCTAACTCTAACCTTAGTTCTCTTAATCCTAAATTGAACTAAAAATTTAACCCTAACTCAAACCTTTATAAAATCCTAATACAAATTTAACCCTAAACCTAATTGAACCCTAACCCTTATTGAAACTTAATTCAACTCTAACCTTATTTGAACTTTATACCTTATCCTAACCAAAATTTAACTCTAAATGAGCCCTAAATGTAAATATAAATGTAATTCTTATATTAAATGTAACTAAATATCCCTAACCCTAACCTTATTTCTAAAACTAACATTAAGTGTAATTGTAAGCCTAATCCCAACCCTAACTCTTGGAGTCAAGTTTTAATTAAGGTTAGTGTTCAATTAGGGTTATAGTTAGGGTTTAATTAGGTTTACTTTTAGGGATAGTGTTAGGGTTCTATTAGGGTTAATATTTAGGGTTACAATTAAATTAGGGTTAGGGTTCAATCAAGGTTAGTAAGTTTCCTACAAGCTCCAGTTGAACAACAATAAGTACTATACACCAAGAAGAGATTATCACAAGCCATCCCTCTAATTGTCATCATATATCCATTAACTATCTTCTTCATACCTTTGAAAAGAGAAGCACTTCTTTATAATAATATAATGATAATAATAAATTGACATAATTATAATATAATATAATATAATCATTATAATAATAAACTGTAACTCTTAACTTTAAACCTAAATGAATTCTAACCCTTATTGGACCCTAATCCTAACCCTATTTAATTATAGTTCCCTTATTTAACCCTAATATTAAACCTAATTGAAAAACCCTAAACCTAGCCTTAACCAAAATCTAATAATAACCTCAAACTATATCCTAAAACCCTTATTTCCACCCTAAGCTTTATGTTTTATGATTTTTCTTTAGAATTTTTTGATTAAATTGCTATAAATTATAAACACATACCACTAATATTAAATTATTTTATTTTTTCATACCAAAAAGAACATTGGAACTTGCATCAATACCAACTTATATATTCATTACTTCTAACAAATGATAGATATTTGGTAACTATTAACTTTTTTTTTATTATTAAAATATTTCATAAAAGTAAGAACTAGGCTAACTTTACTAGAATTATGTTCCTAATGGATTACAACATATTTATTCTCTTTTATGGTTTATGGGTAAACCCACAAAAGTTTTTTACAATTTGAGTGAGTAAGGAAACGTTGCAAAAAATGACCCCATGCAAAAAAAATTGGTTTTTGGGAGCAAACCAAAAGAGGGTTCAAATGAACCCAAGTTTGAGCGAACCAAAAGAGGGTTCGAATGAACCCAGGTTTGAGGGAACGAATAAAATGCAAGGTCCCACCATTCCCACCAAAAAATACAAAGAAAACATTTTTGGTAAGGGGGTTTGAATTAACTAGGGTTCAAATGAACCCTAGTTCGCCCGAAGCACCCTTTTCCCACCTTCTCACCCTTTGGCACCACAAAAGTCCATAATTTTGTGCTATGACGCTCGGGTTGAGGATGAAAATGGAGGATACTTCACATACCCAATTGGATGATGGTAGTCCTCAAAACAAGCTAGCCAACAAATATAATTTTAATATGCTTTGGTTTTATTATGTATTTGTTTTTTTAGTTTTATTAAACATAGGTTTTTCTTGAAAATCAAAGCTCTACGTTTTGCACATGTGGAAGGAAAAATAACAAATTATCAAAAACAAAATTTGAAAAATATGAGGTGCAGCAGGATATTGAAGTCCTTGATCCAATAAAACAAATTGAGATTTTTAATTACATACAAAAAAAATTATGTGTTATCACCGGAATACTTGCCTATGTTTGAATTGTAGTGGTTTGACTTTGAAACTTGATTAAGGAAAAAAAAAATTCAATAAAAACACTATCAAAACCAATTGAGCACAGCTAGATAGTTACAAATCTAGAAATTGAAAAAATCAGAATTTTTATCCAGCTAAAGCGGAAAAAAAATTTATGCATTATATGGTGAGCATCACTCCTTAAAAATGTTGTTTACTGAAAAAAAAAAATAGTTTTCAAAGGAGATGGACAAAGAAGTGCAATCTAATTCAAAAAAAATTGAAAAAAATATATTTAGAATCTATATACAAAATGTCACAAATCACTAGTTTGCATAATATTCAAATTCATCACAATTTGGCCTCTATAGGTGCCTGAAAGTGAAGATTTAGTTAGAAAAAAATATTTCAGTGTCCAGTTTGGCCAAAAAGTGTAAACTAGTATTGTGGGATCACCCTTATAGTAATTTATAATACAAGGAATTGCAAAGGCATTTAAGCACATCATTGATGTGTTGAACTACATATTTTAGCTTTTATATAATTAGTGATTAGAGAAATAAAAATTAATTACTAGATGCTTATTCTTCATAAAAATATGAAATGATGGTCATGGAATAATAAATGGTTAGTAAAATTCAAATTTCATTATGATGGACAATGTATGTGTGGGATAAATTTATCTTGCATAGTATAAGCATTGATTAGTGATGTGGCATGTAGATCCTACTATGCTTACCATTTCATTCATTGTGTGATCACTTTAATGCTTGCTACCTTTTTTATAACAAAATCTTGCTCGCATAACCACTATTACCAAGTCATAATCAAACTTGAAAGTATGCACACTTTTAACAACACAAAATTATTGTGCTCAACATGTCCTAAAATAGCCTAGTGCATATTATATGTGTGGTTATTGCACAACTATATTGGATGTAATAATTTATGTATACAAATAGTCTAGATATGGACAATAGGGTAGTTGAGCATGTTTCAATAGTTGTGATTATATGAACATTAATTTAATGTTTTGAAGTTGTACAACTATTAATGTGAAATTCACTATAAATGATCATAAATAAAATAATAATCTAAATGAAGTAAAATTTGATGTTATATATAGAATATGTGTCGCTAAACAAGGTATGTGCTCATCATTATTATGTCATAAGCAATATTTTTTCCTCTTCCACCATTGTCATCATGCATATCCACCATGGACTCTTCCACATGTGTCATCATGCACATCCATCATGAAGTTGACCTTGTTCCTACTACACCTTTTAATTTTCCTTCTTTCACTATGGCTACTTTGTCAAGAAATATGGTTTTCAACCCTAATTCCCATGACCATCAACAAGAAAACACCTTAATTTCTACATGTAAGTGTAATAAAACCTACCTAAATTATTGTGTGCTTATGTTTAGAAATATTTTTCTACAACTACTTGTTCAATTCATATAGCTCTGCTACATTGCTTGGAAGTGTTAGGTTTATGTTACAGATTGTAACCACAATTGCCTAAGGAAATGCATAGATTGTCTTGTTACCCATAATACAACACTCACCAGACATGAGACAACTGAAGATGACAACATTTCATTTATTTGCACAATATTGATTCAAGAGGGTGTGTTCTACATGGATTTGTATAAGGTTACAGTAGGAAACATGGCTTATAAGAAAAGGGAAATTAAAGTGTAAAATTCATGTCTTTGAGGTATGTCTGCAATTATCATACCTTCCTAAGCTCCATGTTTTACTATTTTCCATAGACTTTTCCTATTAAATTGCTATAAATTATAAACACATGCCACTAATATTAAATAATTTAGTTTTTTCATGAAAAAAGACATTGGAACTTGTATTAATACCAACTTATATGTTCAAACTAGGCTAACTTTACTAGAATTATGTTCCTTATAGATTACAACATATTTATTTTCTTTTAATGGTTTGATGACTTTAACCACATCATTAATGTGTTGAATTATATAGTTATATAATTTATCTAATTAGTGATTAGAGAAATACAAAATCAATTGCTAAGTGTTCATATAAATATAAAATGAGGGTCATGAAATAATAAATAATTAGTAAAATTTAAATTTTATTATGATGGACAATGTATAAACTAGCATATATATCTTAAAAATAATTTGTGAGAGATATTCTTTTCGAGACATAAATTTTTTAATTAATTTATTTATAAAAAAATTAAATGGAATAATGAGAAAAAATAGATACCTTGTAAGAGATATCTCTACACATATTTTATATAAGTTATCTTCAGAAATATATGCTAGTTAAACTCTTTCTCGAGACGGTTTTCCAACCTTAATTTATCAAAAAGATTGATTGAACCAGACATTTATGCTACTTAAGCTACTTCATCAAACTTTATTGATATGGGACACTTTTGCTACCTTAATCTATCAAAATGATTGATTGAACCAGACATTTTCACCTTAAAATCAATGATCAATTGACACTTCTACATTGACGTGATTACTGAATTGAAAGAAGGTTGAAATTTGAAAGGAAGGAATCATATTCATGGCTGAAACGTGCAACATCTGTAAGAGGTAAAGGCCTGTCTGGTATTTCAGGAATGTTGGAATCTCCCTTGAGCATCTTCAGAGCTTCAGCTATACTCGGCCTAAATGCAACCATAACGTGTGCGCACAGAATGCCCACTAAAACAAATCTTTCCATTACT
>VDFB02179234.1:9259042-9347180 GCA_007258455.2 Sequoia sempervirens
GAGTTTAGTTTAAAATAATTTTAGTGTCTAGTTTGGCCTAGTTTGGCCAAAAATTGTAAACCACTATTGTGAAAACTCTCAGGACTGAGTACCTATAAGGCCCCTATTAGACTCTATGAAGCCTCACATTCAGCTTCCTTTAGGACCAAGCACCTAGGGGGTGCCTCCTTTGCAAGTCTAAGGACCTGTAAAGCACTTACATCCTATGAGATCTCTTTGTTCAACTCTGTAGGATTGAACACCTACAAAGCCTCTTTTTTCACCTTTCGTAGGTTTGCAGATTTGCGATGCATTTTTTTCAACTCTCCTCAGGCCCGGGGACAAATGGAGCAATCTTCTCTTCCGGTGCTTTCAAGTGGGCCAGATTGTAGTCTACTTCCTCAACGGTTTAGGTATGCTTTCTTTGAACTCTTTCGATTTGATTTACCTCGCATTTGGTAGTAGATATGCTCACTAAAGTGGAGGAAAAATGTAATAAAGTGAATTTGTACCCCTTGAAAATTCTCCATCTACACCCCCTTACCTTAGAAAAATCAAACCCAATGATGCTTTCCACCTCATCCATTCACTTTCCACCCACTTAGCGGCTTTCTGTAGTGTCGATGGGGAAATTTCTATCGAGGATGCTAGCACAACACGGGATGTCTATGCAACATGTTGTCGTCCTAACAGGATTTTCGCCTTTGGAATTTGTAGAGGTGTTACGCTTCTCCATTGGTGATGAAGCATAATGCCCCTACACCCTTGATCAACCTCGAATGGCTCTTTTGGGCTTCTATTCATCCCAAAAAGATCTTCTTCATTCATTCAATCTTCTTCAATATCACTTCATGTTTCTACATACTTCTTGAGCATTTAACAACACTTTATCCATTGTTGAAGCTCCAAGATGACACTCTACTAGTTTTCCTCCTCACATTGTTCCAACAATGATGGCACCTATGAGCTTGCGAGCTCACATCTCCCTTCACGTGCTTGAGGGCATATTGTTTTGGGAGGTGATATCCATTTCATTTAGCATCTTTATTTGATTTATGCAGCATATTGTTGTTACCATTGCTTGGTAGTACTTGCTTTCAATATGCTTTTTATCATACTTTCTCACATGGTTATTTTGGTTGTCTGTGGAGGTGGGAACACGAAAACGGGGGTTTGACTGTGGCAAGCACTGAAACAACCTAGGTAACATTTTTCCCCATTTTGTTGTGTGTAGGTGTTCATGTTTTTGTGGAGCTTGCAGGAGGCTGGACTGATCATAAGTTGAGTTTCTACCACCTTTTCTCTTGTCAACTTCTACTTAAGTTAAAGTATTATTCTTTTCATTTCAATAGTTTAGCTCTTTATGTTTTTTGTCATTGCATAAAACCATATTTATCAGGTTGATTAGTTAATTCCCTGTTAATCTTAAATGTACTTCATACTCTCTTTCTATATGGATGCCAGTGCCCAACCAAGATGCCAACATGCTACACTATTGTTTGTCTTCTACATTGGAGTCCTCTAGTAGAGAGCTACCTAGGTTACAATCTAGACTTAGGAATTTTCTCACCTGGTCTCTTAAACCCTCGAGTTGATAAAATGATAGTGACAGACCAGTTACCCCTCATTTTCACCCTCTTAAGATATTAAACTTACCTTAAACAATCCTTTAGCGTGAGGTAGAATAGGGCAATTGATTGTTCTAGACCCTCCCATGACCTAGGGTCCTGAGCAATCAATCCCCCTCCTCTATAGGTGTAAATCAAGAATTTGGTGTAGAAGTTAGGAAAATTCAAAAAGGTGGACTTGTGGGGATGTTGAAGGGAATCAGAGTGAAGTGTGGTTATGTTGATATAGAATTAGAATCACTTAATGAAGGAAAATTTAAATTGGATTCTTAATTACAAGATATTTCACCAAAGGGAATGATGGAGGGGTTTTTTGTATCTAATGGTTAGGAAAATATGGAAATGGCATTGAGTTCATGAGGAAGATTCCTATTTCAGGGTTGAATAAGGTTAAGACCATCTATGAAAAATTAACTATTATTGTGTGGAGGAAAAATAAATCTATTTGAAGAGAAATCGTGATGAAGTCTTGAGGTCTTTAGGTGACATTGACTATACTCCAAGGACAAATCAAAGTGATTTCTTTGATGCAGAGGATGGAGATAATATGCACCAAATTAATGTCAATACATTAAGGCTTTCATATTATTGTAGTTGATTTGTTGATAATATTTTTTGGATTGATTGTCTTTTTGTTAATTATTTATGGTTTTGGATATGAGTTATCCTAATTAGGGTTAAAAAAGTCCAACAAAAACTATTGTTTCATACAAAAATGGACACTCATAAAACTGTTATATTTGTTGTGTTTATAATTTTAACATTTATGTATTAAGACAATTTATATGTATTTGCATTATTTATTGACTTCCAAGTGATTGCATCCAAGTCTTTATCATTTCAAAATTGAAATAAGATTACTAGTAATGAAAGGCTCAATAGTTGTTAGTAGTTTAAATCTTGTAAACTTTTTAAGAGCTAGCTTGCAGCAGGACCGTTTTCTTGTTGTTATGAGTTTGAATTAAAAAAAGTGAAAGGCCTAACAATTGGTACTATGGTCCTGATTTCTCTTTGCCGTATGTTTTTCTTCTTTCTTCTTTCTTTTGGAATATTTGCATGGAATAATTGCAAGATGTGTAGTTTGTTACAATGGTAATTTGGTTAACATTCTGACCCAAGTATATTTTTCTACCTTTTCCCAATTTTAGCACGAAGTATTTATTTAGTTTTAAAACTATTAGATGTCATTCATTTGGCATAAAATTATAAAATAATTGTCATGAAGTTTTATAGTAGATAACCTTTACAAATTCATCATTATAGCAAACTATAGATTTTGGGGCAATTCTAAAGGAGCTACAACTCAAGGAAACATGCTAAACTCAATATCCTAGTATCAAAAATTTCTATGGAGATAGGACAATGCATAAGGGTAGAAAAAGTTTTATCACTTTGACAGAACCTTTAGCAAGAAACAATGGAGAAAATTTCATTGATTGGGGTTTCTTTAACATCAATAGAAATAGATAGAAATATAATGGCTAGCTTTGTTGACGATCCCTGTGGTCAGTTCATCATTGCAAGGATAGTGGTAAATGTTGTTGGAAGGGCATCAATAAGAGTAGAATTAAAACATGAGATGAAGGTGCAGATTAATAATTATAATATCGATATTTCAAGGTTATGTGATAAACTCTAGTACTGTTAGTTGGTCAATCATGAAATCTCTCAATGGAATCCAAATAAACATCCAATATGCATTATGCTTGTATTGTGCTTTTAGACAATTTCTATTCATGTCTTTCTATATGTATAGTGAATGGAATGGAAATGATAAACTTTATTGTTACATCAATTCTATCATATTACTTATATAATAGAATGGAATTTTTTAAATTCTTCACAAAAATTTAATTGTTTTTTTTTTTAAATAACTAATTATATAATATAATAATTATTTGCACAAATCAAAATTCAAATTTTGTAATCAAATTTTATATAGATTTATACTATTATATAACTAATTATGTAATATTGAAATATATTTAAAATTAATCTTTAATTTTCTATTAGTGTATCCCTTAGAACCTCCTAGATGCCAGTGCTAATATGGCTACACTCTCTTAAAGAAGTGCACGCGAGAATCACATGGTGAATAATGGTGTGCACGTGCTTAATCAAGGTTGACATTTGAGGAGTTTACCAAGAACTTTATTAGTGTGTTTCATTTGAAAAAGGGCGAATCTTTCTTAAAAAGTACGTTAAAACAAATTAGGTTGTAGGCCACCAGAAATCCGAAGGGGCATTATCTACTTTCCTAAGGATGCAGACCCCCAAAAAACGTTTAACGCGTCTTCCACTAAAGTAATCATCCGTTGGAAAAATTTCGGCCTGTTGAGCTCTGACTGTTCGCCACTAAAACTCATGGCACATTTTCCAAAGAAAACGCGGAAAATTTACATTTGCCAGACCAATGGGCGCAAAGCAGTCGGCAGTTAAATACATCTCTTGTCGGCAAAGGTTGCAGCTGATAGTCTTCGAGATGATAAAAATGAAGATGAGAATTCTCACAGTATTACTGTTACTCTGTTTGGTCGGAATGACTAACGCTGAGTGCCCAATCAATCTGGACTATGTTACTCAAATTTCGTGGAACACAGACGATTGTCGATCCATTCAAAGTGATCAGGAACTGGAAACTTGTCAAACCACCTTAACCAGTGTGTTTGGGGTGGGGCTTGCTCAATACCTTCGAGATAAATCCATGTTCGAACTTCCCGACTATGCCTCTGCCGTTGCCTGCCTCACCACATTCCAGCAGAAGCTAACGTCGTTTGGTCTTCCATCTAACTTGGTTCTGCGCACTTTCACCAATGTATCCGACTTTGTGTCGAGTCCCAGTCTGTGCGCCGGCATACAGACCAAGCAAGACTGGATCGATAAAATGCAGGAGACTTCGCTGGACACGGCCTGTAAAGGAGATCTTTCTCTCACCACTAGTTGCAGTACATGCCATGCGAGCGGAGCAGTCGCGCGGGTCAAGTTAACAGCTGGAATCGAAAACATTACAGAGAAAACAAATCTGAAATGCTACTATTTCGTATGTCTGTATGCTGCTGGAGTGGTGAACGAATTTGGGCCCAAGAATATACAGACTGCCGCGTGCATTCTCCGCGTGCCTTTTCTCAACAAGGAGGTCGCGTCTCGTACCAGAATTTTGGTGTACATCAGTTTGGGCGCTGTTATGGGCATTCTTCTCCTGTCCTGTGTTGTGATCTGTTACTGGTGGTGGGTAAGGCGAAACGGTGTGGGCGCTGATAAGCACAAACGCTTTGTGGGTATGAATAAAAGCCTTCTAAAGTCCATTGTGAAGCCTAATACGGGCGCAGTCTGGTTCGACATAGAGGAGATCAGGGCAGCAACGGATAATTTCAATGGAGCAAATGTGATCGGGGAGGGTGGTTTCGGGACTGTTTATAAGGGCGTGCTCTCCGACGGCCACCAGATCGCGGTGAAGAGATTCAAAAGCTGTGCTTGTGAAGGAGATTCCGAGTTCATAAACGAGGCGGAAATCATCAACAGCATTAGGCACCGGAATCTGGTGGTTTTGAGAGGGTTCTCTGTCTCCAGCGACGACACAGAAGGACGCCAGCAATATCTTGTGTATGACTACATGGCTAATGGAAGCCTTGATCGGCATATTTTCGAAGAAGGGGGTGAAAAGAAGGCGGCTTTAAGTTGGGAGCAGCGTAAGAACATCGCCATCGGTACTGCTGAGGGACTGTGCTATCTGCACTTCGGCGTCCAGCCTGCCATATATCACAGAGATATTAAGCCCACTAACATTCTGCTGGATGATCACATGAATGCCTGCGTTGCTGATTTTGGGCTCGCGAGAATGACGGCAGAAGGGCAATCGGAGCTCACGACAAGAATAGCTGGTACGCAGGGTTACTTGGCTCCTGAATATGCTCTGTATGGGCAACTCTCAGATCGGAGCGACGTCTACAGCTTTGGCGTTGTGCTGTTGGAGATTATGAGCGGCCGAAAAGCTCTGGATAATTGCGTTGAGCTGCCTTCCGATTACCTCATTACAGATTGGGCGTGGAGGCTTGTAAAATCAGGGAAAACTTTGGATGTGGTGGACAGAAGAATCCTTGAGAGTGGGCCTGAGAGAGTAATGGAAAGATTTGTTTTAGTGGGCATTCTGTGCGCACACGTTATGGTTGCATTTAGGCCGAGTATAGCTGAAGCTCTGAAGATGCTCAAGGGAGATTCCAACATTCCTGAAATACCAGACAGGCCTTTACCTCTTACAGATGTTGCACGTTTCAGCCATGAATATGATTCCTTCCTTTCAAATTTCAACCTTCTTTCAATTCAGTAATCACGTCAATGTAGAAGTGTCAATTGATCATTGATTTTAAGGTGAAAATGTCTGGTTCAATCAATCTTTTTGATAGATTAAGGTAGCAAAAGTGTCCCACATCAATAAAGTTTGATGAAACAGCTTAAGTAGCATAAATGTCTGGTTCAATCAATCTTTTTGATAAATTAAGGTTGGAAAACCGTCTCGAGAAAGAGTTTAACTAGCATATATTTCTGAAGATAACTTATATAAAATATGTGTAGAGATATCTCTTAGAAGGTATCTATTTTTTCTCATTATGTCACATAAAATTAATAAAATATATAAATTTATTTTATTTTATTTTTTCTCATTATTCCATTTAAAAAAATTTAAAAATAAATTAATTAAAAAATTTATGTCTCGAAAAGAATATCTCTCACAAATTATCCTTAAGATATATATGTTAGTTTATACATTGTCCATCATAATAAAATTTAAATTTTACTAACCATTTATTATTTCATGACCCTCATTTCATATTTATATGAACACCTAACAATTGATTTTGTATTTCTCTAATCACTAATTAGATAAATTATATAATTATATAATTCAACACATTAATGATGTGCTTAAAGTCATCAAACCATTAAAAGAAAATAAATATGTTGTAATCCATAAGGAACATAATTCTACTAAAGTTAGCCTAGTTTGAACATATAAGTTGGTATTAATACAAGTTCCAATGTCTTTTTTGCATGAAAAAACTAAATTATTTAATATTAGTGGCATGTGTTTATAATTTATAGCAATTTAATAGGCAAAGTCTATGGAAAATAGTAAAACATGGAGATTAGGAAGGTATGATAATTGTAGACATACCTCAAAGACACGAATTTTACATTTTAATTTCCCTTTTCTTATAAGCCATGTTTCCTATTGTAACCTTATACAAATCCATGTAGAACACACCCTCTTGAATCAATATTGTGCAAATAAATGAAATGTTGTCATCCTTAGTTGTCTCATGTCTGGTGAGTGTTGTATTATAGGTAACAAGACAATCTATGCATTTCCTTAGGCAATTGTGGTTACAATCTGTAACATAAACCTCGCACTTCCAAGCAATGTAGCAGAGCTATATGAATTGAACAAGTAGTTGTAGAAAAATATTTCTAAACATCAGCACACAATAATTTAGGTAGGTTTTATTACACTTACATGTAGAAATTAAGGTGTTTTCTTGTTGATGGTCATGGGAATTAGGGTCAAAAACCATATTTCTTAACAAAGTAGCCATAGAGAAAGAAAGAAAATTAAAAGGTGTAGTAGGAACAAGGTCGACTTCATGATGGATGTGCATGATGACATATGTGGAAGAGTCCATGGTGGATATGCATGATGACATTGGTGGAAGAGGCAAAAATATTGCTTATGACATAACAATGATGAGCACATACCTTGTTTAACTACACATATTCTATATATAACATCAAATTTTAGTTCTTTTAGATTATTATTTTCTTTCTTATCATTTATAATGAATTTCACATTAATAGTTGTACAACTTCAAAACATTAAATTAACATATAATCACAACTATTGAAACATGCTCAACTACCCTATTGTCCATATCCAGACTGTATGTATACGTAAATTCTTACATCCAATATAGTTGTGCAATAACCACACATATAATATGCACTAGGCTATTTTAGGACATATTGAGCACAATAATTTTATGTTGTTAAAAGTGTGCATACTTTCAAGTTTGATTATGACCTGGTAATAGTGGTTATGCGAGCAAGATTTTGTTATAAAAAAGGTGGCAAGCATTAAAGTGATCACACAATGAATGAAATGGTAAGCATAGTAGGATCCACATGCCACATCACTAATCAATGCTTATACTATGCAAGATAATTTTATCGCACACATACATTGTCCATCATAATTGAATTTGAATTTTACTAACCATTTATTATTTCATGACCATCATTTCATTTTTCTATGAAGAATAAGCATCTAGTAATTAATTTTTATTTCTCTAATCACTAATTATATAAAAGCTAAAATATGTAGTTCAACACATCAATGATGTGCTTAAATGCCTTTGCAATTCCTTGTATTATAAATTACTATAAGGGTGATCCCACAATATTGGTTTACAATTTTTGGCCAAACTGGACACTAAAATATTTTTTTCTAACTAAATCTTCACTTTTAGGCACTTATAGAGGCCAAACCATGATGAATTGGAAGATGATGCAAACTAGTGATTTGTGACATTTTGTATATAGATTCTAAATATATTTTTTTCAAAAAAAATTGAATTAGATTGCACTTCTTTGTCCATTTCCTTCGAAAACTAGTTTTTTTTTAGTAAACAACATTTTTAAGGAGTGACGCTCACCGTATAATGCATAACTTTTTTTCCATGAAGGATGAAATTCTAATTTTTTCGAATTTAGATTTGTAACTATGATATCTAGTGCTTCCAATTGGTTTTATAGTGTTTTATTGAATATTTTTTCCTTAATCAAGTTTCAAAGTCAAACCAATTACAATTCAGACATAGGCGGACTGTATAACGCGTAACTTTTTTGTATGTATCGAAATTCAAATTTTTTTGGTTGGATCAAGGACTTCAATATCTGTTGCACTCATATTTTTAAAATTTTGTTTTTTATAGTTTGTTATTTTTACACATGTGCAAAATAGAGAGCTTGATTTTCAATGAAAAACCTATGTTTAATAAAACTAAAAAAAAAAAATACATAATAAAACCAAAACATATTAAAATTATATTCGTTGGATGGCTCATTTTGAGGACTACCATCATCCAATTGGGTCTGTGAAGTCTCCTCCATTTTCATCCTCAACTCGAGCGTCAAAGCGCAAAATTCTGGACTTTTGTGGTGCCAGAGGGTGAGAAGGTGGGAAAAGGGGGGTTCGGGCGAACCAGGGTTCATTTGAACCCTAGTTAATTCAAACCCCTTTACCAAAAAAAATTTCTTTGTGTTTTCTGGTGGGAATGGTGGGACCTTGCATTTAATTGGTTCGCTCAAACCTGGGTTCATTCAAACCCTCTTTTTGTTCGCTCAAACCTAGGTTCATTTGAACCCTCTTTTGGTTCGCTCAAACCAAAGGGTTCATTTGAACCCCAAAAACCTTTTTTTTTTGCATGAGGTCATTTTTTGCAACTTTTCCTTCCTCACTCAAATTGTAAACAACTTTTGTGGGTCTATCCATAAACCATGAAAAGAGAATAAATATGTTGTAATCCATTAGGAACATAATTCTAGTAAAGTTAGCCTAGTTCTTACTTTTATAAAATATTTTAATAAAAAACAAAGTTAATAGTTACCAAATATCTATCATTTGTTAGAAGTAATGAATATATAAGTTGGTATTAATGCAAGTTCCAATATTCTTTTTGGTATGAAAAAATAAAATAATTTAATATTAGTGGCATGTGTTTATAATTTATAGCAATTTAATTAAAAAAATATAAAGAAAAATCATAAAACATAAAGCTTAGGGTAGAAATAAGGGTTTTAGGATATAGTTCGAGGTTACGATTAGGATTTTGGTTAAGGCTAGGTTTAGGGTTTTTCAATTAGGTTTAATATTAGGGTTAAATAAGGGAATTGTAATTAAATAGGGTTAGGATTAGGGTCCAATAAGGGTTAGAATTCATTTAGGTTTAAAGTTAGAGTTAGAGTTTATTATTATAATGATTATATTATATTATATTATAATTATATCAATTTATTATTATAAAGAAGTGTTTCTCTTTTTAAAGGTATGAAGAAGATGGTTAATGGATATATGATGACAATTAGAGGGATGGCTTGTGATAATCTCTTCTTGGTGTATAGTGCTTATGGCTGTCCAATTGGAGCTTGTAGGAAACTTACTAACCTTGATTGAACCCTAACCCTAATTTAATTGTAGCCCTAAATATTAACCCTAATAGAACCCTAACACTATCCCTAAAAGTAAACCTAATTAAACCCTAACTATAATTCTAATTGAACACTAACCTTAATTGAAACTTGACTCCAAGAGTTAGGGTTGGGATTAGGGTTACAATTACAATTAATGTTAGTTTTAGAAATAAGGTTAGGGTTAGGGATATTTAGTTACATTTATATTTACATTTAGGGCTCATTTAGAGGTAAATTTTTGTTAGGATAAGGTATAAAGTTCAAATAAGGTTAGAGTTGAATTAAGTTTCAATAAGGGTTAGGGTTCAATTAGGTTTAGGGTTAAATTTTTATTAGGATTTTATAAAGGTTTGAGCTAGGGTTAAATTTTTAGTTCAATTTAGGATTAAGAGTTAAGGTTAGAGTAGAAGTTAGACTTAGAAATATTGTTAGTTTTAGGGTTGGGGTTCCGATTAGGGTTAGAGTAACTATTAAATTAGAGTTAGATTTAGGAAATAATATTGGTTTTAAGGTTGGGATTGCCACTATGGCTAGAGTTTTAATTATTTTTGTAATCAACTTTAGGATCAAGGCTAAGGTTAAGGTCAGAAATATTGTTATGGTCAAGGTTACATTATAATTAGTGTTATTTTTAGAAATAAGGTTAGGGTTAGGATTAAATTTATATTTAATGTTTGAGTCACATTTAGGTTTAGGGTTAGTGTTATAATTCAATTAATCTATAAATAATTAGGGTTAAGAGTCACAGTTAGAGTTAGACTTAGAAAATTAATGTTAGTTATAGGGTTGGAGTTATGGTTTTAGGGTTAGAGTTACTATTACTATTAGAGTCAAGCTCAATAAATAATGTTATTTTTAAGGTCGAGGTTATAGTTTGGGTTAGAATTACAATTAGTTTTATATTCATCTTTAGGATTAGGGCTAAAGTTGGGGTGAGAAATAATGTAATTTTTAGTGTTACAATTACAATTAGTGTTAGTTTTAGAAATAAGGTGAGGTTAAATTTACATTTAATATTTGAGTCACATTAAGGTTTAGGGTTAGGGTTAGTGTTAAGTTTAGGGTTATAGGTACATTAACATATAAAAGAATTTTTTTTCTATTTCTATTTTCATAATTTCATTTTTTCAAAAAAACATCATCTAAAATGAATTGACCTTGTAATTCTTAGCTTAAAATTAAATTGAATAATTAAGTATTAATACAAACAAAGTTTGAAGTTTGTTTGAGAAAATCAATGATTAAATTCATTGTTAATTAAAATATTTTATTTTCTTTGTAATTGCAATTTTAAGTTATTACTTTGATATTATTATATATAATAATAAATACATATTACTATAATTATATTAATATAATTATTATTATATTGTACTTAAAAATATTTAAATATTACATTAAATATTATTATATTTTATTTAATTGTATATCATAATAAATTATATAATCATGCATGTTTAATGATATCTTTATTAGTTTATTATTAATAATAAATATTATTATTATAATTACTTTTTATTATATTAGTATTATTGTATATAATAATAATAATATTATATTCATATTTTTAAAAAAATTATTATTATCTTAATAGAATGAATTATGATTTAAAGGTAAAAAGTGTACATGGAAGGAGTCTTTTAATGGTGGACATGACAATTAAATATTTGAACAAAAAAGATTTACTTTATAGTGTTTTTTTCTTTTTATAAATATATAGATGCGACAATTAAAAACATAATTTAATGTAGAAGATTAAATAATTCACAAATTTTTTATTATTTGTTTAATAAATATGAATTTTTCGTTATTATATTTTTTTATGGAACACAGTAATGTCAGAGTTCGATTCAACAAAAATGGGATCACTCACTTAATTATACAAAAATCTAGCTAATGACTAGATGTAATAACAAAAACCGTAAAATCTCACATAAGGGAGGGAGACATATATTATCTTAAATTATTATAGATTATAATTGAAGATAAGTTTTATTTTTATTTAAGGAAAAGAGATTGTGAATATAAGATCATCAAAATAAACATATTAAAATTATTGGAATAAGAATCAATATCGAAAAGTAATACATATATTTACTTTTACTTTGTAATAAAATATGATTTTGCAATTTTAGTGAACAAAAAATGAGTGTTTTATTAAATTTAAAACTTTCCAAATTAAATATAAAAATTCAAATCTCAAAATATAAAAGTGTTTAATTAAGTATAAATAGCAATAAATTTTACTTATTAGATTCATCATTTGTCATTTCCATGACCAACATAATCAACAAAGAAGGCTTGCATAGCAATAGCCTTCGTAACATCAAAAGTGTGTAATGCCATCAAAGGATGTTTGTGTATGACTTTACTTTCTGAACGGGGTGCAACACCATGCACATGGACTTAAAGTGTTTAAGTTGTGAGTAGTTGGAACTTACTATGTGCACTATCCAACCCACTACAATTCAAGCAACTTAATTAGAATATTGTAGCTCCACAATTGCCACTATGCTTGGTTAAGTTACAATCGTTGACTTGACCATGTGACAAATGAAAATTTAACTTATGGGTCATGAATTGCCAAGACACATTGTGTCTCACATGTTGATTAGTCATGTTCAATATGAATCATTCAATCAATATATTTTAAAAATATTAGATAAAAGTCATTTGTGATTAATAATAAAGTGCCTAGTATTTATAGGTGATGTGCAACCACTAAGATTTATAAGGTTGAGTAGTGAACAAAAATGCATTGTGACATTAGATACTCTAAGAGTGAGAGAGACACATCTAAAATGAGAGGGGGAGGATATGATAAATTTAATTATACTCCCACCTACAACCAAGTATGAAGGAATTGGAATAATATTCAAAGGGGTTGATGAATTATTGACAGACAAGCAGCAATGATCCACAAGCTACTAATAACTTAACAATGATCATATGGTCATGGTTGAATTATGTAGCCATCTATTAGACTTAATAAAATCAAATCTTCAAGAAATTTGAAAATAACAAGATTCTAATATTATATGAACTAAAATATTTTTTAAAAATAACAAAAATAAACAACTGCAAAAAACACCAAGATTTGTTGAAAATGTTACAAAATTTAATTTTATTATCAGTTTATCAATATATAATTGAAAATTATAAATACAAAACTATTCTAAAGTGAATTTCATTTTAATTAAAAATAAACTATTTCAATTATTAAAATCAAAGGATACAATAGCACCCTTATCTATTGGCAAGTACTAATAAACACAAACTCGAAGGGAGAATAACTCCTTAAATTTGAGGATATCAATTCTATGATTCAAAATTATAATACACTTAAATTAATCAAACTTATTGAAGTTTGTTCTCTTGAAAAAAGTATTTTGGCTCCATTTATTTAATTGAATCAAATCCTAACATAAATACCATTTTGCCTCATTTTAATTATTTATTTCTTATTAATAGATCCCTTGAATGAGAGTATTTAAAAATAATTAGATGTATTTTTAATTGATATATATAATTTTAAATGTAAATCAAATTAAAACAAATAAATTAAATAATTATATACATATAAAAATACAATTTAATTATGTTACACATTAATTTTAAAATTTTAAATTATTGTTTATTAGATAACGAAAATAGAAATAAATTTAAAATTCTTAACATTTAAGCTTCTTGAAAAGTGAGGTATTTGTTATCAAATTTAATACATCTTGTGGTAAGGAATTGAGATAGAGATATGTGGAAAGAATATTAAAGAGAAATATATTTCTCTAACAATATCTAAAGGGATAATAAATTTAATTTAATTTAATTTTAAATCATATATATAAATGACATATATGATTATGTGCAGGATCATCATGGAAAAAATAGGCCCTTAAATGGCGAAAAATTTAGAAAAATCATAGTTAAGCAACTTGACATAAAAATTTGAATAAGTTATTTATATTATTTCAAAAATATGTAAGAATAGAATCTATAGCAAATTGAATGTAGTTTCCAAACTACAAGGTTTATTTTAAAAAAAATCTATTTGGTGAATATTTAAAATTTCAATGCAGTAGTATTTAAATTTCAAGGAAAAAATAAGAAGTAGTGTCTGTCTTACCACCCTAACCACAATAAAATGATAATATTTTTTTATAAGATTTTAGATATAAGTAGAGGACTCATGTCCCGATGTGATGCATATTTTTTTGTAATTTTTTTCTAAATAAATAATTAATTATGATTTTTTTATTACAACTTTTAAAAAATATAAAAAACTTGTATGTCTGACCACCTTAACTTGGTCAAAACTTCATGAAATTCAAAACATTTTCTAATTCTATAGTATGAAAAGCATAGAATGTGATATATGTTTTGGATTCAAAAAATGTAATACTATTTGAAAGCTATAGATGTTTTTCAATTAGCCTATCAATCAGGACTTTAGTCGTAATTCAAATAGAAAATGAATAATAATTATTTATTAAATTCAAAGTAAAGCATAATTTATATTAGTGGAAATCTAAGATTCTCCTTTAAAATTCCTTTTCGTTTCATCAATTTTGGGTAAAAAAAAGTTGTCAGCCACATACCGATCATATCACCACTTTTTGGCCCATCATGATCCTACACATGCCCATATAATTAATTAATTAAACTAAAATAATTGAGATTATAATTGGAAATTTGTTAAAATGAAAATAAAATGGATTAGGGTTGAATACATTTTGAAATTGACTACCTGGACAAATTTTGGTTGATATCAATTTTGCAACAAAGAGTTGCAATTGAGAAATAACAACCAAGTTACTAATAAGAGGCATAAGACAATTGATATTAGAGAATCTAAATGTTTAGGATGCAATTCTAGAAATGATCCCATCTAAAGGTGCAATCACATCCATATTATTGCTGATTTATCTTGAGCAAAATGGATATTTGACACATGCATAAGTTGTTCATTTAATTATATCTAAGCTAAGGAAACTAATAGTTGAGCTAAGGACCACCATTGAGCTTTCTATGCAACAATTCAATTTGAAGACTTCATTGTGTCTTAGTCAAGCCCCAAGACCAAGTTAATAGTGATAAAGAGATAATGATTTGCAATGAATATCAATGTGAGCTAGAAATAGATGTCATTGAGTTGACCATTAAATTTTTACTAAAGCTCAATGCAAACTAATGAATAAAGTTATATAATTGAAGTATTATTTGATAAAAGATATCAATTTATCGAATTGCTATTTGTTGATGGTTGATGATGATGGATGCCAACAAATGATGGCTAACGTTTGGTTACTTGTGATGCTTTTGTTATAGAACTATCTAATGATGTCAAAGTTCCATATAATGATGGGTGTTTCTATGCATAGCTCTATAGATACATAGTTAAAACTTTGTCATCCATACACCCATGAACAACAATTAGATATCGACGTTGTTGGTCTTGTAGATCAAAAATTTTACTTTTAGAAATAGAGGATTAGATCATGTCCACCTTCCTATCTAAAATATATAACTACAATAGTGATCTATTTGAAGATAATAAGACTAATAGAAACTAGATCAAATAAATTTTGAATTTAGATACGTTGCATGTTATAGAGTGCTAGATTGGATCAGTGATTAACAAAATAATCACCACACTCTTAAGTGTTGACAACTTAGGTGGCTCATGTTGGATCTGTTCAAACTGTTCCTTTCTCCAACGTTTCCATTCCTCTAAATGGTTGTCATTACAATCAATAGGAAACGGTTTCCCTAAACAGTGGTTGTTATGGTTAGCAATCGAAAGCCAGCAGTTTCGGCACATAAGCAAAACAAACTCAAACCCACTGTTCCCACACTGTGAAAGTATGGTGAAGCCCGTAACATGTTTGATCACATAAAGATAGCCTCTGATGAAATATGGTTATTGCAGCGTACAAAAGACATGGTTTTCTTCACATAGAAGTCGTGTTGTTGCACCATATGCAACAAACAGATCTTTAACCCAAACAGTTTACATTTGGCATTGTACTCCCAACCTGTGCCAAAATATGAGCTTTGGAACAGGGTATAGGTGTCCATAAAGGCATAAAGGACAGGGGAATTTTATCAGATGTGTTATAGTTGGAAATGCTTCGGTAGACATGCTTCCGAAATGTGGAAGCATAGACAAGGCACGTGAATTGTTTAACAGAATGCTTTGAAGAAATGTGTTCTCAGGGATATGGATTTGTTGACAAGACTTTCAAGCATTTTGTCAAGCAAATGCAATTGGCAGCTGTCAAGCCAGACTCGGCAATCTTTGCCAACATCTTCCCAGCCTATGCCAAATGGGATCTCTCGAACAGGGTATGGATAGTCGTCAAAGTATTTAAGGGATGGAGGATTTTTGTCAGATGTACTTGCAATTGGTCTGGTAGGCATATATGCAATGTGTGGAAGCATAGACAAGGCACGCAAACTGTTTGGAAAAATTGCTCCAAAAAATGTGGCTTCATGGAATACCATGATTGCAAGATATGCACAAAATAGATCTGTTTGCAAGACTTTAGAAAAGCCCTCGTTTGACCCCATCATAGCCTTCCACACTTACTCTCTTCTCTAGAATTAGTAGTAAATTATGTAAGTAATGTTGATATTACAGCTGCAACTTCAAATCAACCAGTGAATATCTTCTTTAGCTTGGTCTTATAGCTTTAACATATGTTGAACTATTTATGGATTGAAACTGTCAAGAATGTTATTTCTTTTATAGGTTTTATCCTCCTTTTCAACTATATTTTTTTCATTCATAACTTCTTTATTATTATGGGTGAAGCCACAATAGTGGTTTACAATTGAAGTGAGGAAGGAAAACTCATAGAAAATGATTGCATGGAAAAAATATTTATTTTAGTCGTACGAACATACTGGTTCGACCGAACCCATTAGGGGTTTGCTAGAACCTGGGTTCGGGTGAACCCTTTTAATGCTTTCCCGCCAAAAATTCCAACAAAAACCCTTATAAAAGGGGGGTTCGAATGAACCCTAGTTGGAGCGAACCCCTAGGGGTTCGCTCAAACCCCCCTTATTCCTCATCCCTCCTTTGAGACACAAAAAACCCTCAATTTTGGCACTTTGGAGCTCAGGTTGATGATGAAAATAGATGAATCTTCACAAACCCAACTGGAATCAGGTAGTCCTCGGATCAAGCTATCCAACAAATATAATCTTAATATGATTTGGTTTTATTATGTATTTGTTTTTTTAGTTTTATTAAACATAGGTTTTTCATCGAAAATGAAGGTCTATGTTCTGCACCTGTGGAAAAATAGCAGATTATCAAAACAAAAATTTGAAAAATATGAGTGCACCAGATATTGAAGTCCTTGATCCAACAATAAAAATAAAATTGAATTTTGACATATACAAAAAAAGTTATGCATTATACGGTCGTGCTATGTCTAAAATGTAATTGGTTTGACTTTGAAACTTGATTAAAGAAAAAATATTCAATAAAAAACTATCTAACCAAGTGGAAGCACTAGATATCAGAGTTACGAATCTAAATTCGAAATAATTATAATTTTAACCTTCATGGAAAAAAAGTTATGCGTTATACAGTCTGCGCCACTTTTTAAAAATGTTGTTTTTTGAAAAAAACCAGTTTTCGTCGGAGATGGAAAAAGAAGTGTAAACTGATACCAAAAATTTTGAAAAAAATATTTTTAGAATCCACAAAAAAAAATTGATGAGACTCTAGTTTGCATTATCTTCAAATTCTTCATGGTTTAGCCGCTATAGCTGCCAAATGTGAATATTTAGTTAAAAATAATAAATTTAGTGTCCAGTTTGGCCAAAAATTGTAAACCACTATTGTGGGATCACCCTTATGTTATTTTTTTCTCCTCTAAGTTTTAAATTTTATCTCTTGATCTTTTTTTCTTTTTTTTCCCAACCTCTCCGTAAAAAAATCATCAATTTTATACTAGCAATCGCACCTTTGGGGTGCAATGGGTACGCCGAAGACAATATAGTGAACTTTGTGCAAATTTTGATAATTAGAAAGTGGAAAAACTCATTTACAGTTGTAAAGATGAAGTCTTGTTAGTTGAGAACAGCAAGTAAAATTTTGTGAGGAAATATTTAGTGCAGAATTCAATAAGCTATGTAAAGAAGATTGTATTAACATATGAAGATGATCCCTTGAAAGTACAAGCAACACTAATTTGGCAATAAACTGAGAATGTATTAAGTTAACATTTGAAGATGAAAGTAGGTTTGGCAACCATTTCATTTACAGCTTAAGCTGCAGATGGTCAGTATAGCTATCATCTATCGTGCCAGTCATTACAGGAGAAACCCATTTCTGGAAACTCATTATATTTTACATGGGAAGTCAGAGAGAAAGCCTAACAACTCTATAGTATTGAATGTGAATAACAAATAGTGATGTGGAAACTTTTTATTTGTTCAATGTAATGAAAGGTAAAAATGAGTATATGGAAGAATCAAAGCATGTGTTTAGATTATAAAGGTGCCCTTAAAACAACAATAAATAGTATAGTAGATAATACAATGGTATTAAAACTGCAATAAGCAGTAATTTAGATTATGAGTGCTATCAAGCAACAGTAAACATAAATTTAGATGATATGGATGATAAAGTAACTGAGATTATATGATTGCTATTAAAAGGATAATAAACAATAATTATATTGATCTAAGTGATTAAAATAGCAATAAAAAGTAATTTAGATTAAATGAGTGGTATTAAAAAAGTAATAAAAGATAACTTAGATTAAATGAGTACTATTAAAGTGCAATATCGAGCAATTTAGTGTGTATAGATTCTCTTAAAACAACAATAAATGGTAATTGAAAGAATAAAGTTGTGAGAATCAGGTATGTGCACATAATCTGTCCATAAACTTCTATAGTGTGGCTTTTGAGATTCGTATGTTAGCCGTGGATGCGGAGAGTTGTGGGCCTCTCTGAAAACAATAAATGATAATGTCAGAAAAATATCACAAAAATAGCCTTAAGAAGGAAAAGAGAAAACAAAAATTTTCTCATTCCATCAAAAATAGCTTTAAGAAGAAGGAAAAAAGAGAAAATCTAGCATTACAAAAGTTGGTCTACAAAATCAAGTAACAATCTGAGCAATTTCAAAAGTTAGTCTGCATAATCCTTTAGTTTTTTGAGAGCAACAATGAATTAAATTACACACCTCAGTATGAAATACTATCAATTAAAATCAAAGCAATTTCAAACCAATCAAAACAAGACAACTATCAAGAAACCATATTCCAGACAGCTATTGTAAATGATAAACAGTAATATTCAAAAGATAGAAAAAGCATATCATGTTATATGGCAAAATTATAGATGAGCAGCAGTACTTATAAACAAGCATCAAAATACAAATACTCAATTCACTTCCCTCCTCAATGGAATAGAGTAGACACTTAAACCCAACATTTTAGCATTTTTAGTGTCACTATCTTTAATCTCTCCAATTTAATTTCTATTTTCACTTTATATATAGATAATTAAAGTGTTCTAGTAAGTCATTCATCATATCTCACTATAGAAGATTGGGTGGAAAAAAATCATTGTGCTTATTGGAATCATGTATTATAATTGGCCACTGCAATTCTCATCTCTTATGAAGTCGCCTTGTAGTGTATTCTTGACTATAAGTTCCACTATCAATTTGACTCTCGGTTCCATATGGAGTGCCCAATAGGGGCAGAGCAGAGCAAAATGTATCATCAATCACAAAGCACTAGATGGAAATTAGAATGATTCACTTTCAATGCCTAGTGGGCGCAAAGCAGTACAACATGTATCATGAATTACAAAGCACTTTATAATATCAAGTGATGTAAGAAAAACTATCTTGCACGATGCTACTTTCCTCAAATCATGGTCCTTGTGTTGAAGGAGTTGTCAGAGTGTAAATTAAGGGAACTTCCTAATAAATTCCAGTGTAGCTCTCACAGCATTCATAGCTACAAGGGGTTTAATAACATGACTTTCATACCATGACTTTGATCATAAAAAAATTTGGATAACATTTTCTAAAACCTCTCAATTTCTCCACAAAAGAAAGATAAAATATCATCACTTAAAGAAACAGAAATTTGAACAAATACAGGAATTCACCAAGAAAATGCAACAAGGCACAAACACATGAATTAATAGTTAACATCAAATTCCTACATACATATTACAGAATAAAAAAGGGGCTTTTCTTTCACATCAAGGGTCTAAAGGGTTTTTGTTTCTACCTCCGCTTGCTATGTATTTTTTGTCAATTTGAAATAAGATTTATGGCCTACAGCTTGTTGAATCCGATAGAAAGAATTACCAGTACAAAACCCCAGGTTTTGAGTACTTTTACAATGTGCTCTACCTCTGCTTGCTTTGTATTAGAGGGCAGAGGTAAGTATCCTTGCCCTTTGTTAAACTGTAGATTCTAAATAACTCAAATTCTCTATAGGGGACTGTGTACTTTATGGAGCAGTAAAATTGTTTCTACAAATGCAACGAATATGTGTTCAGCCTAATCAGTTCATATTCACGAGCATATTCCCAGGCTATGCCAAAATAAGAGCTTTAGATTTTCTTATGGAAGTCCATCAATGTATAATCGAAAGTGGATTTTGTCAGATGTTGTATTTGTAAGTGACCTAATATAAATGTATTTTACATGCGGAAGTGTATAAAAGCCTAATAGAATTCTTCGAAGAGACATTGCTTGACGGACTATAAATATTGCAGGATATGTACAAAATGACTTTATTGAGAATGTCTCTGAAACCTATAAGCAAAGGACAATGGAGATTTACAATGAGAATGCAGTGATAAACTGTAAGAAAAACTTAGAGCACTGAAGCATATAGCTGAAACACCAGCAACAAATTATAACACCAACAACTAATAGACCAAGTAATTTAACTGTTTGAAAGATGAGAACTTGTAGCAGCATGGACTAAAACACCAATAACAAACAAGATCTATTTTTTATAACATTAGAAACTTGTAGAGCTATTTTTTCTCTCTTGGTCATTGATGTACTACTATACTGATATAAGCAAATGTAAATAATAAGAATGGAACCAAACTCAACAACATTTGTGAGTATAATCGAGAGGGGCTTTTCATCAGATGTTTTAGTTGGAAATTATGCCTTACTTGATATTTATTCAAAATGCGGGAAGAATCCATAGGGTACTTGAACTGTTTGACAATATGCCTCAAAGAGATGTGATCTCATGGACAATTATGATTTAGGATATGCACATTCAACACTTTAGAAAATGCAAGCGGTAGGTGTAAAGCTAAATTCCACAACCTATGCTAGAATACTTCCAAACTATGCCAAAACAGAAGCTCTTTAACATGGTATGAACATCCATCAAATCTAGAATACTGCTAGAATACAACCCTAACTTGCATCTTCTCAGCCCAAAAGGGGTTGAAAACAACACAAATCTTACATTTTTTTGGGACTTAAGGAGAGAAATCACAGAAAACAACCCAACCAATAAAATAAAATCTAGGTGTAACCCAGTCAACAAAACCCAATCAACAACATAAGGAGGATCAATACCACACAGACACATAATGAAACCATCAAGACATAATAAGAGACAATAGGGGGAAACCTTCAAAACAGAAGGCAACCAACCCAAATCTATAAAAAAAAATCCCCTGAAGAAGAAGAAACAACTTCTAGGGAACACCCAAAGTAAGGGTTGGCCCAAAATAAGCACACCAGCACCCAAGAAGAAAAAGCAGACTTTGCAGGCACCGAAAAAGACAACTAAAATCAACAACCAAGACAGGCCAAAGCCAGACCTAGTGCCAAGAACTAACAATCAACACCTCGCTAAGTAGCCAATAGGGAGAACAGGCCATACCAAAGAAACAGAGGACTCAATCATAGAAAATCCTAAAGACCAAGTCCTCCAAATCACCCAAAGAGGAAATTCCACAAGAAAAGAAGCTTCAAGTAGAACAAATGCCTCAGAAACAACCACTTGAAACGTAGAGAGCTATGAAGCCACAATAACAACTACCTCAGCCTCAATAACAACCTTAGCCTCATCAACAACCATGACCACTCTCGAAACAACTTTTGACCTAACAAGCCCTAAATCAGCACCATGACTAGCCAAAATGTGGCCAAGAAGATGTTCTTGTAGGTTGCACAACTCTAAGAAAAATAGAATGCTAAACAAAATGATTGCAGAGAATGGAGAGAACTCCAATGGCCAAGAAAACACCCCGCTATCAACAACAACCGCAAGAATGAGGGGCGTTGCAAATTCCCTAGAAAATATATGTGCAAAATGTGGAAGTATACACAAGGCACGGGGGTTGTTTAACTGATGCGTTGAAAGAATCTAGTTTCCTTATTGAAATTTTTGTCTTCAGACTCTAAATCTTAGTAAAAAATAATTGGTGCAGTTGGAACTCATACTGTCAGCAAGACCCAAGTGAGACCCAAATTACTATCTACTTGGGCAGTGGTTTCCTCGATTTAACTGTGATGAACTGCCAGACATCATTGGATGGTTGGCCATAAATAGGGCTAGTTTTGAAAATTTAGAAATATTACACCATTTCAAACTTGTTTCTACATGGAGTTCACATTTTTATTTGATATGTACTGCATTTTTCTTTATAATAAATGAATTTATTGTGCAAGAATCCAAGAATGTGAATTTAACAGGATATTTTTAGGATATACTTTGTTATGTATTTGCAGTGGAGAGGGGATTCAACTTATGTTTTTCTCTCTAACCTAAACAATGCAGTCAGGAGATTGCAAAATAATTCTTCAAATTTGTTGTTGTTGAAAAACCCTAAAATTTGTTGTTGAGATCAGAAAAACAATTTGCTGCTCGCAAAAAAATCCTAAAATTTGCTGCTACAAACACTGAAAATTAGACTGAATTGCAAATAAATTTCTAGAATGCATGACACAGAAATATTAAAAGAATTGCTATCCACTAGGGGAAAATTTGGGAGATAATTAGTAAAATTTGGAAGAGGGAAAGGAGTTACTTGAACTTTCTATACAAATAGTGTTGAGCTGTGAACGATGCCGAGCAAACCCTACTATCACAAACGCTCCTGGATTCTTCTTTCAACGCAGATTTTTCTTCAAAGCAACACAAATATAATTGTGTCGTGCTGTCAAGGAAGTCAATATTTTTCTTCAAATAGAAATTGGGATCTAATTTTGTAGTACTGTCAAGGATGCCAATATTTTATGCAATAAACTACTCCTCAAATATTTCTTCCATCTCCTATAATAACTGCTCTATTCCATCCGGGAAAAATGGTGAGCAGTTGGGATGAATTCCATCGCAGGCAATTTCCTGTCTACCAATCTACACTGTCAGAGGTAAAAATGCCTCACAAATACTAAGCATGGGACGCCTTCGGCATAAAAATTAAGATCTAGAGTATATATATATTAATCAAATATCTTTTTAATTATATATATCATTCTTAACCGTTTTTTATATATCTATATATAAAAATATATGTTGTAAATATATATTTTCCTTAATCTTTTTCTTTGCACAGATATTCAATATATTATAAATTGATAATTATATATTTGTTAATGGGTATTTAATTGGATTATATTGATATAATGTTTAATTTATTTTTAAATATAATGTTATTATATATATGTTAATCAAATGTTTATACATATATTGTATATATGATATAGTCTAAACTTTTAATTAATTAGTTAGATTCTTTTGTTTTAAAGCCTTTTAAATTAGTATATTTTTTTAATATTTGGTAAGGTTCATGTTATTTGCTCTTTTTTTTGTGATTAATCACTTAGATTTATAATGGTTTTTGGCATTATAATTAGTTTGGATTTTAATTAGTTGTATTGTGTTATTTTTTACCTTGTTCTTCAATTTCATATGTGGTTATTAGTCTTTCTCTTTTTATTAGGGAATAAGATTCTTTTCTTTGCTCAATCTATTTTTTGATTGGTCTATCATTACCTCCTACCCTCTCATTTCCTCTCCTTTTTATACTTCCAAGCTGTCTCTCTCTCTCTCTCTCTCTCTCTCTCTCTCTTGCTTGCTTAACATCTTGATGATGGATCATGGAGTATGATTCGAAATGTTTTAATTGATACAAAAACTTGGCACAGTTTCAATCCAAAAATAGTTGGCATTTAACTATCATGGACTATGGAAATCGAATGCTTTTAATCATCATTGTAGTTATAATATATATTTATGGCACTATGTAAGTTTTCTATAGATGGATTTCCGATGAAATTTCAAAGTAGAGACATTCTTTGCCTCCTTTGTTTGCTCTATGAATTCATGGTATAGTGTAGAGCCATTGCAATCGAGTGAGTAGTAGAAACTTCAACGTGTGTGCAAGAATTACATGATTTACGATTAATGTTCAGATAGTAAAAGCTTTCCACAGGGCTTTCCTCCTGAATGCACTCGCCAAGGTTTTAACTAAGTTCAAAGGATTAACATACATTATTTTCATGGTATAGTGTAGAGTCATTGCAATCAAGTGAGCAATAGAAATTGCATGTGTGCACAAGAATTACATGATTTACGATTACTGTTTGGATAGTAAAAGCTTCCCATAAGGCTTTCCTCTTGAATGCACTCGCCAGGGTTTTAACTAAGTTCAAAGGATTTAACATATATGATTTTCAAGCCCAATTGGCTATTTTTACACCTCATTAATTCATTGTATAGTGTAGAGCCATTGCAATTGAGTGAGCAGTAGAAACTTCAACATGTGCACAAGAATTGCATGATTTACAATTACTGTTTGGATAGTGAAATCTTTCCACAAGGCTTTCCTCTTGAATGCACTAGCCAAGATTTTAACTAGGTTCAAAGGATTAACATACATGATTTTCAAGCCCAATTGGCTATTTTTACCCCTCATTATTTTGCAAGGATCATAATCTTGATCAATTGAATAAATACATAACCATTTTTTTCTTTTGAAAGATCTCTTTTTCATTTGTCAGTATTGAATGAAAACACTTAGGGATTTTGTAATTTACCGGATTAGCCATTCTTTTGACACAAAAAAGAATGAGGCAACTAGATTTGCAAGTAGCTAACATTTTAAGTAACCATTTATTGTGGTTTTTTCCACCCAGAGTGATAGAAGATCGAAAGACAAGAGTGGAAATAATACATATCTAAAATACAATAAATGGCATACACATTATCCCATAAGATCATGTGAATATATATTTTGATTTTTGTCCTTATCAAAATGAATTAGTTCACTACTTTAACACAAAGTCTACATGGATATCAATTTAGGATCCTAAGTCTTGGACCTATAAACTTAATGTTTCCCAATTGTTTGTCATTATCTGAGCTTTTATTTAGAAGAGATTTTTGTAGAGTTACAATAGGTTTCCTATAGCTTTGAAGAATTCACAAGGAAAGTTATAAAGGTCATGGATCTTCTCATTGGTTATTTGTGTAAGCCAAAAATAATAATCTCATCAAGTTTGAGTGAAGAATCACAAGAAGCTTGAGTAGACAAACCAAGATTAGAGGAAACATTCAAGCATTGTTCTAAAGCTTGAGAGTACTTTGTATGATTCTCTTGGGTTTCAAAAAAATAGATTATAATGGTCTTGGAAGGCCTTATAAATCTTAGAAAGGGAAATGAGTTATTAATGAGAAAATTGAATAGCTTTAAGTTGTTTTAGATCACCTACTTGAGGTAAAGGGATTCAAAGAATTCTTTAGTGTCGTTGTCACCAACTTCAATCTAGTGAAGGTGGGATCTAAGCCAAGCACTATTAGTGTGGTGGTATTCACTAAATTTAAGCTTATACTTGAACCTAACAACCAAGATCTAATGTTGGAGGTCAAAGAGTTTATTTCTAGTTGAATTAAAACCCTCACAAACTCTTTAGTGGTTCTTGTAGGAGGCATGTTTCAATTTTATCTACTATGGCTTTAGATGAAAAAACCTTGAAATATTTTTTATATTTAACAGAGCTCTTTTAGAGAGTTTTGCACTTACTCGAGTATTTCACGCTTGTAGGACTTCTTCTTCTTGTATCCTTAGCTCCTTCCACGCTAGTGCACGCAATTGAGTGTGATATTGGGAAAACTCACTTATCTTTGGATGGCGTGGTATTTAGTCATATTAGTTTTGGCAACTCTTAATAATAAAATAGAATTTAATTTTGGCAATTGATGTGATTTTCTGCATTTATTGCTATAAATTGTAATGATGCCATGATTACCATACTACTACCATCTCTTATTATACTCGCTGCAGTATGGCAGTGTTTTGCACTTCCCTTCTGCTATTTACTGCACTATCGCCTTGCTCAAGGCTTCTTGATGTGGGGTTGCGGTGTATACCACTCTACCGTATATGTTGCTCACCTTCCCAGTGGTATAGCGGTGTATGCTTTTGATCATTACTTGAAGAGTGTCGATGAGACAATCTTATTTGTCTTACCAATATCTCAATGTATCATCAACATTAGATCTTATGTTCCTCTGATGTTGGTTGCCAGTGTCGATGAGACTGTAAGTTAATATCTCTTGCCGATATGCCATTGTCTCATTGATATTTTCCTTTGGTGGTATTTCTTTATATATCGGTGTAACTTTTCCATGTTGGGGAGACTTGTGATTATCACTGTAGTATAGTGATGTTTTTTCCTTCCCTTCTACTGTTTACCACACTACCTCCTTGCTCAAGGCTTCTTGTTGTGGGGTTGTGGTGTACACCGCTCTACTGCATATGTTGCTCACCTTCTTGGTGGTATAGCAGTGTATGCTTTTAATCATTACTTGAAGAGTGTCGATGAGACAATCTTATTTGTCTTACCGATATCTCAATGTCTCATTGACATTAGACCTTATGTTCCTCTAATGTTGGTTTCCGGTGTCGATGAGACAAGTTAATATCTCTTGCTAATATGCCACTGTCTCATTGATATTTTCCTTCGGCAGTATTTCTTTATATATCAGAGTAACTTTGCCATGTCGGGGAGACTTGTGATTATCGTGCTGTAGTATAGCGGTGTTTTGTCCTTCCCTTTTGCTGTTTACTGCACTACCGCCTTGCTCAAGGCTTCTTGTTGTGGGGTTGTGGTGTATACCTCTCTACTACATATGTTGCTCACCTTCCTGGTGGTATAGCGGTGTATGCTTTTGATCATTACTTGAAGAGTGTCAATGAGACAATCTTATTTGTCTTACCAATATCTCAATGTCTCATCGACATTAGATCTTATGTTCCTCTAATGTTGGTTGCCGGTGTCGATGAGACAAGTTAATATCTCTTGCTGATATGCTACTATCTCATTGATATTTTCCTTCGGTAGTATTTCTTTATATATCGGTGTAACTTTGCCATGTTGGGGAGACTTGTGATTATCATTGTAGTATAGCGGTGTTTTGTCCTTCCCTTCTACTATTTACCACACTACCACCTTTCTCAAGGCTTCTTGTTGTGGGGTTGTGGTGTATACCGCTTTACTGCATATGTTGCTCACCTTCCTGGTGGTATAGTGGTTTATGCTTTTGATCATTACTTGAAGAGTGTCGATGAGACAATCTTATTTGTCTTACCAATATCTCAATGTCTCATCGACATTAGATCTTATGTTCCTCTGATGTTGGTTTCCGGTGTCGATGAGACAAGTTAATATCTCTTGCTGATATGCCACTATCTCATTGATATTTTCCTTCAGTGTAACTCTGCCATGTCGGGGAGACTTGTGATTATCACTATGGCATAGCAGTGTTTTTCCCTTCCCTTCTATTGTTTACCACACTACCGCCTTGCTCAAGGCTTCTTGCTGTGGGGTTGAGGTGTATACCGCTCTACCGCATATGTTGCTCACCTTCCCGGCGGTATAGTAGTGTATGCTTTTGATCATTACTTGAAGAGTTTCGATGAGACAATCTTATTTGTCTTATTGATATGTCAATGTCTCATCAACATTACTTCGTTATATCCAAGAGTTGTGTTTCACTGAGCACTTGTAGATATACCTTGTCGATGTGACATAAGTGATTCTCTCCTCGATATGCTCATATCTTGTTGACATTTCATTGTTTTACATCGTCGATGAGACATATTTAAATAAGTCTCTTCGACATAGGGGTGTCTAAATTGGTGCTAAACCCAAAGCTAAACTTGAAGCTAAAGTCGGAGCTAAAAGTAGTGCTAAACTCAAAGCTAAGCTTGGAGCTAAAGGCAGTGCTCAAGGTGACGCTACACTCGAAGCTAATATCAGTGCTAAAGGTAGTGTTACTTTAGGAACTAATTAGCACTGACTTGTACTGATCGGCGCAATAAACACCAAAAATTGCACCATCCTAATAAATAGTATCGAAGTTTTCAAAAAATTGCCAAAAAATACATTAAAACAGTGGGTGGAAGCAAAAAATGGAGCAAAAAATGGAGCAAATCACAAGGATTTGTTGTAGTGAACTTTGATAAAATTCAGGACTACATCACTAGGGTTAATGATCTAAGGGAGCAATATAAAGCATGTGGTATTGATAAGAAGGACATTCAGTTGGTCTCCAATTCATTGAATAAACTTGGTCCTAATTATGTTGCTTTTGTTTCTAGCTTTCATACTCATAGGTTGAATATGGGGTCTACATATACTACACCTTCATTTGTATCATTTTCTAAGATGTTGATACATGAGCAACAAAAGCTTATCTCGACAGGTTTAATTGAGTCATCTAAATCTTAGGCATTGGCTAGTCAAGTGAAAGAATTAGATACTTCTGATAAGAAGTAGAAGAAATCAAAGAACAAACCACATTTAGATCAACTAAAGAATAAATCCTCTTCCTCAAATAAATCATCTAAGAAGGAGAATTCTACTTGTTCCTATTGCAAGAAGCTTGGGCATGATGAACATTCTTGTTACAAGAAGGATCTTGATGAGTTGAAGCATCTTGTTAAAAAAAATCATATTCATTTTCCTTTTCGAATGTCAGAGTCACCACCTTCTTGTTCATCATCTTTAAAATAGTTTAAAAGGGGAAAAGGTCATGCTGATTTGGCTACTACATCAAGAAATAAAGGACACGCTCTTTGTACTTTTTCAGGTCTAAGATCAAGGAGATGGCTTCTAGATTTAGGATCCTCTCATCATATGCCATCTTCGTAGTCTATATTATCTTCTTTTGAGCCTTGTGCTATGTCTCCTATTTTGATGGGAAACAATGTAGAAGCTGTGAAAACCAACCTCATAGACCCCGAAGATCACCTGCATGCAAATAACCTGTCATAGAAAGAAGACATTTGAGACAAAAAAGCAAGGGTGCTCTGAAAGCTGAAAATATATTAATCAGAGAGAGTGATAACATACAATGATCAATCCTTATAAAAGGATATTGTGCAACCCTAAAGAAACCCTAATAGGTAGACATTTAATAATTATTAAATGTCACAATATGCAAACTAAAGTGAAATCTTAAGAGAGGAATAAAGGTAACTTAATCAACATAATTAGGTTAAAACCTTTACTCTAACAAACAATACATACACAGTGTACATGGGACTTAGGGATCTACTAGTTTTGGGGAAAAAACTTTCTAGGATGTTTTGTATGTTCCTCATTTGATGAACAATCTTGTTTCCATATATCATATTACACATGGTGGAAATGGGAGGATTGTGGAGTTCAGTCCTGATTTAGGTATCATTTGAGACTTGGAGAGTAGAGAGATTACTGTTACTAGGATGGTTGATCATTCATGTCGATTATATATCTTTGTAGATTTTTCTTCTGATGGTGGCATTGTTCCTTCAACTGTTGATCAAAATTCTAGTGTGAACCATGATTCAAAGGAGACATTTGGCAAGTCTTTAACTTGGGTGTTCTCACATCCAATCCCATTCTTGAGCCTTGCATTTAATCTCCTCCATATTTTGTTGCATTTGATGAAGTTCATATTGGAATAGGTTTAGCCTCTTGTGATTCAATGCAACATGATCTACATTGTCTTCAAGTTACATCTACTTGGGATGACTACTTGATAGACATTGGTTGCTAGCTTTTTGATTCTCACATTTCAGATTTGGGAGACATCATTGATTGCATACATCTTCTCTTTGATGGAGATGATTCTTCTTCAATTGTTGTGAGGGAATTCTATGAACCTCTTGTTCATTCTCTACATGATCACTCTTTGCAACTCTTGATATGAGTGTCAATAATTTTGGATAGCATTTGGAAGAGGCTTCCTTAGAGGAGATATCTTTTTCTTTGGAGTATGTTCGATATCTATCTTTAGGAGGTTCTGGATTGACATCTTTAGCTATGTGGCCTAGAATGTTTATTTGAGGTTTGTCATATTTCAGAATCGACACGGAGACTCTTGAGCATCATTCAAAGAAATCACATGCATAATTCCTCTTCTATCATATTCTTAACGTTCTTTACCTTATAGCGACTGTTGAATTTAAAGAATGGTTGAAGTTTGAAAGGAAGGAATCATATTTATGGCTGAAACTTGCAACATCTGTAAGAGGTGAAGGCCTATCCGATATTTCTAGAATGTTGGAATCTCCCTTAAGAATCTTCAAAGCTTCAACTATACTCAGTCTAAATGCAACCATAACATGTGCGTACAAAATTCCCACTTAAAAAATATTTCCATTACTCTCTCAGGCCCACTCTCACAGATTCTTCTGTTGACAACATCCAAAGTTTTCCCCAATTTTACAAGCCTCCATGCCCAAACTGTAATGAGGTAATCGAAGGGCAGTTCAACACAATTATAAAGAGATTTTCTACCACTCATAATCTCCAACAACACAACACCAAAGCTATAGACATCACTCCGATTTGAGAGTTTCCCATATAGAGCATATTCAGGACCAAGTAACCCTGTGTACCAGCTATAATTCATGTCATGAGCTATGATTTCCCTTTTGTTGTCATTCTCGTGAGCCAAAAATCAGCAACACAAACAATCATGTGTCATCCAACAAAATGTTAGTGGGCTTAATATCTCTGTGATATATGGTAGGTTGGACATCAAAATGTAAATAGCACAGTCCCTCAGTTGTATTGGTGGTGATGTTCTTACGTTGCTCCCAACTTATTTAGCCGCTATCTTTTCACCCCCTTCTTCAAAATATGTCGATCAAGGATTCCATTAACCATGTAGTCATACATAAGAAACCGCTAGCGTCCTTCTGTGTCATTATTGGAGACAAAGAAGCCTCACAAAATGACTAGATTCCGGTGCCTAATGTTGTTGATGATTCCCACCTTGTTTGTGAACTCAAAATATCTTTTAGAAGCATAACTTCTGAGTCTCTTCAACATGATCTGGTGGCCGTCAGAGAGCACACCTATAACCTGAGTGAAAAATCACAATTTTCTCCTTTAAACACTAGTATTTGAGGCTAGGTTGAACTTGAACCATTGGCTGCCATATTTCTTTCTCAGACTGCAACTCTCCTCATAGAATTTTCACTTCTCTACTGAGAATAAACCCACCTAAGCTTGTTGATTGCTGTCAAAACACATACAAAATTTCTAACTTTTTGTTGCTCTAATACCACTTGTTGGTTTTAGGAGAAGAATTCACTTCTAGTGCAACAAAATTTCAAGAAAAAATAGTTCATAAAAGTAGTGGGTTTCTAATATGCAAAATAGACACAGAGCAATCCATTGCTACAATAATGACAAACTATTTATCCATTAAAAACTATTTATCCATGTTATGACACCATCTTTGTCCAGATGCAACCAACAACATGTGTGTTATATTGATTTGTCATTCTACTGGTCAAAATTTCCTTTAGTACTGTATTTGGGCTATAGTTTCTATATAAACAAATGTGATAATATAATGCAATTGTAGTACTGTTGCTTCTCAATTGTCTATGCAATGTATCCGGTAAATGTAGTCATTTTTAGAACAATGTTATATCTGTTTTAATAGTTTTTTAATGGATAAATAGTTTGTCACTTTTGTAGCAATGGATTGCTCTACTTTTGTTCTACATATTAGAAACCCACTCCTTTTATGAACTATTTGTTCTTGAGCTTTTTTTGCACTAGAAGTGAATTCTTCTCCTAAAACCAACAGGTGGTATCAGAGCAACAAGAAGTTAGAAATTATGTATGTGTTTTGACATCAGTCAACAAACTTAGGTGGGTTTATTCTTAGCAGAGAAGTGAAAAGTCTATGAGGAGAATTGTAGTATGAGGAAAAATATGGCAGCTAATGGTTCAAGTTCAACCCAGCCTCAAATACCAATGTTTAAAGGAGAAAATTATTATTTTTCACTTAGGTTATGGGTCTGGTCTCTGACAACCACTAGATCATGGTGAAGAGACTCAGAAGCTACGATTTTGAAAGAGATTATGAGTTCACAAATGAGGTGGAAATCATCAACAACATTAGGCACCAGAATTTGGTCATTTTGCGAGGCTTCTCTGTCTCTAGCGATGACACAAAAGGATGCCAACGGTTTCTTGTGTATGACTACATGGCTAATGGAAGCCTTGATTGACATATTTTTGAAGAAGAGGGTGAAAAGATGGTGGCTTCAAGTTGTTGCGCTGGCATTAAGCATTAATGCCTTCAGTGTAATCAATAGGTCTTGCTATTGAGAAAAACCTTTTGCCACCAATCTTTCTTTATGTCTCTCAATAGATCCATCAGCTTTATATTTTGTTTTGTAAATCCATTTCAGCCCAAAATAGGTGGAAAGTTTATCAATTTGATGTTAAATCATCCTTTTTGAATTGTTATCTAAATGAAGAAGTGTTTGTAGAACAACTACTTGGTTATGAAGTTGTAGGACAAAAACAAAAGGCCTATAGGTTGAAAAAGGCACTTTATGGGTTCAAGCAGGCACCTAGAGCTTGGTACAATAGAATAGGCGGTTATTTTTAGAAAAAAATGGTTTCAGAAAGAGTGAAAGTGAGCCCACATTACATGCGAAATATCAGAATACAACTAATTTACTTATCATATGTATATTTGTAGATGATCTAATATACACAGGAAATAGTGAAGAGTTAATGGATGTGTTTAGAAATGTAATGAAGACTGAATTTGAAATGGTAGATTTGGGTTTAATGCATTATTTCCTTGGGATAGAGGTAAGACAACAAAATAATGACATTTTCATTTCACAAGGTAAATATGTCAATGATTTACTTGATAAATTCAAGATGAAGAGTTACATACCAATGAATACACCTTTGAACATGAATGAAAAGTTGTTTTTAAGGATGATGGTTTTGAAAAAGTAGATGCAATAATGTACATAAGTCTAGTTGGTAGCCTTATGTATTTAACAACTACTACACCAGATATCATGTTTGTTGTTAGTTTGCTTTCAAGGTTCATTCAAAGTCCAAGTAAGATGCACTTTTGTGCTATGAAAAGAGTTCTAAGATATGTTCGGGGTACAAGTAATTTTGGCATTTGGTGTGCACCTGTAGATGAGTGGTTTAATTGGATTTACAGACAGTGATTGGGCTGGTTCTATAGATAACAAAAAAAGCACTTCAGGTTATATATTTTCCTTGGGTTCAGGTGTCATTTCTTGGTCTTCAAAAAAACAGCCTTTAGTCTTTTTATCTTCAACTGAAGCTGAATATATTGCTGCAACTTAAGCTTCGTGTCAAGCAGTATGGCTGAGAAGAATTCTAGCAAACTTAAAACAAAAACAAACCATGCCAACAATGATTTACTGTGACAATAATTCAGCAATTGCCTATCACTAAAATCCTGTGTTCCACAGTAGAACAAAACACATTGATATCAGATATCATTTTATTAGGAATCTTGTAGCTGAGGGACAGATTGAATTAAAGTTTTGTAAAACTAGTGATCAGATTGCTGATATACTTACGAAGGCAATTTCAAAAGAAAGTTTTGAAAGATTAAGACAAATGATGGGTGTGTGCACACTAAGCATTAAGGGGGAGATTGAAGGCATTAATGCTTAATGCCAGCGCAGCAGCTTGAGGAAGACACGTCGCATTCTCCACAGCCCAAGCATGCTTGATAGATATTATGTTTTTCGTCTTAATTTCTAGTGTTTGCTGAGGGATGCAAATACGTTTGGTTATACATTTTGACACCCGCATCTTGCCAGGCCATTTGCTAATAGACTATCCCAGCAAAGCTCCACGCAGCAGTTTGTAAACAAGGGATTTACATTGTAGAAATTCATTACATTTTTGTATGTATGAAGCTGTTTTTGCTCTGTGCAGGTGAAAGGGCTCCTATACGATGCAATGTTATGATGCTGTCTTTGTCCAGTTGCAGCCAGCAACATGTGTGTTATATTGATTGGTCAGAATTTCCTTTAGCACTGTATTTGGGCTATAGTTTCTATATAAACAAATGCGATAATATAATGCAGCTGTAGTACTGCTCCTTCTCAGTTGTCTGTGCAATGTATCTGATAAATTTAGTCATTTTCAGAACAGCGTTATATCCGTTTTAATAGTTTTTAATGGATAAATAGTTTGTCATTGCTGTAGCAATGGATTGCTCTGTTTCTGTTCTGCATATTAGAAACCCACTCCTTTTATGAACTGTTTGTTCTTGAACTTTTGGTTCACGGAAGTGAATTCTTCTCCTAAAACCAACACTTTTCACCCCCTTCTTCGAAAATATGCCGATCAAGGCTTCCACTAGCCATGTAGTCATACACAAGAAACCGCTGGCGTCCTTTTGTGTCGTTGCTGGAGACAGAGAAGCCTCGCAAAACGACCAGATTCCGGTGCCTTATGCTGTTGACGATTTCCACCTCGTTTGTGAACTCAGAATCTCTTTCAGAAGCGTAGCTTCTGAGTCTCTTCACCACGATCTGGTGGCCGTCGGAGAGCACGCCCTTATAAACAGTTCCAAAACCACCTTCCCCGATCACATCTGTTCCATTGAAATTACCCGTTGCTGCCCTGATCTCCTCCATGTCGAACCAGACTGCGCCCGTATTAGGCTTTACAATGGACTTCAGAAGACTTTTATTCATACCCACAAAGCGTTTATGCTTATCAGCGCCCACACCGTTGCGCCTTACCCACCACCAGTAACAGATCACTACACAGGACAGCAGAAGAATGCCCACAACAACGCCCATAATGATGTACACCCAAATCCTGGCACGAGATGAGTCATCCTTGTTGAGTAAAGGCATGCGGAGAATGCACGCAGCTGTCTGTATATTCTTGGGCCCAAATTCGTTCACCACTCCCGCAGCATACAGACATACGAAATAGTAGCATTTCAGATTTGTTTTGACTGTAATGTTTTCGATTCCAGCTGTTAACTTGATCCGCGCGACTGCTCCGCTCGCCTGGCATGTACTACAACGAGTGGTGAGAGAAAGATCTCCTTTACAATCTGTCTCCAACGAGGTCTCATGCATTTTGTCAATCCAGTCTTGCTTGGTCTGTATGCCGGCGCAAAGACTGGGACTCGACACAAAGTTTGGATACATAGGTGAAAGTGTGTAGAACCAAGTTGGATGGAAGACCAAGTGACGTTAGCTTCTGCTGGGATGAGGTGAGGCAGGCAACGGCAGAGGCATAGTCGGGGAGTTCGAACATGGATTTATCTCGAAGGTATTGAGCAAGCCCCACACCAAACACACTGGTTAAGGTCGTTTGACAAGTTTCCAGTTCCTGCTCACTTTGAATGGATCGACAATAGTCTGTGTTCCACGAAATTTGAGTAACATAGTCCAGATTGATAGGGCACTCAGCGTTAGTCATTCCGACCAAACAGAGTAAAAGTAATACTCTTCATTTTTATCATCTCAAAGACTATCAGCTGGAACCTTTGCCGACATGAAATGTATTTAACTGCCGACTGCTGTGCGCCCATTGGTCTGGCAAATGCAAATTATCCACGTTTTTTTTTTCTTTGGAAAATTCACCATGAATTTTAGTGGCGAACAGCTACAGCTCGACAATCGAAATTTTTCCAACGAGTAGTTACTGTAGTGGAAGACGCGTTAAACGTGTTTTTTTTGGTTTTCAACCTTGGGAAAGTAGATAACGCCCCTTCGGATTTTCCGCGGCCTACAACGTAATTTGAGGATGCATGCTTTTATTGCGCGTTGCGCTGGGCTTAACGAGCACACTCCAAATATCCACTATTTAGGTGGCTCGTGCGGGATCTGTTCAAACCATTCCTTTCGTCAACCCCGATTCTATTCTTTTAAACGGTCGCAGTTACAATCAGCAGTCGGCGGCTCCCCTAAACAGTCGCCGTTACGGTCAGCAGTTGGAAGTCAGCAGCTCCCCTAAACTCACTGTTCCTGCGCTGCGAAAGTTTGGTGAAGCCCGTAACTTGTTTATGAATGTATTAATTTGAGTGATTTTTTTTCTTGGGGGAATCCGCTTGGTAGGTGACCAAGGATCCATCCGAAATGGCCACAAACACAATGGAGCAGCATTTAACAAATCAAATTTGTGAGGGGTCATCCCTTTAGCCTGCATAATGGGTGTCCCACTGTTGTTTCACATAGCTTGTGGTCAGATATATCTGACTATGGTGTTCCTACAGAGTTCGTCAAGCCATTGGAATGAAATATCAGCTTGGGTTGATCAATATTGCTCTATATTGGGTATCATTTGATGCTAAATTTGGTTTTATTGACATATTTCACAAGCATGTTTTTTATGATGTCTATGTCTATGTCTCTGGTAGAATTTTTAAAATTCGAGTGAACTCATAATAGTTACTTATGCATGTTCAACACTAAAACATGAGAATATGTAGATACGTTGATGTTGTGCTCACCATTCCCAAGGCTTCCTTGTTTCCAATGTGTGCCATGAATTTTGCGTTTAGTAGGGAGGTGATAGGAGCAGCCATGTATTTTAGGGGAGAGGGGTCCATAGTGGAGTGGGGCCCAATAGTGGGGATAGAAGTAGTCCTCAGTGGGCCCCATAGTAGAGCATCTTAATATCCAATTGCAAAACACTTTTTATCCATAAAATACACAAACTGACAAATCATGTGACGCCACATCAGTGCACCAATAAAACATGAGTTAGTGCACCACCATCGTTTCACTTTTTTTTGGCCCTTTTTGGATACCTCAACAAAAAGCATGTTGATGTGGCATCATATTTGATGATGTGACCCTAAAACGAAATATAGAAGCATGCAAGTTGCCAAATAAATTGCTATACAAAATTGGAAGTGATTTGCAATTTTCACATAAGATTTTGAGGAACGTGAAGTTAGGGTGCTCCACTATGGGCTCCTCTCCCCTCGTATCTTTTGTGATTGTCAAACAATTAGCCGCTACGATGACATGCATATGATTGTATACATGTGTGTAAGACAAGGATTCAATCTTTAAATTTGTCCTTAAGGCATGTATATGTTATATATATATTTAATGGTGGCCCAACTTGTACAATTAGAACTAAATATAGGGATTCTTTTAAATGTAGTGGAATTTGGACGGTGAGGTACACAATAGTTTTGGAGGATAAGTAAAGAATAAGTGGGTGAAAAAAGGTGATAGAAGTGAAGAGTTAATTGGGAAGCTTAAAAGCTCAGGCAATATAGTATATTGGCTAAACTTGCTCTAAATCAAAGCCACTTATACATTAGCGAGCATGTAAATATTTACCAATAATGTTTGAACATTGTAAAATATTTGACCATTTTGAGCTAGTGATGTGAGAGAATGCCATTTAACTTAATAACATTATTTTTATTCAAGATTTGATATCTAGCCTGAAAACTTAATAATGAAAATGGTATAATTTCTCCATGAATATGGGTATAAATTCCTTGTGAGAGAATGCCATTTAAGTCAATAGCATATTTTTGTTTGTGATTTGATACTTAGACTAAAAAATTTAATAATAAAAATAGGTATATAAGGTCTTCATGAGAGAATGCCATTTATGTTAATAATATAATTTTTGTTTATGATTTGAAACTTGATTTAAAAACTCAATAATGAAAATGGGAATAAATTCCTCATTAGAGAACACCATTTAAGTTATAATCATGATTTGGTATCTAGTCTACAAACTCAATAATAAAAATGGGTATAAATTTCTTAAGGGTTGATCTTCCTCATAAAACCTCAACAATTTTTTTAAAAGAGATTATTTACTTAAGTGACATAATTGATGATATATTTCTTCGTCTTGTTTTACCATGTCACATGAAAATATATTTTTTGTTGAATATTGAGAATCTTTGTCTTTTTTAAGCCTTACATGTTATAAGATGATTTATTGTTGCTTGTAGTTGAGGATCTTTCTCTAAATATGTAACAGGAATTGTAAAGTGAGGTGGTTAGATTCAAAGAAAGGATAGGTAGACCCAAAAACGGGTTCATGAACCTTGTTGATTGGTTTGAAAGGTCAAGGTCTCCAAGAAAGGAAACTAGTATCCAAAAGAGGATGTGGTGAAGAAATTTTCTTTTTTAATGATTCCTTGAGCTTTTGGGGACCAATATACTCCCTATTTGGGGAGGTTTGATCCCTATTATGGGTCATTGTTCTATTCTTAGTTAATTATTTGTATGAACATTTCTAGTAAAAAATAGTCATTTTTTGACCTATATTCATGGGTAGATTGGTGATCATCATTTTCAAAAATTCAAATGTGTTTCTATAGGTTATTTTGCACATTAGGACTTTGTGGAGAATTTTATGGAAGTCAAAGGATATGTGTGAAGGTAAAAGAAGGGAGTGATTTTGTATTGTGAAAAAATCCTTCGTTTCTCTATTTATGGAGAATTTTTTTACTATGGTGAAAATGTAATTGCAAGGGAAAATTCATCTCAACAATTATTATTTTTTTGCCTCCCTATTACAAGTTGTGTTTTGATTGTTGACAAGATAGAGAGTTCCAAATATTCTCTTCTTATTTTTTATCCCAATAATATTTTTTAATTGTGTTTATTAATATAATTATGTTGTAGGTTATATGAAGTTTGTCTAGCAAAGTATTTTACTTTTGTTATTTTGAAGTATGTATTATTTTTGTTTCAAATAATGTCAAATTTGGTTGTTATATCTATGGTTGCATATGCTTGCATGAGGATGTCAGTAATATATACACCTGTGTGTGTGTGTGTGATAAAGATATTAGTTTAGATTGGGGTTTTCATTAGATAATTGTGTTTTAAAAGGATAATTCTCTAAGATTCCATCACTATATTCTAATTAGCTTTGCGATATCTATTAGAGAGGCAAGATCATAATATATGAATAATATCTTTTTTACCTATAATTTGACCAATATAACTAGTATTCACTTATGGAATGTTCATTTGAAACTTAATAAACATATTTGTGAGTCTCTCAAGCATTGGGGACTTGAAATCTCTTTCTAGAGAGCGCTTATTGGCCCCACACATTGGTGGGTTATAAGGAAAAAAATAAACAAATATACCCACATGAGCATATGCTCATGTGAGGTTCTAACAATACAATTTTTAGAGAGCACTTATTTGCCCCACATATTGGTGGGTTAAAAGTAAAATCTAGAGATACACCCACATGGGTATAAGTTCATGTGATGTTCTAAAGATACAAACACCTATCACAAGTTTTCTAATATGTTAACATGTAAAAAACTTGACTCTTTTGATATAATTTTCCTTCAAGAAGTGAAGCTTCTTATTTTAAACTTAAAATAGCCTTAAAGGATAATATGGCCTCAAAATTTGCAATTCACCACCTTGCATAAGGATGCTGATGGTAACCCATGCATTTTACTTTCCCCATATTTATGTTCTTCCATTATTTCTATGGAATAGAGTTAAACCATCATGTTGTGTGGATTATGCTTGACATTGATGGCCACGTGGCTAGCATTATTGATGTTGATGCATAAAATAATAAGCCAAAAAGATGATATAATGGAGATGGCTATGTCACAACCTAGCACCCCTTTTTGATTGGCTCATCTATGATGACTTTAATTTTGTGGATTCAATTGAGGATAAATAGGGATATCTATTGAAGAAATGATTTATTAGTGAGTAAGAAGCTTGGTTTTATTTTAATAATCATTGAATATTATCAAACCCATTTTTTTGGTGGTGGCATGCCAAGGTAGATCCTTTATTTATGTGGTATTATAACCTTAATTTTTCCTTGATAGGGTCCTTATGTGGCTAGATCACATCATGAATCATGGAAAGTACATGTTTAACTCTTTGCATATGATGGATGGTTATTGAAAGGAACCTAGATATCATCCTTTTTTACCAATATCCTATCATGACTCTATTTAATAGAAAAAAGGGTGTTTGCATCAAAATGATTTGATCAAAATGATGAACCACTACTTTCCACTATAAAACATGCAATTATAAGGGCCAAAATACCTAAATAACAATAAAAACCTAATCCTAACTATCATAGCAATAAAAGGGAAGTTTTGGAAGGCTGAAACAATGTGTACCTTGTAGAAAACTTTTTTTTAGGTCATAGAGGACTCATTCACCTTTAGTGTCGAATGGGTCCCTGTTAGGGTTCTGGAAACTAACTTTTGGGTTTTATTCCTCTTAGTCTACACTCCCAGATCCTAGGTTTTCACTACTTCAAGCCTCACTGAGGACTCACTTTCCTTTAGTGGTGAAACCTTCTTGTTAGGGTTTTAGAAAATTGATTTCTAAGTTCTATTCTTCAAGATCTGCACTCTCATCTCCCCGATTTTCAGCTCCCAAAAGTTTGAAATAGATTATGTAGCTTCATTTTCATGTTCTTGCAATATGAATGACAATTTTGCAACTTGACAACTTTGACAACTTTGCTTCAAACTTGTTATCTACTTGATCTTCAACCTATAAATTTGCAAACACATACTCAAGAGGAGAAAAAATTATTGATTGTTAGTGAATATGGGTTTTCCTAAGTCAAATCCCTTTTAGGTAATCAAACCAAATGATGAAATAATGAAATTGAAGCATGAACATGAAATAATGAAATGTTGATACCTTGGAAGTTTACTTGGAATGTAAATATACAAACTAACATGAAGTGGCCATGGAGAATGTAGATCTTGATCTCAAGTTAGATGTGAAACAATGCTTCTCAATAGATCCTCAATGCTACATCAATAATCTTAGCTCAACCACATGCTTGAATGCACTATGCCTTTGACATGATGAAATGACCTTGAATTTCTGCAATAAAACTTTGATAATATGCCTTTGAATGCCTTTGAAATGCTCTTGTTAACTCTATAATGCTCTTTCTCTTGATCTCATGAAGTCACATAAATTTTCTAGGAGAAACAATTTGAATTAACCTCATATTTATACTAAATCTAGAGATTAACCCCAACATTTAAATAATTCAAGATGAAACTAGATCTAGGATTGAAATAATTCAAGATGAAACTAGATCTAGGATTGAAAATCATTAACATCTCACCAAAATTAAATGCAAAAAGGGGTGTCCTATGTGAGGAGGACCCATCAACTTTCTAGGACCTTGCTTCTGGGTGATGAAATAACATCAAAAACCCACCTCAAAAATGCAAAGAAAGGGGTGTTCTATGTGGAGAGGACCCATTCACCACTAAAGGTGAATGGGTCCTAGCACCATTTTATAGGACCTTAAATTTTACAAATTAAATGTCATGCAATATCATTATTGGGTGTTAGGATAGATCCTTTGGAAGGTGTCATTAATAAGGCTTAAATTTAAATTAAAGTGGCTAATTAAGCTCAATTAACCATAATTAATTAATGAAACCCTAGATAAGTGTGAAAGTTTTATACAATACTTTACAACACCTCAAATAATCTATAATTTAAGTCATCGTAACGTTTTAGTTAAAAGGGCCCTAAATTAATGTGAATGTGTACAACACATTACAACACTAAATCGAGGCATTATTCGGTTAATTTTATATCACTTATTCCCAAATTAAGTGTGAAAGGGGTTACTCTTTTCTACACTGTAGACTCATGGGAAGTACATGTTAAAATTTTTGTATATGATGGATGGCTAGTGAAAGTGAAATTAGAGATCATCTTTTTTAACCACTATCCCATCACATTTTAGGTTGTGAGCAATAGTGGGCCTCTCAAAATTTTCAACATGTAAATTCTATTTGAATATGACACTTCTTTCTTACAAGAGAGTTATATCTAACTATGAATTGTATAGGTTTAGAACCTTAACCACATCTATCACTCATTTCTAGGTAGACTAAATAGACAGGAAAAAGCACAAAGTTGTGTCACACTTTATAAAGGAAATGACCAATTCTAATCCAAATTTTAAACTTGAATCACTAAAAAATGGTATATATATTTTGAATTTTGAAATGATGTAAACTAGTAAAATATGTATTTTTTAGCATATCTTATGTTAGTATTTTTAAAAAAAATTAAAAAAATTTTTTAAACTAATTTTTAATAAATGAAAACTATAATTTAGCTATTGATAAAATGTTGAAAAAATGAAGTTGCATGGGACGTCAAACTTTTTATAGTAATTTTTTTTTTTTATTTCAAATTTTTTGTGTGTATTTATAACTTGAAATTTTAGTGCATGGATATTTTTTTTCTAATTTTGATAAATATATATTTTTAAATAAATATTAAAATGTGTATGAATCAAAAACAATTGTTTTCATCAAACACCAACTTTCATATTGAATATTTATCTAAAATGGAGAAAAGAATATACCATCTTAAATTAGATTCTTTTATCTACTACATCATATTTTTTGCAATTTTTTTTAATAATTTTTAGTATTTTTCCTTGGCATAGCAATCAACCTAATATTTTGTGTTGATAACCTACTTTTAGTAAAAGGTATGTGCAGGATCATCATGGAAAAACAGGCCCTTAAGTGGCAAAAAATTTAAAAATCAGTGAGGCAACTTGACGTAAAAATTTGAATAAGTTATCAATATTATTTCAAAAATATGTAAGAATAGAATATGTAGAAAATTGAATGTAGTTTCTAAACTACTAGGTTTATTTAAAATAAATAAAATTTATTTGGTGAAAATTTGAAATTTCAATGCGTAGTACTTAAATTTCGGGAAAATAAGAAGTAGGTGTCTGTCTCAATTCACCCTAACCATAATAAAATGATAATATTTTTTATAATATTTTATATATAGTAGAGGACTCATGTCCAGATGTGATGCATATTTTTGTAATTTTTTCCAAGTAAATAATTAATATGAATTTTTATTACAACTTTTAAAAAATATAAAAACTCATATGTCCGACCACCTTAACTTAGTCAAAACTTCATGAAATTTAATTTTCTTTTTAATCCTATAGTATGTGAAGTATAGAATGTGATGCATGTTTCAGATTCAAAAAGTGTGATACCGTTTGAAAGTTATAGATGTTTTTCAATTAGCTATCGATCAGACTTTAGTCATAATTGTAATAGAAAATGAATAATAATTATTTATTAAATTCAAATGAAAGAATAATTTATATTGTGGAAAGCTGAGAATCTCCTCTAAAAATCCTTTTCGCTTCATCAATTTTGGGTAAAAAGAGTTGTCACCATACCCTACAAATACCCATATAATATTGCCACTTTTTGGCCCATCATGATCCCGACATACCCAAAAATAAAATATAAAATATAAAAATAATTAAACTATTAAAATAAATATATTTTGAAAACTACACTTATGGATCTACAAAAGGGTATTTATATATATATATTTTTTAAAAATGTTATTTACATTAGTAGAGTTATTGAAACTTCAAGTTTTTCAAAAAATTTTATTTTTTTGGTAAATTGGACTCAAAGTGGCACTCCATATATTTTTAGCCAACAATTTTAGTTGAAAAAGTTGTGGAAGTATCTAGCTTAGCTAGAATGAACCTTACTAGATCATATGTTTGAACAAAATTGATTTTTAGTTGAAATACTTAAATTAAGTTGTGCTGATAAGTTGGCTGAAAAGTGTGACAAACTTTGTTCTTTTACCCATACATGTTTACTTATATTTCCACCTTTCTACAATATTAAGGTAAACAAGTGGCAAATAGCCAAAAACAAGTTGATGGAAACACAATTAGAAGTAAAAGAAAGTCGGCCTAAAATTAAAGATGAAGAACCTAAAGTAAAGAAGAAAGCATCCTAAAACAAAACAATCAGAAGTAAAAGAAAGTTAGCCTAAAATTAAAGATGAAGAACCTAAAGTAAAGAAGAGACCACTCCATCAGTCCATATTAGATATACTTCCAGGGTCTACTAAAGAGGGTAATAAGAAGTTTCTCGTGGACACCACACAAAGTTGTAGGGATTCCCTCATTTCCAAATCTAGATGGGACCTATTTTGGTATTTTTACAGTAAGAGAAATGAGAAGATTCCAATGTCAAATGCTTGGATGTTGGATATAGCAAGGTTGATTGTCCCAAATGTGTTTGTTGATGTATAATTTATCAAACTTCTAGCCAAACACTATCACTCAGCTACCAAAATAGTAAGGTTTCCAAACAGCACAGTATTGGTAGAAGTAACCAGAAAAGCCATCATTGAGTGTTTTGGCTTAAACAAGCAGGCTCTAACCAAGATAAACTTGCAGAAAAGTGAGGAGGATTATGCTAGGTTAAAAAAGACTTATAGAAGTGATAAGGTACCCCTATATATGAAAAGAGACATTGGTAACAAAACATTTTCCATCTCTACTACCACTACTGAACCATTTAATGTGACATATTTTTAGTATTACTTTGTGAATACATATTTAGCTCTTTGCCAAGTGTTGGGGATAGATGCTCAAGATAAAATTCCAATAGGCCTAATGATGATGGCCATGAGAGTTCAAAACCCTGAAACTAATATTGAATATGACTTTGCTTCATACCTTGAGAAGGTGTTAGATGATGAATTCTCCCAAGTTATAGAGGATAGAGCACCGATTACATTTAGACACTATTCCCTACCATGTCATCTGATATTGTACCAGAATAGGGACCATTGGACTAAAATAATGGACTTGGCTACAATAGATGAGCAAGGGAATCCCACACTTGTTCAGAAATGGTGCGATATTTGGGACAGTCGATGCAAGAATTCAAGCTTTGTTGTATTCTACAAAGACTTTGTACATAGAATCCTTTGAGCTCTTGGGTATGCAATACTAAGATTGTCAACCAAAATTTTGCAACTAGTGAGACCTTTGGCTTTAAGACTAGAGCAAGGTCATACACACAATTTTGGAGATTGGTTCTTCCTCCTGGAAGTTACAATAATAAGAGTTTATGGATGTCCTGTTGCTCCACACATACAACCAAAAATTGTGCCCCTCATATTAGCATTTCTTGAATTTATGTGGCAAATGGTGTGGATGGAGAAAGATGTAATACACAAGCAAAAGAAAGGAACTTTCCTGCCAAACCAAACCAAGTGTGAAGAGTGGACTGTAGGCTCAGACACACTAGAGGAGTTATAGTATTATTTTAAGACAATCTATATGCATTTAAATCTGGAAAAGAAAGAGCCTTTGACCCTAAAAATCATATGAACAACATAAGGCACAATCTTCTTACCAAAATGACAATGCCACACCAAGTGGATTTTGAAGAAGATGTCATAAAGAATTGCATTACTTATAATGATGTATTTAGTAGAAGGAAAAAATGGGAATATATGAAGAAGCTTGAAGAAAGGACAAAGTGGAGGTCCAAGGATTTCCCAGGATACTTTGTTGAGGAAAAGGACCCCATCAAGAGGATAGAATTAATAATTGGTAGATTTGAAGACTTGAACAGAAAGAAGGAAGCATATCTCGAAGAACATGATAGTGGTGCAACTGAAGAGCATACCCCAAGTGAAACCTCTGAGCCTCCCATGGAGAAGTTACCTCCCAAAAGACAAAAGATAGGAAGCTTTGAACAGTTAGTACCTTATGAGGATACTGAAGAGGTGGGAAATACTGAGGAAGTGGCTATAGTACTGCAGTCATTCAAAGGTGATATTGAAGTTGATCAGCCCATCCTTGAGACCAATGCCCATAAACATGAGGAAAGGATGGGTGATGTAGAAAAAACAAGTACAAAGGTACATAAAGATGAAAGGGAAATTGCAGCCAGGAAATTTGAATAGAAGATGATGAATTCATTAAGACTCCCAAGTTTAAGGATTTCTGGATGAAGATGAAGATAAAATAATTTTAAGAGAGGATGGAATCAGCTAAAGAAGGAATTGAAGAATCAGAGAAAAATGAAATGGTAGCACAGACTTTCCAAGAATTAAGAGTTGACAACATTGACATTAGCCCCCAGAAGGCTAGAGAAGTGGTCTTGAAGAGCAATATGCTCATTTTCCCTGGCTTGGAATTAAAGAAAATGTTTCTGCTTGATCAAGTGTGGGCTCAGGAAGATCCAATGCTAGTTACATAATTTGACTCTAATGAAGGTGTGAGTGGAACTCGGTATAATCCAAAGATTGAAACCCTGGCCATATGGATCAAACAAAAAAATACATAGAAGCCAAATTTATTGGATGTAATTCAAGGGATGAAAGGGGTAGTGATGGTAAATAAAATACAAGATACCACCCCTTTGGAGGCAGCCACAATGACCATGCATTCGGCCATGTTCACTCGAGCAACTATTAAGGGATTAGAAGACAAATTGAAGGAGTATGAAAAGGAACAAAGGTTCCTAAATGATGAAGTTAATAAATTGTTCATGGAGAATGTAAAATTGAAAGAACAATTAAGAGGAGTGGGACCCTCACAAAGCAAGGAGATGGTGTTATACAGGCCTCCTATTGCTCCAATGGATATTGTGAAGAACATTTCTACAGAACAGGTACAAACTCCAGAGAAGGAAGTGGATGATGTAAAGAAGGCCAACAATCAAACCCAGGATGAAGTGAAAAGATGAATTTGTGAAGTTATGGAAAATATTCTTGAGCACAGGATAAAATCAATTATGGATAAGCTAGAGAATGTGCATGATAGTTATAAAACACTTCAACAGGAAATGGATCAAATAAAGACACATATGCTTGTATTAGATCCTTTGTTCAAAAGGTGGTAGCCTATTCACCACACTTTGGCTAAGTTATGCAAAGTTCTACAAAGAAGGCTTGATGCACCCACAACATGAAAGCCAATTGAACAAAATGTGAAGATGATTATTGATGAATTTTAGTATGTACAAGGGTTTGATAAAAATATTGTAACACGAATGGATTTATTCCATACCTAGAAACAATGGTATATACCTAAAATCATGAGAGATGGTGATCAATTGAAGGACTTGGATAAGTGGAAGAAAGAATTCAGTCATGTTGTTCATAAGTGTGTAACTCATATACATGAGGATGATGATATCAGTATTCCCAGGCTAAATCAAATCATGGATGGGTTGATTGTTCTTGATGCGGGATACCTAAAGTTTGTCAATAATACAAAGGAATTACTAGATAGTCGATGGAAAAATCATCTTGAAAACATGCAAAAGATCCAGGAATATAAGTGGCCATCATATTTTATGACTAGTGTATCAGTGAGAGGAAAAGTATTTGGTTTCAGAAGAATAGGACACTGAGGCGAGAGCATTTGGACGTTCATCATGGAGAGGAAGAATTTTCCAGATCAATGATCACGGGTCTTCTACGTTGAATAATGGAACCATATGTCAAAATGTATTAAGTCTTGTTATTTCCTTAATTATGCTAATTAAATAGTTATTGGTTTCAGAAGAATAGGACACTAAGGCGAGAGCATTTGGACGTTCATCATGGAGAGGAATACTTTTCCAGATCAATGATCATGGGTCTTCTACGTTGAATAATGGAACCATATGTCAAAATGTCTTAAGCCTTGTTATTTCCTTAATTAAGCTAATTAAACAGTTGTTAGTAAAATTAGTTATGAAAGGTCGTTTCTTTTTGTAAAAGGCATGTAGCTTGTTGCTTCCTATATAAATAGGAAACCAAGGCCTAGTTTTAAATTATCATCATCATATATCATTTCCATTTTGAATACTTTGGTTATTAATATATATCAATTGAATCGATATAATGGAGCATCTTATTATCAGAGATTCTCCATGACAGTGTTATCATTCTGTGTTTTTCTTATGTTTGTCATATTTATTTCTTCTTATATTTGAATGAATATCAGTTATTGAGCCTCAATACTATGCTTATGTGAATGAATATGCTGATACAGTAAAGCATTTATTGTGGATGTTGTTTGAGCTACTAAATTTTTTGAAATTTTGAGCTTATTTTTCCTTGTTACATGTTCAACATAAAAAAGGAAACTATTTAAAAATAATAAAGTTAACAAAGTTGCTTATTTAAATAATTGTGAGTTACGTGCATTAATATTTTATTAACTTTTGTGTCTTCATGAACATATGTTGATACAAAATGAATGGAAGAAGCATCCAAGTAATCCTATTTTTTTCTGCCAACAATTCATACCAAATATTGAACAATTTAAGGATATTGCAATAGGTAATTAAGGATCTCATGATGATGATATATTCTTTTACTTGTATATTCTATGAAAAATTCCTTATTTTCTATGAAACAATGTATATATTCTTGTACTTGTAAATATTCTTTTACTGTTATGTTTATTAAATAAAACAGAGTTTGAATAAAAAATGCTTCAACCTTTTTTATAAGTGAGTGTGTGAATTATTGTTTAAGGAAAAATCTTACAGTGTTTACATTTTTAGTTTACTAGTTTCAAATCTTCATTTGCTATGTATATAAAATTGTATGTGCTCTTTATGTCAAATGACATAAAACAGTAATATCATCAGAATCAGGGTTTTCAATTTTAGCAACATCATTGTCCACACTTTTCATATCATGTTCACTTTTAAGTACAATCATCAAAATTTTATTTTTATTTCTTGTCCCAATTAATCTTGATTCCTTTCAACACAACACAGTAGGTTGCATGTTAAATTTCAAATGTTTTCTTTGCATTTTTTTGTATATATTATTTTCTCAGTGCATCATTATGTAACAACAATTTCATTTCTGAGATATATAGTAAAAATAAATGAAAGCACATGTTTGCTTTGTCAAGGGAAATGTATGGTGAATACCCTATGTCTTTCAAATAAGTGTGCAAGTGAAATAAGACATAACTGATTGAATCTGATTTTCTATTGTACAATTGTTTTTTTATGTTCTTTTTACTTTTTTCATGTGGATTACCCTTAGAAAGATACTACTTATCTTTTCTTAAATGAATCCTTTACATTTCCTATCTATGAAAGGAATTTACTGCTTGACAATAGGTTAGCGAATTTCATACAAATTAAGATTGGTGTAAAAGGCCATCCCCGCATTGTTTGGTCTAGAATTATAATGGAAAATAAAAAAGCTTGCTAGGAGAATAAAACAGGTTTTCAATTGTCCAAGTACAACATAATATTACTAAAGCATTTCAAAGTTTAGGCCATAAGAATCGTCCTTTTTTAAACATGGATTGCAAATAATTCTAAAAATTTAGAAGTCTTGGCCATTAACATTATTGTCTGCTACAATGTCATCTAGTATATCATTGTCAATGTTCATATGTTCTTTCAAGTATTTAATATTATCATCATCCTCATCTTGAACTGCATCATCTTCATCATCATTGAAACTTGACTGTAGACCATCTATATTGTTACCAGATGTATTTTAATCATCATTTTCTATACCATCCATATTGTTGTCTTCCATAACATCATCTAACTCTGGATTGTTGTCTTCTTGTGCCTGAACATAACCATCTTCAACATCATCATGGATGTCAATTTCTTCGATGTTCTCTAATCCCTCTCTCTCATTTTGCTGGTCATTATTGTTTTACTCAGTATCCACTAATGCATTGTCAAATACATGCCTTAATCTTGGATCATAATGTATGACAAATATCCATTTCGGGTCCAAAATATCTTCATAGAAAAATACCTACACATGAACGACATACATATATTAGACATTATATAAATTGTATGAACATATATACATCAATTGAATAATGGAACATTATTTTATAGACTGCCTTTTTTATACAATAATTGCTATAAAACATAATTTTGACAATTTATAAAACATCAGTCCACACTCATTTATTATTCTATGGTTTTCTGCCCTTAAGAACATCCTTAGGGAGACCTTGTTCTTCCCTCTTCTTTCATGAAGGAGTGCATTTTAAGAAGGGGTAATCAATCAATAACTCATCCCCAATGGTAAGGTCCATAATATCCTCAACCATTATCAATCTATCAACCTCTCTTTCCATATCTCCATATTTATCATTTATAACCTCAACAAATTGACAATTCGGTCTTACAATAGGGTCCTTCCCTTACTACTATTTATTTATAAATCTTGCAATATTTTTGTGTGTGTGTATGCACATCCACCTATATACATAAGATGACCTCTATTGATTTATTTTCCACTTTCCAATTGGAGACGATGTGTATACATATTCAAATTTAGACCATATGCTAACATGCTAGGCTTATATTCTGCTAGCCTTCTCCATTCACCACTGTAATATGATGGACCATAATATGGCATTAATCTCCTAGTGGTTTATTCTGAATTGTTTCTATGTTTGGATCCCACATGTACATTTTGGACAATAAAGAGGCCTAGATTCACTCCATGATTTTTGGAGGGTCGTATCATGTAGTTGTATCCCCCAAATTGAAACACCTAATACACTCTAGGTAGTTGTCGATCACTAGGCCAAGCGCAATATAGTTAACGATCAAATTTCTCTTTGTAAATTGATCTCAAACTCAGGGAAAAGTCATCATCTCCATCACATTCATTCTCATAGGGTATGTATTCCACCTTCCCTCGTCTTCAGAAGTTAAATTATATTATTCACTAATTTGCTTTTATACTGTTTCGTCAATTCCTCATCTTTCGAGTTGGTATATTGGCACATTTTCTTTTTAGATGTATCATTTGATAAATGATCATTTCCCTCTAGGCTGGAAGTTGGTGATCCAGGAAACTTTAAACCAAGAAATTTATCCTACAAGTATCCATTAAGAAAAAAATAGTTATTTAAATAATATAAAACAATGTTTAAATGAAGTATACATGTGATTTATATCAAATTGGAAAATTCCTCACCACAATTCCTATTGGATTTGAATCGATTGTAGGAGGCATGCTACCAACTGGAAGCTCATCATATATGTAATGTCTTTGTACAATCGCTCATTTAATTTTTTTCTTTCTACAGCATATAGAACATCCACAAACAACAATTTTCTCAAAGTATTCATCCCATGTACTATAGTCCTAATCACCTCTTCTTCGACAACCACGGTTGTGTTCAGACATTCATTGTCATATCCTCTTCCACCCATTGTTGTCAATGTGATTTAGCAGTTTTAGGTCCACATCCACGTACATATCTTCTTCTTTTGCTAGTTGAATGCTTAGGCTCTGTATTTACTCTAATCTCCATCTAAAATAATTAACAACATGCATTAATTTATGTCAAGATTGCATAATACATTATAAATTTCAATAATACTATGAAAAAAGATGGACATATCACAAAATGCCATCAAATCATTTTTTCCTAAGTTAAGTCAAAATTTGAGTACCTAATGTCCCGCTTCATCTATTGTGTCCTCATTTGATATGACATGATCTATTGCCATGACCTCGTCTCACCCCTATAATACACAACATAATAAATAATGTTTAGTACACTAATTATATCATTTCAACGAATATGCTATCCAACACAAAACCTCACTTTAGTCATATATTTGACATATTGATATCATGTTTTGGCTATCCTAATTTTCAAACTTTTCCCTTGATCATAGAATCACATTTAATAACCATTCCTGTGCATTTTCAACCAATAAGTTTGACCTCAGAGGCCTCATGGACAAAAAAATGACTTTATCTCCTCTACGTTGTAGCATTTGTGAATTCATAAACACCTTCCTCCTTTGATTGAGGTTGCTTTCTCTTCTTACTGCCAAGAAATGAAGGAAGACTCGTGTGCCACCACAGAAGCTTTCACTGCACTACCACTGTGAAGGATGAAGCACCTTGTAGGACCACGGTAGAAATCGCTCTACCGCACCGAGCTGATGAAGGAGCCACGTGATAGCGGTGGTCACAAAAACAAGGCAGGAGTTAGAATTATTTCAAACACTTTGGATCCTATGATACACAACAATGAAAATAGTCACTCTACAACAATGATAGGCGCTAAATTAGGCGCACTTGACACCACCTTATACGTCCCAAACAGATTACATTAGCGGCCAAAATTCGGTACTAAAGTTAGCATTAACTAACGTCAACTAAAGCATCAACTAATGAATCAAAATTTAAAATTTAAAACTTTCCCGCATGAAGGAAGAAATTAGACAAAAAAAGGGAAAAACATTGTGCGAAGGAAGAGAGCGGGGTGTTACCAGCAACTGATGAGAAATTTGATTTAGTTTGTGACACCATAGGTAAGGTTACAATTTTTTTTTTCTTGGTTGAATTAGTGATTGTTTACTACTCTTTGTATTGCATTTGAATTATGATTGTTTACTGGTTCGTGGCCTAACCTGTCTAGCCAACCTCTAAATTGTCCCATCATTATAAATTGTAAAACCTTTGAGAAACCAACAAAAAAATTTACCCTACCCATTTGAGCTTTGGCTCAAAATATAATAGCATGAAGTGAGGATGCCTTCATATTCTTTCCCTAACCTAGGTATCAAGGAAATAGTGAATTGCTTGGAAAATTTGGGAATTGGTTCAGTCACTGCTAAGCAACTATTGAAAATAAATGCAAAAATCGCTTGGTTTTTCCTAACCGCCGCCTATAGTCACCGAGATGCCATGAGACCAGCAATATTAATATGAAATATTTACAAGGTTATCAACACTAAGAAAATCGGAAATAACATATTTTCCTCTAGGTTATCAACACTACAAACCTAACCTAACATATTTAATAAAACAAAACTTCATACCACAACCGGACGAAAAACTTTCACATTGGTAGTTGTAATTTGTTTTCCTTAGACCGGATGAAAATAGTTTTCCCTAGGTCACCTCAAAATGTCAAGCAATGGAGGGAAGCGAGCATTGGCAACAAACTCTAGCCACAATGAGGTAATTCATTGCCAATTTATAGATTTGTAAATGTTTCCATTGTTTTTTGAATTTTACTTTTTAGTTTTTTATTTCTGAATTTAAAAGAAGAAATAATTTAAATATATATAGGATATGATCGACAAAGGATAGAGGAATTGGCTTCCATATTGGGGGGAGAGGCAATGAACAAATTGGTTAAAGTGGACTGGACAACACTTACCAGATACATAGAAAAAAAAAATCTATTAACGCCCCTCAAACATTGCAAACAAATCAATTGTGTCAAAGGGAATCAATTGATTCCCCAACTAGTCCTGGATCGAGCAAAAGATCCAAAAGGAAATCAGTGAAAGTAAAATCTAAGAATGTGGAAGAGGGAGCAGAGACTTCCACTCCTGGGACACAGAGTTCTTCCACCATGCCATGTTTTCAATCTTGCATTGGTAGCTACAATACGAAGATAGAATATGAGGTGGTTTCAGGGGAAGTCTGAATGACAGATGTTCGGAAAATGTTTTTGAATAGGTTGAAGGAATCATGCCTTCAACGGTTCAAAGACAGTGTCTACATTTTCCATTCTCAAAGATACCCATGCACCTGAAAAAAGTAGTTATCCACGACATGGAGAATGAATTTGCATAGGTTGGTCTGTAAAGAAGATAAAGCTAAAAATGTCTCAAAACTGCAAGAGATTTCGGTGCAACCAAACAAAGATAAAAAAAAATCCCTCCTGAGCTAAGGTAGAAAAAAAGGCCAATTAATGTAAGTGTGAAAGTATGGAAAGAGCTTGTAAAAACATATGAGAAGTCTGATGCATAGAGGAATTCTGGTGAGGAGAGTATGCAGGTATTTGAATTTTCTCATAAGATTATATCAAATTTATTAAACAATATTTAAGTTTTATTTGTGCATAGTTAAATTGAATTAGTATATGTTTCAAGACAAGGCCTCCAAGGCTAGGCTTGAGAAACTTCGTGCCACACATCGTAGTGGCCAGAAAGGTTTACAGGCCTTGATCTGTACATTTGTAAGTATATTTAATATGTTAAATGATATTTTTTTATTTTGTTGGAAAAAATAAATGATTGCATATTAATTAGTTTAACTAATCCATGTGCCATGTTTTGACTAGAGGAGAAATATGGCCACCATCCAAAGCAATTTGAAAAGAATATGTTACAAAACAAAAAGTGGAACGATTTTGTAATCTAGATGGAGAACGAGGTATCAATAGTTGAGTTTCAATAACTTAGTTGGATATTGTTGTGTTAATATGTCTATTTGCATCTCTTGTGTTGAGTTGTTTATTGATAGTAGAAGGATGTAGATGAACTCAATTCATCTAACCTTATGCCTCTTGGCAAGAATTCCTCTTGAATCTCTAATATCAGGTGCTCAAGACTTCCCTATAGCTTTTACCTTTTGTTGTCACCTTTCCTCTTCACTATTAGACTCGTCTCCTTTTTCCTTATCTGCATTTCTAGCTTCGGCTTCTAATTCATCCCATATTTTACCTTCCTCCTCTTCAAAATATTCTTCATCTTCTTTGTCCTCCTCTGACTCCACAAGAATCTTCTGAACCTTCCTCATATGATTCTAATTCCTCTTCTACGTTAGAGAGTTCATATCCTTGATCTGACTCTTCTGAATTATCAAAATCAGAATCACTAGCTTCCATATTCAAAAATTCCCAACCAACATCTTCAATAAATTTATTTGGATCATCAGTAATAGTCTTCAAAATTGGCTGCCAGTTCAAGTTCATTTTGCTTTCATAATACTTTATATTCATGGAGTTCAACCATTCCTTGATGCCATCAAGCGAAGATTGAGGAATGGCATACATGTGGAGTACATCCTGCTTGAATGCTTTGAAAACAATAGCCATATCAAATTCCTTTTTCCCAAGTCCTACTCTCTCAAGGTTAGCAATCTCAATCTCACTAATAGCAATTACTAAGAAAGGTAATTCCACCAACTCTACCAAATAGTTTACCGTAGGAACATTAAAAGTAGAGGCTTTGAAAAGAACTCCATGAAAACCAAGCTCTCTAAATGGTATATCAAACTCTGGTTCAAAATATTTTAGATGAGGTTGCTCCCATAGCTCTCTTACTCGCTTGACAAATCCTTGAAACTTTGTATTGTTTTTTATTTTTCCTATCCTCTCTTGTTGTTCTTCCTCAATTTCATCAGGATCATACATTGACCTTCTTTCCCCTCCTAAATTTTGGACCACATCCATTACCTCCACATAAAATTGGACATCCTTGGTCTTCTTGGTTCTCACACCATGATATGGTTATGCAAATGAAAATGAAGTAAAGTAATCATATCCTTCTCCGCTGGCTGGAAGAATGCATGCTTAATGTTTTGATACATGATATCATCTCTCTCTTCTACTCTCATGGTTGAATACCGAAATCCAGTATGGTGGGCCTCCAGAGTTCCAATCATCTTTCTTCCTCTTCCACCAAATGTTGGCATGATCCACACGTCTGCCAGCCTAATTGACTTTTTTTTTTAAACTGAAGTTTCTCCTGAGTCACCAGTGTATCTCTCTCTTCCTTTTCAGACTCTTTCATTGCTACAGATCATCTCTGGGATTTAATCATTTGTACCACATGATTGATGTGCTTGAAATCCTTGCATCTAAAGGAAATTTCCTTAACATAAATACTGCTAGGGAATTTCAATGTTTCCATTATAGTTGGCATTAAATTCGGTACCTGCAACATTGAAAATTATCCTTCTATAAGAATTCCCTCCATCTTGTTGGGTTGTAACACTCTTGATGGTGGCTACATGAAATCTTATTTCGATTCCTCTTCTACATTAGAGGGTTCATATCCTTGATCTGACTCTTCTGAATTATCAAAATCAGAATCACTAGCTTCCATATTCAAAAATTCCCAACCACCATCTTCAATAAATTTATTTGATCATCACTAATACTCTTCAAAATTGGCCCCAGTTCAAGTTCATTCGACTTTCATAATACTTTATATCCATGGGTTCAACCATTCCTTGATGCCATCAAGGGAAGATTTAGGAATGGTGTCAATCAAGTACATCCTGCTTGAAGTCTTTGAAAATAATAGCAATATCAAATGCCTTTTTCCCAAGTCATACTCTCTCAAGGTTAACAATCTCAATCTCACTAATAGTGATTACTAAGAAAGGTAATTCCACCAACTCTACCAAACAGTTTACCATAGGAACAATAAAAGCAAAGGCTTTGAAAGGAACTCCATGAAAACCAAGCTCTCTAAATGGTATATCAAATTCTAGTTCAAAATCTTTTAGATGAGGCTGCTCCCATAGCTCTTTACCTCTTGACAAATCCTTGAAACTCATACTTGATTTTATTTTTGCTGTCCACTTCTTTGCTTCTTCCTCAATTTCATGAATCATACATTGACCTTCTTTCGGACCATCCATTACCTCCACATCAAATTGTACATCCTTGGTCTTCTTGGTTCCCACTGCCGGTGATATGGTTATGCAAATGAAAATGAAGCAAAGTAATCATCTCCTTCTCCGTTGGCTGGAAGAATGCACGCTTAATGTTTTGATACATGATATCAGCTCTCTCTTCTACTCTAATGCTTGAATACTAAATCCATTATAGTGGGCTTCCAGAGTTCCAGTAATCTTTCTTCCTCTTCCACCAAATGCTTGGCCTGATCCACAAGTCTGCCAACCTAATTGGATTTGTTTTTTAAAGCTGAAGTTTGTCCTGACTCACCAATATTAGCTGTAACTTTTTTGAAATTTTATTATGGTATGTGCACTTTGATATGATGTAATATGATTATGGTTTCATCTCATATGTTGTAAGATTAGATATACAATAGAAAAAAATAAATTATTGCATGAAATAAATAATAACTTTTCATTCTAATTTTTTTTTTTGTAGAACACGGGTCTTCCAGAAGATCAAGATGATCCTCAACATGATATAGATCCACTAAATATTTTTTCTTCCAGTACAGATCACATGGCAGAGGATGATGATGATGCAGATACAAAAGACACCAAGGCCGATGACAATGATGATGATGACGACGACAACAATGACAACGATGATGATCATAATCATGATGGTGATGATGATGATGAGACACTCGGTGGTAGTAACCAGTGACATTCATGATCATATAGACTACATCATGGATCATTGTTGATATATTGTTATGATGAATCTTTTCATGGTTACTATCATATATGTATCATTTTAATGACCTACAGTACTATATTATTGAGTTGTATCATATTGACATGTATCATTTTCACTATATCATTTGGACATGTATCATCTTGACTTGTATCAATTTGAGTTACATAATTTATCAATTTTATTTATATCATTTGTACATGTATTATTTTTACATGTATCATTTTCACTTATGTTGATTGTTGGACATGTATCATTTTGACATGTTTTTGATGTACCGGTATATTTGACTTTCACTTGTTTTAGTTATATATGATGATGATCTTATTAGTATTGACTTGTCAATTTATATATATTAAAAGTGGTCGATGATTTTTGGTTGGATATTTATTACATACATGATGATTTTAATTTACTGCTCAGGATGGATGTTGTCAAATTCAATTAAATTATAGATATTTGACTCACTTGTTTTAATTATAGATGATGAGCATGTTACAATAATAGTTTGGGTGGTGATGAAAGGTAAAATTAATGCTTGGCACCTCTAGAACGTAATTGAACAAGTTAGAGAAGTGTTAAGCTCTTTTGAAAGTTTTGCGGTGAGCCACATTAAAATAGGTGGTAATGTGGAAGCGGATGTCTTATCTAAATGGGCTTTAAATTTTGGTGAAACGGGGGAATTCAAGTTGGAGGATTTTAGAGGTGTTAAGTTAGCGAACTTAGGTGAAAACACAAGAGAGGACAATGCCTTAAATGAACAAGGTGGTGAAGCAAAGCGGGTGGTGGTGAAGTAGTACATCATTAATAGCAATGTGGGCAATCTAAGATGGTGTTAAATGCAAGCCCTCGATTAAGATGTGTTAATTGCATTTGGAAAGGGTTGAGAAAAACTCAGCAACCAACTTTGGTGGTGGTGGTGCTAGATGTTAGGAGAACTAGAAGCCAATTTCACCCTCTAGTCATGAAGATCTTTGTGCCCATTTTATGGAGAGGTGTCTAAAAAATGACTGCAGGGCCTTTTCCTTATTGACGACAAGCGGCTAGTGCAGTGTGCAAAAAATATTTTTGGCAGGGATTTTAGCTCTTTGAAACACAGATACCAAACCAACATGGACGTTTACTCCTTAATTGCGGTGTGGGGCTTGGATTTAGGTGAACCAGTGGAAATGGTGAGGATGGTGATGCAGAAAATTGTGCATGAATATTTTCTGGTAGGCATGGAGTCCATTCTCGAATGGGTGGTTCCAGGTGTAGGTTTAGATTATTCTAAAGGATTGGTAGATGATGAAATTGAGGAGCTCTATGGGAGACCGGGGCTCAAACCTTTATTCATTGGCGCGAAGGAAAATACAAAGCTCATTATCATGAGGAAGCGTGTTTGGGATGGAAAGTAGTCAAACTCTTCATCGAACTCATGGAGTTTGAAGAATTTTTGGCACAAGAAAAGGCAGAGATACAGGGATTGGAAGTGAAAAGGAAGCGCCAGAAGAATAATTTAGGGAAGCGGCAGAAGAAGAAGGCTCTGGAGGAGATAGCCAAGCATGACCCGTTGGGTCTAGGTGGAGCTCGTTAAGACTGGTCATGTTTGTCTATGTTTGATTTTGAATTCTCCCTCTGCTTTTGTTGTATTAAAGTGTGTAACTCTAAACACTGTTAATGATGGTTATTTTTTGTAAGGATTTTACTGGTAAATAGTTGCAGGGGTTACGAGGTTTATTTAATGTTTTACTTTGCACATTAAGGTGCCTCTAGTTTTTGTCATTTGCTATGGAATTTTGGTGGGTAATGACACTGAACAATAGATGTACTTTTTATCTTTACAAGCAATACAAAAATTTTGTGTTACCAACCCAAGAAAAATAATTATCTTGTTATTTAATCATATGAGTTAAATAATTAAATTACTTAGTCTATAATCATATGAGTTATTTAAGAGGCATGATATATTTAACTAATTAAATTGAAATAAAACATATTAAATTAATAAATGGAAGTAAAACAAGAAGCATTTTTGGAAGCAACAATGGAAGCCAAAATAAAAGCAAACCAGAAGCAATCTTGAAGAAAAATTGGAAGCAAAACCGGAAGCAAACATGGAAGAAAAATTGGAAGCAAAATTGGAAGCAAACCTATAAGCAAACTTGGAAGCAAACTTGGAAGCAAAACTAGAAGCAAACCTGGAAGAAAAATCGAAAGCAAAACTAGAAGCAAACTTGGAAGCAAAACTGGAAGAAAACTTGGAAGCAAAACTGGAAGCAAATATGGAAGCAAAAATGGAAGCAAAACCGAAAGCAAAACTTAAAGCAAAAATGGAAGCAAAAATGGAAGCAAAACTTAAAGCAAAATTGGAAGCAAAAATGGAAGCAAAACTAGAAGCAAAACCGGAAGCAAAAGTGGAAGCAAACCTAGAAGCAAAATTGGAAGCAAACTTGGATGAAAAATTGGAGGCAAAACTGGAAGCAAACCTGGAGGCAAAATTGGAAGCAAACCTAGAGGCAAAACTAGAAGCAAAAATGGAAGCAAAACTGAAAGCAAACATGGAATCAAAATTGGAAGCAAACTTGGAAGCAAAACTGGAAGCAAAACTGGAAGCAAAATCGGAAGCAAAACTAGAAGCAAAAATGGGAGTAGACATAGAAGGAAAACTAGAAGCCCAATTGGGCACTAATTTAGGCGCTATTTCTGACACTATTTCCCGACGCTATTTTTGGCACTATTTTAGGCACTAACGGTGGTGTTGTGATTTTTCGGCACTAACTACGATGCTAACTCTGGTGCAAAAGTCGACACCAAGATGACCATGCTTGTTTGCGCCGAGTTTAGCGCTAGCCAAATCACCCAATTCCTGAACTAAAATACACTGAAATCCAGCTCCATTTTAGGTGTTATTTTCCTATTCTATTGTAGTGGTTCTTAGGATCAAGACTCATTGGCTCATTATCAAGTTGATAGCCTCTAACTTCATCTGTAGAACCATATAACATTCTCAATTTGTCCCAAGCCTCTTGAAAATTCGTGCATGATTCAATCTAGAATCAACAAATATTGAGTTCAACTAGTTTACGAAGACATATCCAAGAGCTTTGGTATGCTCAATCATCCATTTAATCTTTTTCTCATCATTAGTAGGCTTAGGTACCTTATTCTCAACATATAGAGAGTGACCCTCAATCATTAGTATACTCAATGCATGTTGATGCCATGTTGAATAGTGTATGATGTTAGCAAAGGAACCTTAGAATGATCCATGAAAACCAAAGAGAACACTAGCAAACAAATCAAGAAAATGCACCAAGAAACCCCCCTCAACCAATCAATCAATAATCCCCCAATAATATGTGTGGTACTTTGTATGTAATGTGCTTACAATACCAAAAAAGTCTTCTAGATTTACAATGCCAAGATGGATCAAAGATGAAAAAATTATAGCAATATCTCAAAAAAAAATGGAGGTAACTTCTCCCAATATGATCTATACTAAAAATGAAGCCTTCCCAAGGGGACAAAACTTCTCCAAAAAAGCAATATATCCAAGTAATCAACTAGAATGCAAAATTGCATAAATCTAAATAAAATGCACCTGGTGTTGAATTTGCAAAAAGTGTATAAATAGAAATGTAGAGCTCCTCAATACATTTTCAATGTCACAAGAATTACAAAAATTGGAGATCATGGTAAAAAATTATGAGCTTGAGAATCCAGAAGAGAAAATATGACTTTGACCAGCAACAAAAATCACCTGAGGAAAATTTTGAAAAAATGGCTTGCACCACTGTGAAGTGCTCAAAACCGGCTTTTTGTCGATATATAATTATTTTCAAATTTTCAACACCTTGGTGGAAAGTTATGGCTTGAAGAAAAAAATTTCCTACTAGGACACCTTGGGGCCAAAAAAACTTAGCCTTCGGTCCTCAATATGACAAACCGCTATTAAAATTTAAAAAAAAATCAATGTTGCCACCAAGCTATGCGTAGGGTGGCACTAGGGTGGTGGGCGAGCCAGGCAGATAAAATAAATGGCAGCCAAAAAAGATCAGTAGTGGAAATAAAAATAGCAGGCATAAAACTTTAATCACTGCGATAAATATTTTTAAAAAATTCGATAATAAATAAATTGTACCCGACGATGTGACCAGTGATGCAAAGTTGTACCCTCGCTTGTGCAAGGATGATGCAGAAATAGTATACTAATAGAATATTCCTCACAAATTCTAATGCCATAGAATATTCCCTACAGATTGCAAATCTTTGATCCAGAGAATATGATGTTGTACAAATGGTATGGATTCTATACAATTGTACAAACAATTTTCTACAACCTTTCACCAAACCCTTGAAAAATAGCCTAAATTTTTTTTCGCCCAAATATCAAGTATTTTATATAAAAATAGGGGTTTTGAGGCCTTTTGGACTCAATCGTGAGGTCTGTTTCACCCCAATGTGCACTTTGAAAATTCTCAAGATTGAATCACCCTTAGATCTAAGAAGGGGTTTTGCAACTTTGAAGCTTTTGTTACCATATAGGAGGTGAGATATAGCTCTTAGAACATGTTAGAGACACTCAAAGACTCAAGCCTCTAGGATCATCTATAAAAAAAAACATGAAATTGCAATAAATGGATACAAGATGTGGTGTATATTGAATACTCAAAATTGCAATGATATATTGGACTTACATAACTAAATTGAGATTTGATGATCAAATGTACAAATGAAGCCTTCCTTATATAAGCAAGGGTGATGATGTACCTACATTAAATCGTTGTGTCATAATTAAATGACATGGGTCAATATTAAATAATCTAGGATACAAGCATTAAATAAAAGCCAACTAGATAAGATAAGTGACAAGTAGTACTTAACTAGAAAGATTTCCCCCTAATTAATGCTAACTAGAAAGATACCCTCCTAGGACCTAAGTGGACTTAACAATGTAAATAGGACCTAAATAAGACTAGATAGTTAAAATACCTATTTACACCATCTCTAAGCTCAATTTTCTATATTTTATAGATAATAATGTAAGTTTCTATTAATTTATGATGCTATTTTGTAGATTTTATTATCTTAAAAAAACTCCACCATAGACATGTGTTCTTATACAATTATTTTTAATCATGTCATTCTTTGTAAAATTATATATTAATATTCAATATTTATATATAATTAATAATTAACCCACCTAATAAATTATGATTTCCAACATGATATCAAAGTCATGTTTAGACTACATTTATTATTTTGTAAAAAAATAGTAAGAAAAAATATACATGAAACCTAATAGATACATTAAAATTTATTAAAAAAAATCATACCTGACAATTATTTTTGAAAAAAATAAACTATTAAAAATTCTACATACAAAACAAATATAAGAATATACATATATATTCATTTGTTTTATAAACAATGTACATTTATTATAAATATCTTAAAATTAGATTAAAAAATCTAAAATTTATAATTTTATTAATGTATGTTAAAAGAAAAAATTGAACGTAATGACCATTGTTGTCTTCCTTCTTCAATCAATAGAAAAATAGTATTTTCTATGTACTATTGTTTTTATAATCATGTTACATGAATGTCTACCTAACATTTATCTTAATAATATTATGTTGCATGAATGTCCATCTAACATTTATCTTAATAATATTAGTCAATATAACATGCAAAATTTCTCCATTTTCTTCTATTTAATGGGTGTCCAAATCCTATTCTAAAATCCCCTTTTATTTGGCATAGGTAAGAAGGGGGCTTATACGACATGGTCCTATTTTGGATTCCCTAAATCTTTAAAAGAATTAATTTAATAAATTATTTTAAAAAATAATAAAAATATTTTTTTAATTCATTAAAAATCAATATGATCGTAACCCTTAAATGATTATATATATATATATATATATATATATATATATATATATATATATATATATATATATGTAATCATTTATTTTCTTTTAGGTCTTTGTAGTAAGGGTGACTTAAGGATAAGGAATATATATATATATATATATATATATATGTGTGTGTGTGTGTGTGTATACACATATATACATATATGTATATATATATGTATGTATATATGTGTATACATACATACATATATATATATACATATATGTATATATGTGTATACACACACACACACACTCTATATATATTCCTTATCCTTAAGTCAACCTACACAAATAAATAAAAAAATTTCCCCTTGGAAGACCTCTTCTCATGGTGGACACCTTTACATGTTTGACCTTATTTTAAGTGTTAAAATAAAGTTTTGTATATTATTATTAAGGTTTTCCTACCTACCATTGATTTTTTCTCTCCTTCCATTATTCCTTTGGTGGCTCAACTAATTTGGGAAGCTCATGATTTAAAAATAGCAAACGAATAATTTATTTTCAAAAGTTTGGCCACTCTTTAACACTTTTATAAAAAGAAATAATAATAATATATTATTATTAAAGAAATTTCATAAGTCAAACTTTCATTAAAGTTTTCATGATGCATTTAAATGTTCGTTTCTATCAACGGATTCCACCCAACTTTAAAATAAAGAGGCTTCAATTTTTTCCCATCTTGCGTCATCCATTAAGTCAGCTTATTTACAATGTTTTTTTATCTATTCTATAATCAGTATTTATTCAATTAAAATTAATTTTTAATAGTAATAACTATGGATGTTTATATATCATTTATTAAAATTGTGTGATGGTATTTTAGATCTAGACAATTTAAATTTATCTAATAGTTTTTTATTTTTTAAGATGAACTAATATGTTAAATGTTTTTTCTTGTAAAATTTAAACTCTTTCATTTTAGTTAGTTATATATATACATTACTATAATTAAAATTGAATTGAATTTTTAAATGGCATTTCATATGTTTTTTATTGAAAAAAATTATTTTTTAAAATGGAATTTCATGTGTTTTTTATTCACAAATTCATATATTGAATAACAATAATTTTTTTATTTAGATTAAAAAAAACATTAAGTGAAAATTTGGTAATACGAAAAAAACATAAGTTTCTAGGAAGATTGTTGGTTGGAACAAGAAGTTCTTATTTCTCACTCTTCTTTAAATCATCTACATAATCTTCCATTAAACTATTTTGGCCCTCTTGTGGAAGGTTACTTCTACAATCATTGAGTAAAAAGCAATTAGAAAAATATTCAAGATTGTTGTCAAGATCAAAGAGAAATATGCATTGCTTCTAGAGAACTCCAAAGGAAACTTATGGATTACATAATATCAATCTTCCCTACTAAGGATGAACTCTTAGGATTTAGGATAAAAAAAAATCTTGGTCAAATCTGCCTCTAGGTTGCTTATCAAACCTACTATTAGAGTCCCCTATGGAGAAGGCTATGGAGTCATAAGCTTTTTCCCAAATTTAGTCTATTTTGGTGGGTTATTGCTCATAACCTACAAAAAAGGGGATTCTAATTTACTAAAAAAATTGGTTTATGTTAAAAAGAGGAGGAAATTATTGACACCTATTCTTCCACTCTGATTTATCTAGATCCATAATTTAGGGAAAAAATATATATAGACTTGATTTTTGTTGGGTCATGAACAACACAATGCTAAGTTTTGTTCAAAGTCGATATTCTACTTGTTCCCACCCCATTATTAAGGAAGTTTGGGATCAAGTTACACCTCAATTGGTTTGTGGGATTTGGAAGGAGATGAATAATCAAATCTTTTAAGATACAAGGAAGAGTGTTAATGAGGTCCTCTTTTTCTACTCTAATCTCTCAGTTGAAAATGTTTCCAACTTTGAAACCAGTATATCAGATAACTTGCCTAACCTCAAAGAAGTCCATATTGAAATTTTTTTGGGAATAGACAAAGATATTGATAAGGTGGATTTGACCATAAAATCGATCCAAGCTAACACCTCTTAGAAACCCCCTCCTCCTAGTTGGGTCAAACTAAAATTTGATGGGCCCTCAAAAGGTAATCCCATATCAAGTAGGGACGGACTTATAAGATCACATGAAGCGGAATTGATTGCTACTTATACTAGAGTGTTGGGTCACAAGATGTATAATGAAGCTAAAGCAATTGCTACTTTCTACAGTATGAGTTTGGCTACTTCTTTAGGTGTTCAAAATATTTAGGTTGAAGTTGATTCTAAATATATCATTGAAGTTATTCATGGTCTTTATATACCTACTAGGAAGATAAGAGATATGATATAAAAGGCTTGATCAATATTATAGATAAAGTTGAAGTTTAGCATTCTTAAATTGATAAAGGAATATGGTGGTGGATGCTCAATCCAATGAGGAAATTGTTGTCACTAGGAAAATTGCACCCTTATTGAACCTATAATTTAACATTTGAGTGAAACATGGGATTGATCTTTAGGCGTGGGACCCTTGTGATGAAGATCAAACCTCCAGAGAAGTTTGGATTCTTTTTAAACCTAAGTACATAGCAGTGTTGGTCTAAACTAGCACCGAGTAACTATAAATCTAGCCCTATTCTATCAAATTATTGAGGGAAAGGGAAAAGAGAAATAGAAAATGAAAGAAGTGGTGATGCACCAAGATTATAATGTGTTTCTTCCAACTTACTAAATTAGAATGGGTGAGCCATTTTAAATTTTTTGATGGGAATTTCTATTTTTCTTCGTGCAAAAAATTGTAAACCCACTATTGTAGGTTTACCCCTATAGCACAAAGTTATGATGAAAATGTCAAGGTAACTTACACACTCTTTTGTTTTATCAATTTATGAAATTTGTATGAAAGTTAGGATTTAACCTAGGCTAAAAGGGAAGAAAATAATCCACAATTAGCCTTTCCAATGAATTTAACATAGCATATAACATAAAAATATAGAGAAAATGCATTCATAAATTAAGGTAAATATGTATTACACAACAAATCAAAAGTAAGAGAGGTAAAATGGATGGTTTTTATTAATCTAAGGCTTGAAGCCAATTACAGTGTAATAGAGATGGTAGATATTCCTAAGTATTTATAAAGAATTAAGGTAAGAAACTTGTACAAAATGAACCTTTTGAGACTTTATTATAGTGAGAGGAAATGGATAATTTCATGCCAAAATGTGGAAGACCAAATCCAGACCCTAGCCTCTAGAAAAACTAATGAATTGTAAACATGTGTCCATTCCAATGCAATATAGGTGACCAAGTAGACATGATAGGACATATCCGAGTCTCTACCATATCCTACCATTGATGAATTTTGAGTTTGAGTGTCAGAAGGATGAATATCACCCTTAAAATACACAATCTAGGTAGGGAACTCTGATAGAAAGGAGGTACCTATAGATAATAAATGAGGTATGGGAACCTCTCTTATCCCAGATCCATGTTGAAATGCATTAAATGTCATCCATGTAGCTTTAGATGTTGATATTTGATGGTTGAGAGAGGTCACTAAGAATTAATGGTGTTTTCGAGTTGAAGCAAACTTCATGGAGTTATCATTGAGGCTTTGAGCTTGAGCCTACCATTGAACCAATGAGTATTTAACATTAAAATTTTTGCAACCCTAGAAGACCACTTATGTTGAGAATTAGGCCTTAGGAGTACCATGTATTTCTTGTTGAAAAGGATAGGAAGAGTAATACCTTTGGGTATCTCACAAGTTCAAGGATGTCGCCTAATGCTTATTGAAGAAAAGAAGAATGAAGAATGCAAAAATTCTAGCCCCTAATGATGTCAGACAAAGGAAAGAATGGGGAGTCGAGGAGCAGGGAGATGATGGAAGGCATGTTGGAAAAAATGAAAGATATGAAATATTTCGATAACTTGAAGCTTGATAATATCAACACTTAGAAATTTTAAGGATTGAACTTCAGACATTGGGGCCACAAATGGAAAAGGATTGGAAGTGGTAGGGAAGCAAGGTGAAGACCGATGATTTGAAAGTTGAAAACCTAATATTTAGTTTATTTTTACAAGTGGAAAGAAGCATATCTCATAGCCAATACAAATGGCATGTGGGTATGAGGGTAAGAGAAAGTTGGAAACCTTGACAATACCAACACTTAGTTATTTTTATATTTTGCAACTTTTATTTTTACTGAGGTAGGAACAAAGAGGGTTAATGCAAGGTCTAGAGGAGTAACATCATGCAAGATGATCCAAGTAAGATATCTCAAATTATTTATAATGGGCCATAAGGGGGGCATGAAATGTCAAAATTTTGGTGACTTATGAGGGATGTTTTCTTGCTAAACATGAAGAAACCAAAATCCTTAAACATTCATTGGGAAATAGAGTTATCAGGGAAACTACAACAACTAGCCTAGCTCAAAACACACAAGATGTAATAACAAGTGTAGGCTTGCACTTGGATGAAAACATGTAACACCTAGATCATATATTCTCTAAAGGAGAATGTAGAGTGTGCAATAGCACTTCTTGGAAAAGAAACAACATGTGATACCTTGCCTTTTTATAATCTTGTCGATTATATGCATCTTTCATGTTTCTCTTTGATCTTCCAATATTTCATGTGCTTCAATTTTTGGACATTATACATGATTTTTATGAGTGGTGGTTGTTCCTAACCATCAATGATGTTCATATGCTTGGTTGCTATTGGATATGGTTAACTAACTAATTTTATCTAACTAATGGTTGATGTGAATTCTCTATGATAACTAGATGAGTTCCTTATGTTGACTATGTAAGTATGTGTTGATTGAGATGTTCATTTTTTATTGATTATTGGTTGATTATTTGTTAACTTGGTAGTGTTATTGTGTTTATCTTGGATAGGTTACATTATATTTATAAGGGTTATTGAGATGACTAATTTTATTATTATTAGATGATTACCTAATATGATGGTAGTGTTATATGAGGTTGAATTATAGAGACAAGGGTGTTGGGTATCCTAGATTGAGATATTTCTATTTCAGATATGAAAACTTTGAGATATGAGTTACAATTTTCTCTATGTTTTATGTAGCTATCTTTTACTAAAATTATCAAATCTAACATGCACACATGAAAAGAGGGTGAAAGGTTGTGTTGTATAGGGGTTTACCTAAGTCAAACCTCATTTTGGTATTTATGCCTCCATGTATAGAAAATAATGATGATCAAGAGGGTATGCCCTAGGTTAGTCAGAGGCCAAAATAATAATAATTTACTAAAATGAAAATGATAAATGACAATGTTACCTTGATATGAAATCCTTAATAAAGTGATTCCACACCATAAGTTGTCAAAAATGTTGATTGATGGATGCCTTGATTTATTGATAGACTTGCAAAAGGTTAGTTCACAAAACATAATAGCTTGTTGTAGCTAGCATGTAGAGGATAACTCATGCATCTACATAAAATGGCATGATTGATCATAATAGCTCCTTGCACATGATTTCTTCCTTATTCATAATGACTTGAGAGCAAGATCTTTATAGATGAAAGCATTGTTAATAATGTTACTAAATTTTCCCTTGAATTGCCTTGACTGATTTTAGGATCTTCGATTTTCTCAATAGATTTTCTAGGATTACAATGGTGAAGATGACTTATATGAAATTCTTTAATTTAATGCTAATAAATTACCAATAGACAACCAATAAAATTGGATGTTTAAATGTAACACCGACATATTCAAAATTGGTCCAAAATAGGCTAGACAAGAGTGATGAGCACCCTAGTCTAGACCCATTCTTTTCAAGGCATTAAACATCGATATTAAATATTAAATATTTATTTTTAATCTCATCTTTTAATTTTTCTAAGATATTTATAAAATGGGAAAATTAAATGCATAACTAGGTCTAAGCACATAGGAGGGAGCTAAACCAGTGTGAAATTGTCAAGGGTGACAATTTTTGATGCTACAATGTATTTGTAAGTATGTGCATTGCATGAAATATAATATATCAATGTGTATGTAAGAATGAAACCTAGTTTATGGATAACCTCATGCCATGGGTCTTCACACAAGTTCCAACCTATAAATTTATGTAATTTTTACTTACAACCATATCTTCAATTTCCTTAAGTCTCATTTTCATTTGTTGCAAGTTGTTATTTTTTCATATATATAGTGTGTCATTATTTATGTTGCATTGTCTTGTAAGTATCATGATCTTTGTCCAGTTATAACCCTTATCTATTATGATGAAGTGTGGGTGTCTCGTCTCTTTTGGTCCCATATTTTAGTTTTCTCCCAAGGATAGTTGGAATCTCACTGTCTTAAAGAGGCACACATCCCCAACTAGAGCTACTATATGAGCCTATATTTAGGCCTTAAAATTTCCATAATTGACTATTTTACCTATTGATTATACCTAATCAGAGAAATATTAAGTGGGTCCCCCACATGCCTAATATTTAATTTTTTTATTGTGTTTAATGTTGGTCATGTGTTCTTTATTGGGCTATGGGCTTGTGAGTGGATTTGGGACCTATAATCTTCTATAGCAAGTCCTAGTTGAGCCATCTATAGTATTTTGTTATGTTTCCTAGACCACAAGTCCATAAATGGACTTGGAACTAAGGGATTATGTCTCAAGGTCTTTGATCCCCACATAGCCTCAATCTTTTTCATTATCTTATCCCAAAGTTCTAGGTTCCCCTAGTAAACGTAGAATCTTTGACACATTATGTCATATGTCCTACTAGATGGAAACCCTAGTGGAACTAGGGCCTTCAAACATAGCTACAAGTGATTTATTCCCTTTATGCTCCAACCCCTACCAATTCCTTCCCCTAGCACCTATATCTATTTGTTCCCAAGACTAATTTCATTCCCTAATTCACTCTCTTTTTTTTCCTTATTCCTAATCTCATTTTGGACTTGATCCTCAACCCTAGCTCTTTCCCACCTTGTTAGGTCCCAATTCTCCACTCTATCCTTGTTCCCAATCCCCAATATAATTCTAATTCATTTCCTTGATCCTCTTTTATTCTACTTCTCATATCCTTCCAAACCTAGACTCCTACCAAGCACCAAAAGTTCCAAATTTCATGTTAGGGCCTACCACATCCTAGAAGCTTAAAAGTGTGGTTTTAACTACTCCCATGGCACACCCATCACTCCATTGATACTAGATTTCACTATAAAACCACCAATTTACCAATCTTGAAAAACATTTGTTCAAACATAAGGGTGTGATTTCAAATAGATATTTAATTAGGAAAAAGAGATCCCTTGAGCCAAGGTTGACTTTTAACCCTTAGGCGAGTCAACCTTGAAGGAAATCCTGTTTCCCTTATGGTCCAGGACAGGGCAGTCCTACTAAAACATCACTTTTGGGAGAAAGAATAAAAATTGTAAATCAACCCAAAAATGCAATGTGAAACATGAAATCAAAAGATTAAACCTTAATCTATCAGAACCTACAACTTTCATAAAGATATGAGAGGGTTTAGTATTTTTGCGCCTTTCATCAAAATGTTGTTGTTAAGTGTCCTCTAGGACTCATTTACCCAAGGGTGAATGGGTCTTTTTAGGGCTCTCTAAAATTAGTTTATGGGTCCTATGTCTACACTCCTAAATTCTCTAGATTTCATAGTCAAAAAGTCAAAAAATAAATCATGTAGGTGAGTTTTCGTGGATTGATGAAAACCTTGACAACTTTTACAACTTTGACAACTTTTCCAATTTTTCTCTTCAAGATATCTTCAATCCTTCTTCAACCTAAGATCAAAACCTTGATTTGAAACCTTTGAAGGACTAAAACTTAGTAGATCTTACATGAAATTCCTTGATTGTTGATGTGATCTTGATTTGATAGCTTGAATCTTGATTTGAAACTTTAAATCTACATCACAATGTTAGCTCTAAAAACATGCATGAAAGTTGACAGCTTTGACACATGATGCTTGAGATCTTGAATGTTGTAAAAAATTCTTAAGAAATCTACTCTTAAATACCTTTGACAATAATCTTAGCTCTTGTGAAACTTGCATGAAATTTCTTAGGATTTGAATTGATAAAAGACCTGGAAGTTGCTTTTATAGACAATTTTCTAATTTCCTAAAAATTAAACATTACAAGTCGACATTTGAATATGAATTTGGGATCATTAAAATACCACCAAAAAACATATTTGAAATTTGAATTTGCAACTTAAAGGGGACCAATTCGTCCTACCCATTCACTTAAGGGAAAATGGGTCCTGACCTAAATAATCAATATTTTTGAATTTTGGGGTGTTAATAATGATAAATGTATTAATTAAATCACACTTCCCCCTTTATAAATTGCAATTAATTGGGAAATGTAAAATTTATCAAATTAGAGGCTTGATTAAGTCCATTTAAATTGGGGGACCCAAACATAGTGTGGAATGTAGAGGAGTACATTTTTCAACACTAAACCTAATATGATGGTAATGAACTATATGAGGTTGAATTGTAGGGACAAGGGCGTTGGGTTCCTTAGACTAAGATGTTTCTATTTTGAATTTGAAAACTCTAAGATATGAGTTATAGTCTACTCTATGTTTTCTATAGCTTTCTTTTGTTGAAGATCCCATATCTGACCTGCACACATGAAAAGAGGGGCAAAGGTTGTGTTGTATAGGGTTTTACCTAAGTCAAACCTTGTTTTGGTGTTCCTACCTCCATGTATAGAAAATAATGATAATCAAGAGGGCATGCCCTAGGTTAGGTAGAGGCCAAAACAATAATAATTGACTAAAATGCTAAATGATAAATGACAATGTTACCTTAATGTGAAATCCTTACTAAAGTGATTCCACGCCATAAGTTGTCAAATATGTTGATTGATGGATTCCTTGATTTCTTGATAGACTTGCAAAATTTTAGTTAACTAAACATAATAGCTTGTTGTAGCTAGCATGTAGAGGATAACTCATGCATCTTCATAAAATGGCATTATTGATCATAATAGACCCTTGCACATAATTTCTGAAGTCCTTATTCCTAATGATTTGAGAGAAAGATCTTGATAGATGAAAGCATTGTAATAATCCTACTAAATTTATCCTTGAATTGCCTTGACTGATTTTAGGATATTTAATTTGCTCAATAGATTTTTTAGGATTAAAATGGTGAAAATGACTTTTATTTATATGCAATTCTTTAATTTATCACTAATCAATTACCAATAGATGATAAATAAAATTATATTTTTAAATGTGACACTAACAAACTCAAAATTGGGCCAAAATAGGTTGGATAGGGATGATAGGCACCCTAGTCTAGACCCATTCTTTTCGGGGCTGTAAACATTGGCATTAAATATTAAATATGTATTTTTAATCTCATCTTTTAATGTTTCTAAGATATTTATAAAATGGGAAAATTAAATGCATAACTAGGTCCAAGCACATAGGAGGGAGCTAAATCTAGTGTGAAATTGAGGGTGACAATTTTTGACACTACAATGTATTTGTAAGTATATGCATTGCATGAAATATAATATATGATGTGTATGTAATAATAAAACCTAGTTTGTGGATGGCCTCATGCCATAGGTCCTCACACAAGTTCCAACCTATAAATTTATGTAATTTTTACTTGCAACCATATCTTCAATTGTCTTAAGTCTCCTTGTCATTGGTTGCAAGTTGTTATTTTTTCATGTATATAGTGTGTCATTATTTATGTTGTATTGTCTTGTAAGTATCATGATCTTTGTGTGGTTATAACCCTTATCTATTATGATGAAGTGTGGGTGTCTCATCACTTTTGGACCCATATTTTAGTTTTCTCCCAAGGATAGTTGGAATCTCACCATCTTAAAGAAGCACACATCCCCAACTAGAGCTACTATATGCACCTATATTTGTAGGTCTTAAAATTTTCATAATTGACTATTTTACCCATTGATTGTACATAATTAGAGAAATATTAAGTGGGTCCCCACATGCCTAATGTTTAATTTTTTTATTGTGTTTAATGTCGGTCATGTGTTCTTTATTGGGCTATGGGGTTGTGAGTGGATTTGGGACCTGTACTCTTCTATAACAAGTCCTAGTTACACCTTCTATAGTATTTTGTTATGTTTCCTAGACCACAGGTTCATATATGGACTTGGAACCAAGGGATTATGTCTTAAGGTCTTTGATCACCACATGGCCTCAATCTTTATCATTTATCTTATCCCAATGTTCTAGGTTCCCCTAGTAAACCTACAACCTTTGACACATTATGTCATATGTTCTACTAGGTGCAAACCCCTAGTGGAATTAGGGCCTCTGAACATAGCTACAAGTTCTTTATTCCCTTTATGCCCCAACCCCTACAAATTCCTTCACTAGCACCTATATCTCATTGTTCCTAATACTAAGTTCATTCCTCAATTCACTCTCTTTTTGTCCTAATTCCTAATATCATTTTGGACTTGATCCTCAAGCCTAGTTCTTTCCCACCTCATTAGGTCGCAAGTCACCACTCTATCCCAGTTCCCAATCCCTAGTATAACTCTAATTCATTTCCTTGATCCTGTTTTATTCTATTTATCAGATCCTTCCCAAACGTAGACTCCTACCAAGCAACAAAAGTTCCAAATTTCATGTTCAGGCCTATCACATCCTAGAAGCCTTCAAAGTGTGGTTTTAGCTACTCCCATGGCTAACCCATCACTCCATTGATACTAGATTTCACTCTAAAACCACCAATTCACCTTCCTTCTTGAAACATATTTGTTCAAACATAAGGGTGTGATTTTAAATGGATATTTAGTTGTAAATAGAATGGGTAACCATGCAACCATAAAAGGGTTTATTTAATTTCTTCCTACCCAAATATCCCCACACTAATATCTATGAATTTTTTTAAGGTGTCATATATTTATACAACCCCACACCCCACATCTATAAGTTATATTTCCTCCTAAAGTTTCCACATGAATCTAGCTGCTAGAAAATAAAAATTATAAATAATTTAGTTCATTCTACATAAAAAGTTTGGTTGTTAAGTTGATTTGTTGGATCTATTATGCTCCAAACATATTATAGGGCATTAATGTTGCTATTCTAAGCTACAAATGGAGGAATATTATTTTGTGAAGTGTAGGAATGGTTTTTAATGCACATATTTAAGGAATGGCATGTCTCTATAGTAGTTTGTAGTTATTTAAGAAAATATTGTAATCACAGTTAGGTATTTCATCTTGCCACACTTGCTAGTGCAATTATAATGAAGGTTATATGTAAGTGTGATAACTTATAATGAATTACAAATATTTTATAATGATGTTCCTTTGTTGCATATTGGTTATTGCAATTCCATATGGATTTATAAGTATGTGCATTGCATAAAATATAATAAATGATTTGTATGTAAGAATGTAATCTAGTTTTGTGGATACTTTGCTAGTTTTGTCTCCTTTCTCTTTTTTGTTCATGACTTTGTTTCCCAATGGAGTAGGCACCAGTCCACATTGGCGATGGATCAATAATATCAAAATAATTAGGGATTTCATGGATGTATGTGAGCTTGACCCACCTTTTTAAAGTTTATTAACTAGGACTTGCTTAAAGTTTGTCCTAGGAGTTTCTTAAAGTTTATGTCCCAAGGTGATATATGTGAGAGTGACCTTGAAACTCGAAGGCAAAAGGTTAAAGTATGAGCCTATAGCAAAGAAAAAAAACTATTTATATGAGAGCATGTATTTGTAAAGAAATAAATATGTAAATAATTCAGTATAATTAATTTAGATTAATTTAAGAGTTATGTTAATAAATAATATTTGAATATTTATGAATTTTATAGGACATATGCACTTAGCTTTGTGAATATTAATGAAGAAACTTTAGCAATGTCAAGTTGGAATAATTTATTACAAGAATAAATATTAATCTTCTTAATCTAACAAATGTCTTAGGCTCTATGTAAGCCCAAAAATTTCTCTAGTTTAGATCTAATTCCCTTAGGTTTGAACCCAAGTGTTTCGACGTTGATATGATGCATGAAAATGAACTTGGCCATATGAGGATAAGCTAACAAAATATGTGCAAAAATATGTTTGCCTCCCCCTTCCTTGTGTATTTCTTAAAGGTGGTGTTTACAAACATCTAAGGGGAGATTATTAAATTTCCATGGTCAAGCTAAGGTCTCCTAGATCAATCTTTGGGGAAAATTAGATTAATAAGTCTAAGTGAATAATTATAGATTGCATTCATAGATATATGTGCAAATGACTTATATGATTATGATGCAATCATATCCATTATAAACTCCAAATCCAAATATTTCTAAAGTGATTATTTCTTATTCAACCATATTTCTTAATTATAACAAGTACAAGTTGAATATTTTTCAAATACCAAAACTTAACAATACATTACATATATATATTAAGTCGACTACTTAACTCATAATAACTAATAAAAAAAATTATTAGAATTTAAATTTCAAGATTTTGAATTTGAACAGTTGGTATAAAAGAAACCCACAAATAAAAATTCTAGCTTGATTGTTGTCCACGCTTATGATATCTTTTTTCTAATTATGAAATAAACATTCCCCATATTAATATGATTTGTATGGATTTGGCCGTCATTCCCCTTATTTTCAATGGCTGGTGTGCTTTGGGGACCGGTTTTATACGTGTCAGTGTTGACCGCCGGAACAAAGAGACTCCTAAAGATGACCTACCACACGTAATTCCAGAATATGTGTCTGCTTGCAACCAAAACGTGTTAAACCGGTTGGAAATGTCCCTCACGTGGGTTTACTATTTCTAGAAAGAAAGCCGCCTTTCGTCGTGAGGTTCGCCGGTGTAATTGGAAGGTGCAAATCAAATCTGACCACAAGATAATTTTTTGTAGAAAAATTGGTTAAGGCTCTTTATAAAGAGAGTAAGACGTGAGCACGAAGACGGACATCGTATCCAGAGAAAAGACTATTTCAACCCCCCTGAAGACCATCGGCTGTACACGCCATTGTTCTGCTATACATAGTCTGCAATACTAGCTTTTACGGGTACTGAATTGTATTGGTCTGCAAGTAAAAATGATGAAGAATGTAATCATAGTGTGGTTGTTACTGTATTTGGGTATGGCGAATGCTGAATGTCCAGTCGACCTTGATTATGTAACAGAATGGTCCTGGAATACAACCTACTGCCGATCTATTCAGACTGGTTCTAATGTCGACAACTGTCGAACCACGCTGAGAACTGTTTTTGGTGTGGGTCTTGCCCAATATCTGAAAGATGAATCCATTTTCGAATTGTCGGACTATGCCTCTGCCGTTGCCTGTATCGACAAGTTTCAGCAGCTGCTCATCTCTATGGGTTTTCCCTCAAATCTGACCCAGACCTCTTTCTATAATGCAACCGAATTCGTGTCAGGCCCCGGCCAGTGTGATGGCATAGAGACAGTATCAGATTGGGAGGAGAAAGTGGGTGTGACTTCAGTCGACACGGCTTGCAAAGGGGATCTTTCATCAGACTCTGCCTGCACTACCTGCTTTAATAGCGGCCAAGATGTTCTGAGCCAAATAACAAGCAGTATCAATAATGTTACAACGGCAACGAGTTTGAAATGTTATTATTTCGTGTGTCTGTATGCCGCTGGAGTGGTGAATGAATTTGGGCCCAAGAACAAAGCCACCGCTAACTGTGCTCTTCGGGTGCAATTTGCAGCCGAGTCCAATTCCAACCACAGGGTTTTGATATACGGTCTGACGGGTGCTGCTGTGGGCTTCCTGGTGCTCACTTGTTTGGGCGTGGGGTACTTTTTGTGGGAACTGAGAAAGGGCAACGCTAGGCACAGGCGTTTCGTGAGGCTGAGCAGAAGCTTTCTGAAGAGTGCCGTGAAGCCCAACACTGGCGCAGTCTGGTTCAGCTTACAGAAGATCAAAGAGGCAACCCACAATTTCAGTGCCAAAAATGTTATCGGACAGGGCGGTTTCGGGACTGTGTATAAGGGCGTCCTTTCGGACGGTCGTATGGTTGCTGTCAAGAGAATGAAGAACTGCAACGGCGAAGGCGAATCTGATTTCATAAACGAGGTGGAGATTATCGACAGGATTAGGCACAGGAACCTGGTTGTTTTGAGAGGCTTTGGCGTTGCCAGTGACGACATTGAAGGGCAGCAGCAGTTTCTGATTTATGACTACATGGTTAACGGGAGCCTGGATGAACATATTTTTGAACAGGGGAAGAAAAACAGGGCACCCTTGAATTGGGAGCAGAGGAAGAACATCGTTATCGGCACAGCTAAAGGATTGTGTTACCTCCATCATGGTGTGCAGCCTGCAATTTATCACAGAGACATCAAAGCCACTAACATTCTGCTAGATGACGACATGAATGCCTGCGTTGCGGATTTTGGGCTGGCAAGGATTACGACTCAGGGCCAATCGCAGCTCACCACAAGAATAGCCGGCACCCATGGCTACCTTGCCCCTGAATACGCCCTCTACGGACAGCTCACAGACAAGAGCGATGTCTACAGTTTTGGTGTCGTTTTGTTGGAGATAATGAGTGGCAGAAAGGTTCTGCACAGTTCTGTGGAGCAGGCCTCGGATTATCTGATCACCGACTGGGCATGGAAGCTTGTAAAGGCGGGTAAAACTGTGCAGGTCATAGATCCCAGAATCGCCCAAGATGGGCCTCAGGACATCATGGAGAGGTTCGTGCTTGTGGGCATACTGTGTGCCCATGTAATGGTTGCATTCAGACCAAGTATGAGCGAGGTATTGAAGATGCTAGAAGGGGATGTCGAGGTTCCCCCAATTCCAGAGAGGCCTTTGCCTTTGGCAAATCTCAGGACTTTCACAGATATGTATGGTTCCTTCCTGGATTCAATTTCGCACCCCTCTTTCAGCTCAACCGTTATGTTACGGTGACATACTGTGGCAATCATACATCTTCAATTCTCTCTACCTGTATGTACATGTACATATCGGCCTCTGTATAATTAATATCAATATCAGTTTTGAAATTCATTCCAGAGAGCTTGTATTGCATGTACAGAGCATTCCGTACAGCGGCTTTTTAAATTCTCGTCAGGGAATTCTTAATTAAAGTCTCTCTTAATTTTAGCTTTCAATGAGCCCACTGAAACACAGTACAAGAGTCTATTTCGGATGGGGTTGAATGTTTTTAATTGTTAATCCAGGCACTATACGGTATAGATTTAGTCCAGATTACTTGGATTTCATGCACGTAAGACATCCGTAAAGTTTTGTGTTCGATATTTTCTGGCTGGACAGTTGAAACGGGGTTACCTCATTCGAGGGGTTTCCCGTTCTACATTGCTTTAACAGAAAGAACTTAAAGATAGATATGTATTTGACATTTGTTCATGGCACGGGGTCCCGCTGTAAACATTATATCCACTAATTAAATGGAGAGTAGGACTGGTAGAGAAAGTCCATACTGTGTTTTGTTTTCTTAGGTGTAAAGTTTTCCTCTATTGTGTGTTTTGTTTTCTTAGGTGTAAAGTTTTCCTCAATTTGACATTCATACACCAATGTGCTATTGTCAACACTAAAAGGTAGTTGTAATTTTTTTCCATTGAATATGAAAATTAATTTAATTTAGAGGTGTGATAGCTATGCAAGGAAATTTTGACTTTTTAGGATAGTGTTACTTATAATTATGTAAAAGTTAATAAACATATATTATATCATCAAAAAGAAAGGTGGAAAATGTCACAATTCAAATGTTATGTAAGGTGGAGTCTTAAGAACATATCAATAGAGGAAAAAGAAGGTTCTTAAATAATTGTCCACATTAAATTAGCAATGAAATCAATACAAAAATAAGTTTGAAATTCTATTCTAATGATCACCTTTGATTAAACATAATGGAAATTTGAAGAATAAAATAAGATAAGTTTATTGAATTCTATTATTGTAAGTGGATTTACTCAATGGATGGGATGTGGTTGTTCAAAATCTCTACATCATGCACCTATATAAGATGGTTGATTCATTTGCACATGATAATATGTCAATGATAATATGTCAATTTATAGGTTTTTGGTAGTGAGGATGGATGCCCAAGATTTGAGGATGAGATCTATAATAGAAATTGAATAATAATACTTTTCCAAGATCAAGGAGAAATTAAAGGGTTTGGATTTGATTTGTTTAAGATGAGTGGCTAAGATTGGATTTACTAAAAATGTTAATTTGTTGCAACCAAAAATGAAAGGGAAAGGAAATTAGTTGGTCGTTTATTTTTGAAAATAGTGGAGAAGAATATAGGTAAAATAAATATTAAAATGTTATTTTATTTAATTATCATTGTGAGGTTGAAATTGAAGTCATTAAATAATTTTTAATTAGAAATTGTGGTAGTTAAATAATAAGATTATTTAATTAATTAGATTTGACATTGGGTTAAGACTAATTAAATAATATTTATTTAATTAGTTAGTCATGAACTAGATTAATTAAATAATATAGCTATTTAATTAATTAGTAGCAAATTAGATTAACTAGTGGCAATGAAATGCCAATGTGGAATAAGGTTAGGGCAATTTTATGTTGTTACAACATCAAGAGCTATTGATCTAATAGTACAAGGCAAGTTATGATCATATGGTTTCAACACATTAGGGTTATTTTGGCCTTTTAGAATCTACTTCCAACTTGTAAGAATGTTATCGTTAGCCTATTCATTGCAAACTTCCTCAAGAGGGTAATTAGTAGGGCCTTGGGAGAAGAAATAGCCAAGACAAAATGAGGAAACTTTTCATTGTTCTAGACCAACCAAATGTTCCTTTTTCATAGGGTCGAGAAGAAGTTGAAGGTTGATGAGAAGCCAAAGACAATCCATAAACATTTTGGTCATAAGTTATGCATTGAGAATCATGAGACTCATGAACATGGGCATGATGAATTGTACCACATCAATGTCATCTAAGATAGAATTTATCTATATTGAAAGGAGAGGTTGGCAAAACTTTGGTAACCATACAACGTGTATTACCCCAATGGTCAAGAAGCACCTATAGGTTGGCACTTCAAGTGCAACTTTATTAACTTGCACATGTATCTACATTAACACCTCTAAATAAATCATAGATTTAGAATACATGGAAATATTACTATCAATAATACATCATACAAAGATAGCTTAATTCTTATCTTTTGAAATGCTAAATAGGGTTTCTACTTTGAAAGCATCACATATCTAGGAAAAGTTCACAAGAATTATATGCTAGTCTACCAAAAGGGTCATGTTCTATGAAAAGGGATTGAAAAAGCATGAAACCATTTCCACACTACTTAGTCTATAAGACAACTAAAAGAGGTGCTTGGTTGTTTTGTGATGCTCAATAAAAGGGAAATGGGGATTACTAACTCCTAAAAAAATCAATCTAGAACCAATATAAAGATGGATAGGACTCTTGAAATCAATAAGTAGTGACCACCTCCCAACCTAAAAAATTAGTTAGGGGATGAAGAAGGGGAAGACACAAAATGGGTTGGGAGATGGTGATCCCAAGAATCCTTCCAAAAAAAGAGCTCTATTGAATCCACCAATTTAATTATGTTCCAAATAATTGTATCTTTCCCAAATAAATCCATATTCAAGGAACACCATCATCAACAAATCCCCCAAAATAATTGAAATTAAGGATTCTAGCCCAAGGTTACTCTAGGTGGTTACGCCATCTCTATTATAATTTGGTAGCTAGGGCCTAGAAATTGAACTCAAATTATCTAATACTAATGCCTCCATATATTTTAGGTTTGAAAACTTGTCCCTGACTAAATAAAATTCATTTTTAGGATTCCAATGTCCTTGCCTATAAGAATTTCTGAGAAAGATTGTCAAATTCCTTGAGAAAGCTCTTAGGGGATGATGAAACTAAGAATTTGTAAATGGGAGGAGCACGTAAAATAGATTTTAATAGAATCAACCATTGAGAAAAGGATAACCACTAGAAATTCCAATGAATAACCCTCATGCAAAATATATCCAAATCATCTTACATTGATCTCTTTTGAGGCTATTAGTGTATAATGAAATACCCAAATAATAAAAAGGGAGATTCCTTATTCTAAAGTGAAAAATGTGCATAATTCTTTAGTAGACAAGAACAAGGGTATTACATATTTTTTTTGAATTTATCCTCATTAATTTGTTGACCAAAAGTAGCCAGATATATGTCTAAATATTTCTTTCAAATTTGATTTCCTTGCTAATTTTTTAACCCCTCTCAAAACTATATCATCCACAAACTGAAGGTGGGATTGTGAATCTAGATCTTGATTCCAAGATCAACTCTAGATGAAACCATTAGCTCGTTGGCGCTTAATCAATCTTCTTAGACCTTTTAACCTCAAGATAAATAGGTAAGGAGATAAAGAATATTTATGTCAAAGTCCCCTAGAAGTAGAAAGAAGAGGATAAAGGATATAATTCATAAGAATTAAGTAGGAAGAAGAAGCCACACAACTCATGACCCAATTAATCCATCGTAAGTGAAACCCAAAAATTGATAAAACATTCATGAGGAATGACCACCTAGACCTATCATAAGCCTTGGACATGTCTAGATTAATGCACATAACATTATATTTAGAACTAGACATATAATTGATATCTTTAGAAAAAATAATAATACTTTCTTGGGAATCAAGTCTATAAAGATAGAATTGATAGCTTTAATAATTCTAGGCTATTTTCCTAGGATTACCTAACCACCTATAAAAGATCAAGTTTTAGAATATCTCAAAATTCCTAAAAAAATCTATAAGAAGACCATTGGAACCAAGGGATTTACCTTTCTTCAAGAGAATCACAATCATATCAATATTTTAAACAGGGATTGTTCCCATGGGAAGATTTCTCATATCCTTATAAAACAATGGGGAATGTAATCCAAAATGAGGTGCTCCTCCTCTAAATCCCTAGAACCATTTCTAGTGAACAAGGAATAAAAATGCAAGATAACTTCCTTAGAAATATCTTGAAAAGAGGAAACTTGATCTCCTTGAACCAAGATTATAGATGATAGAGAATTACCACTTCTCCTATAATTGACAAAATTATGTAAAAAAAAGTGTTCTTACCCCCTTCCTAAATCCGATTAATTCTTGATTTCTATTTCTAACATAACTCATCTCAAAGCTCCCATTCATTAAGTTATTTTGAAGAAAAAAACTCCTAAAAAATGAACTCCTTGGTTATTTCAATTTTCTTAATATGAAAAGTGATCTATCATCCATTTCTTTCTTAAATTGTTCCTTTTTTCTTAAAAATGTTTCCAAAATATCCTTTGTTTCATTTCTTAAGCTTGGACTTAACAAATTGAAACCTCTTGGAGAAAGAATGCATAGAAGTACCAAATGAATACTTTTCCTCCAACCACCATGCAACCATGTAATCATAAATATTAGGATCCCTAAGCTACACATATTGAACTTGAACATATTATTTTTATGAAGAGAAAACAAAGAGGAAGAAAAATTGATGAGATAATGATCTAATCCCTTCCACCCTAAAAAGTCAAAAGAATGTGCCTAATTGTCGCCAATTCCATAGTTGGATACTAAAAACCTATCAAGCTTTTTAGAAATGGAAGCAAACCCACATATTTTTTTATTCCAAGTAAAAACTCCATTCCTTAGTTTAATATCCACCAAGTTAAGAAAATATAGATTCTCTCTCAACAAAGCAAAAGATGGGTTTGGTTAGCTAGAACCACCAAGTTTCTCATTAAGACTAATACTAGCATTCAAATCACTTGCTAAGATCCAAGGAAAAAATGGGGCCATAGAATAGAAAAATCTAATATGGGACAAAACTAGGACCCTACCTTGAAAATTAGTAGGAGCATAAACATTAGTGAGAAAAATTGAACTACCAGAATCGAAGTAAGAAGCCACCATTGATAAGGAAAGTCTATTTTTTGTCCAAAAAGGAGTGAGTCTATGAGGGTATCTTAATCAAGCCAACTCTCTAGTAGAACCTTGAGCTCCCCAATAGACTAATATTGACTACCTCTCCAAATCTTAGAATAAAGGGTAGTTGTTTCTTTCATAGAGAGTTTAGTGTCCTAAAGAAAGATAATAGTAGGGTTGTGATCCCTTAAAATATCTTGGAAAACCTTTTGATGAGGGGTGTTTCTCAAACCCCTAACATTCTAAGAAAGCACAATAATTTTTGGAGAGTTAATAAATGAGTATCTAACGTGTGAATGACATCAAATTCCACATGTGATTCCCCTATCATATTCACATTTTCTGTCATCTTTTTCTCCCTACCTTAAAAAATATATCTAATCCCCTTTTTTTGATATTTTTTTGCTAGATTCTTAATAGATGGGGATATTTCTTTCTACCATCATCTTTTAGTCTTGGGGATTGAAGAGCATTTGACATGAAACTATCAACAAGATCTTCCATAGGAGCCTCTATCAAAGTGGGAGAAGCTACAACTAATCTAGAATCAACAATATTAGATTGTTGATGTTGAATCAATCCATCAAGATGATTGGAAGGGGGAGAAATCCTTTCTTTGGATAACATCTATATGCCTATATTGAAGCATTATTTTTTGTTGGGTTAAATAAGGTACTAAATTAGGAAGATCCAAGTCCTAACCAACATGGTCTTTTCATGCAAAGTGGATTCACATTCTTCAAAATTATCAAGGACATGAATCCTATTATTAATGCTTCCTCTTAGGAGATCCTTTTTCTAATGGTCCACATTCTTCCCCTTATTCTAATATTTGACAAGGATAAACCCATTTGAGTTTGGATCTTCCACATGAGTTGGGGCTTTTCCTTTTACCTTGAATTTAGTTGCCAAAATATTTGGAAAGAACTAAGAAGCCCATAGAGACTTCTTTGGATAGTTTATTTATAAATTCCCATAACCATGACAAACATGACATCTAAAGGGAGAGTTCATAATTTATTTGTTAGATCTATTTCATGTTTCCCAATCTTATCTCTAAGGAATTAGGAAACAAATCATTCAGATCAAATTCAACACAAATGTGTGCATAGGTTAGATTACCTTTCTTTCAAGAATATGATGAGAAGGGCCCAAGGATTTCCTAAAAAATAACTATATATATTATGGAATATCAAATTTTCATAATTCCATGTGAAGCTAAAGGAGGTGGATCCAGAGTAGAATTTTATAAGGGAGCTCCTTCACCAGATAAAAACCCACATGCTAGGCCTTGATGAATAAACCCATTTGATTGTGAAAATATAAACCACCTTTAAAAATCGTACTACAATCCATCATTCTTGAGAAGAAAATAAAGAAATAACTATTCACCACGAGAATAATCTTCATTTCTCTTTCTAGTTGACAAGTCCTTCAAGCGTAAGCTTCCAAGAAGGGAAGAGAAATCTTAATGCCCATAAATTTATAGATCGAAGCATGCTTAAATAAGTCGAACACATCATCTACAATCAAGTCCAAATTTATGACCAAAATAGGCTAATCAACACTTATCTCCTGAAAACCATTTGATTTGGGACACTTTTCAATTTCTAGAATGATTTGATCTCATTAGTTGAATGCACCAAAACATGAACTGCGTTATCATGCTTGAAAGAAGAAGGTTCATCAATTCAAATGACATCCTTAAAAGATAAAAGAAGGAGATCTTTGGACCTCTAATCACTATTATACAACCAAAAAACCCTTGCCAAAGTAAAGAAAACAAAAAAATCAAAGAAAAAGGGGGGGAAAGCATACCCCACCGTACTCTCACCCACATCAACCACCAATAGGTCGGGGCTCTTGTAAATTGTAGGGCTAAAAGACCTCATTAATGCATATGCTTGTTGCTTCAATCTACAATGATGACACTAAATACCATCATTAGCACCATTTCGTCATTCTATCTCACTCATAACCATGATGTGACTTTATATAAACTTTGGAATGTAACTCATTTATCTATTTTTTCAATAAATATAATATACTCATTTATATAAAATAAAAGTATAATACAATCACATCAAGAAAAATCTCCCTTTTCCAATGGTACAATTTAAAAAAAATTAATTACATTTTATTAAAAAATACTTAAATCCATTTATACGACCATCAAAATTAATCTCACACTCGAAAAAAAAAACTTCTAGATTAAAAAAAATCTCTAATAAAATAGAACTTTTTTTATCAAGAAAGTAGGCAGCCAAAAAACACTGCAATTTCACAATCTATCTTTACAATTTTAGCTTATTTCTTCAAAGTGCTTTGCTTTTTCCAATGCAAATCCATTTGATTTTGAAAAGCCAATTGAGGCGCCTAATTTTATGATTTAAAAATGGAGACAGTGGGCTTTGTTAGTCATACGCTATTGTCACTGATTTTTCTAAACTAAAATATTAGCAGGTGAAAAGTAGTGTTGAAATTGATATGCAGGTGTTGTGTACGTTTTCTAAACAATTGTAAATTTGTTCGTGTTTTTGTCAACAAAAATGTCTTCCAGATAAATCACACTTTAGGTTGCAATAGGCGTGTCGGTGAAAGAAAGAAAGGAAATAAATTTAAAAAATGAATTGGATTGGTATGTCCTATTTTATATGTCTTTATAAAGGCTATAATTGATATGTAGATAGAGAAGTGTAAGGTGACAGAAAAAACATAATATAAAAAAATTAACAAAATAAAAATTGAATTAGATAGAAATAAATAAATTCACTAGGTTAAAAAATATAATAAAATTAGATTGGTATGTCTTATTTTATATGTTCTTCTAAATATATGCAGATAGGTACGTGTATGGTAAAAGGAAAAATAAAAAATAAAACTTCAACAAATATGTATATGTATATTATATATGTATATATATGTGTATCTATATATGTATATGTATATGTACGTATATACATATATACATGTATACACACATATCTACATATGTACATGTATATATGTATATATGTCTATACATGTGCAAATACTTGTTTCTTTTGGGAGGGTCACATTCATAACAAAGGATGGTTACTGAAGTCATACTTGGAAGGGAATGATTTACGTTGTTCAAGACATTCTTGTTTGTGCGAGCTGCACACTCCATGTATGTAGGGGGCATATACCTAGGAAATAGATGCCCTTGAGCAGCCTTAAAATATAGGTGGTTGCATGCATGATGTTGTCTGTTTAGGTAGGCATAACGCGAGCTAAAGTGCACTTGAGACTTTCTAGTAAAGGGCTTTGTACAAGATGTTCTTCCTAGGTGTCTATTAACCAAAGCTCTTTGCCACTATAGTTTTACCTGCATGAATCTTTTCTTCATAGCTCAATATTCTTTGCTAGCACTTAGCAATATAAATTGTTGAGAGAAATTATTTGTGGTGATCAAGACTAGATTGTTTGTGCAAGTGCATCACTCCAAGCACATAAAGGTCATATGCTTGGGAAATGGATGTCTTTGAGTGGCCTTATGATATAGATAGCCACATGCACCACACACTCTATGCAGACCTTCCCTTCACAAGTAGGGGTAGCTCCACGATGTAGGGTAAAGGGGTCCATACAAGATGTTCTTCCTAGGTGCCCGTTAACCAAAGCTCCTTGTTGTTCAATGACCTATTTTAATTTTTTTCTTGTGCAAGGCCTTGAGCACTACTTGGTTCTTGCACCTCTTTCTCTCTCTCAAGTTATGGAAGGATTTGTTTGATTATAAGGAGGAAGAAATACTCATGTTTTTGGTTTCCCATGTGGATAGGTTCACATGTGACCTCCAGTAGGCCTATGACAACTCATTCATGGTTGAAAGCTACCTAGTCAATCTTGCAAGTATTCATATGCTCGTATCAAATATTAAACCATCCATGTCTAAATGTGAACTATTTCAGACTATGAAACTACAAATGGCTCATTAAATCAACTATAATTTTTTTGATGGTACTTTGCTACTTAGATAATCATAGTAATTTTAGAGCTAATATGTGCACCAAATCCTAACTCTTGAAGGGATGCATTTATTAGATAAAATTTCAACATGATCTCACTTGCTACTCTAGTGATTCATGATGACTTGATGGATTACACAAACTTTGTGCTAGCAATGCTTCATTCAAATCTCTACCCTATCAATTTTTGATGGTAGGATAGAGGCCTACCATGGTGGTGATGTGTGAGAGAATTAGGGTTCGATTCCAAAGAGGGAGCCTAAGAAATGGCTACCACATGCATGGAAGGTAGTAGGCATGCAAATTACCCAATCCTGACATGATGAGTTAGTGACAATAACTAACAATACTGGGATCATTGAGTCCAGTAGTTCAAATGAGCACAATCTAAATCCCTTAATGAGGATCCATTGGAGGGAAAGTCTAGTTCCAGTAGCCATAGAAATTCCAACTCCAATAACATATATTTAAATTGTTGTAGTTAAAAATATTGTAGTTGGACCTAGGGTCACCACAATCAGTTCACCTACTTGATGTGCACTGGCCCTCATGCTTCTACGAGCAAAGTGTTCCTAGCCTTAATTGGTTGGGTCATGATTCCAACACTATTACTTTGAAAAAATTAGAGTGCTCAAATCAAGCCTAAACTCTTAATTCATTAGTGTCTTGAGATGGTACTAGGATCATGCTATTTTTCAAGTCATCCAAGCATCATTATGGTATCAAAATTTAGAGGGATAAGTAGATGCAATATAATTTGATTTATTATTAATATAGTCTTGGGTCTCTTTGGTTGTGGTTTTCTTCCCAAAAGGGTTTCTCCACATATATCTTTATTTTATGGTTTGCATCTATATTATAGTTTATTTCTATTTACATTTATGATCTATCATTATTATTAATTTTGGTTACATAAAAGATAAGCATGCCTAATTGTATAGTTACACTTTGTTTCAACACTTTTATCACGAATACAAAAATAAGTACAATTACAAGTTAGTTCAATTATCTATTAAAATGCACATGTGTGTATGTGTGTGTGTGTGAGAGAGAAGGGTTAAAAACTCATCTTGTATGGAAATTGGTAGTAAAATACCCAATGTAATAACAACAATGTAGTATGACACTTCAAGAATGACACAATGTGATCAAGATCCATTTAGGCATGGTGATAATTTTCTACATAGGCACAATTAATCAATTTTAATCTCAACATAAGAGTGTT
>VDFB02179234.1:9347280-9420865 GCA_007258455.2 Sequoia sempervirens
GTATATCTCTCTTCCTTTTCAGACTCTTTCATTGCTAAAGATCATCTTTGGGATTTAATCATTTGTACCACATGGTTGATATGCTTTAAATGCTTCCATCTAAAGGAAATTCCCTTAACATAAATACTGCTAGGGAATTTCAATGTTGCCATTGTAGTTGGCATTAAATCTGGTACCTGCAACATTGAAAATTATCCTTATATAAGAATTCCCTCCATCTTGTTGGCTTGTAACACTCTTGATGGTGGCTACATGAAATCTAATTATGATTCATCTTCTACATCAGAGGGTTCATATCCTTAATCTGACTCTTCTGAATTATCAAAATTAGAATCCAACCACCATCTTTAATAAATTTATTCGAATCATCAGTAATACTCTTCAAAAATTGGCTGCCAGTTCAAGTTCATTATGCTTTCATAATACTTTATATCCATGGAGTTCAACCATTCCTTGATGCCATCAAGGGAAGATTGAGAATGAGTCATGTGAAGTACATCCCACTTGAAGTCTTTGAAAACAATAGCCATATCAAATGCCTTTTTCCCAAGTCATACTCTCTCAAGGTTAACAATCTCAATCTCACTAATAGTGATTACTAAGAAAGGTAATTCCACCAACTCTACCAAATAGTTTATCGTAGGAACAATAAAAGTAGAGGCTTTGAAAGGAACTCCATGAAAACCAAGCTCTCTAAATGGTATATCAAACTCTAGTTCAAAATCTTTTAGATGAGGCTGCTCCTATAGCTCTCTTACTTGTTTGACAAATCCTTGAAACTCTATTGATTTTATTTTTCCTGTCACTCTCTTGTTGTTCTTCCTCAATTTCATCAGGATCATACATTGACCTTCTTTCCCCTCCTAAAGTTTGGACCACATTTATTACCTCCACATAAAACTAGACATCCTTGGTCTTCTTGGTTCCCACACCGTGATATGGTTATGCAAATGAAAATGAAGCAAAGTAATCATCTCCTTCTTCGCTGGCTAGAAGAATGCATGCTTAATGTTTTGATACATGATATCAGCTCTCTCTTCTACTCTCATGGTTGAATACTAAAATCCATTATGGTGGGCCTCTAGATTTTGTCATCTTTCTTCCTCTTCCACCAAATGTTGGCCTTATCCACAAGTCTGCCAACCTAATTGGCTTTGTTTTTGAAAGTTGAAGTTTCTCCTGACTCACTAGTATTAGCTGTAACTTTTTTGAAATTTTATTATGGTATGTGCACTTTGATATGATGTAATATGATTATGGTTTCGTCTCATATGTTGTAATATTAGATATACAACAGAAAAAAAATTATTGCATGAAATAAATAATAACTTTTCATTCTAATTTTTTTTTTTTGCAGAACATGGGTCTTCCAAAAGATCAAGATGATCCTCAACATGATATAGATCCACAAAATATTTGTTCTTCCAATACAAATCACATGGTAGAGGATGATGATGATGCAGATACGGAAGACATCGAGGCCGATGACAATGATGATGATGATGACAACAATGACGACGGTGATGACGATGATCATGATCATTATGATCATTATGATCATGATCATGATGGTGATGATGATGATGAGATAGTTGGTGGTAGTAATCAGTGACATTCATGATCATATAGACTACATCATGGATCATTGTTGATATATCGTTATGATGACTCTTTTCATGGTTACTATCATATGTATCATTTTCATGGCCTACAATACTATATTATTGAGTTGTATCATATTGACATGTATCATTTTCACTATAGCATTTGGACATGTATCATCTTGACTTGTATCAATTTGAATTACATAATTTATCAATTTTATTTATATATCATTTGTACATGTGTCATTTTCACGTATGTCGACTGTTGGACGTGTATCATTTTGACATTTTTTTGATGTACTGGCATATTTGACTTTCAAGTTTGTTTTAGTTATATATGATGATGATCTTATCAGTATTGACTTGTCAATTTATATATATTAAAAGTGGTAGATGATTTTGGGATGGATATTTATTACATATGATGATTTTAATTTACTAATCAGGATGGATGTTGTCAAATTCAATTAAATTATGGATATTTGACTCACTTGTTTTAATTATAGATGATGAGCATGTTACAATAATAGTTCAGGCAGTGATGAAAGGTAAAATTAATGCTTGGAACCTCTAGAACATAATTGACCAAATCAGAGAAGTGTTAAGCTCTTTTGAAAGTTTTGTGGTGAGCCACATTAAAAGAGGTGGTAATGTGGAGGTGGATGTCTTATCTAAATGGGTTTTAAATTTTGGTGAAATAGAGGAATTCAAGTTGGAGGATTTTAGAGGTGTTAAGTTAGCAGACTTAGGTGAAAACACAAGAGAGGACAATGCCTTAAATGAACAAGGTGGCGAAGCAAAGTAGGTGGTGGTGAAGTAGTACTTCATTAATAGCAATGTGGGAAATCCATGATGGTGTTAAATGAAGGCCTCGATTAAGATGTGTTAATTGCATTTGGAAAGGGTCGAGAAAAACTCTGCAACAAACTTTGGTGGTGGTGGTGTTGGTTGTCAGGAAAATTGGAAGCCAATTTTACACTCTAGTCATGAAGATCTTTGAGCTCGTTTTATGGAGAGGTGTCTGAAAAACAACTGCAAGGCCTTTTCCTTGTTGACGACAAGTGGCTAGTGTAGTGTGCAAAAATTATTTTTGGCATGGATTTCAACTCTTTGAAACATAGATACCAAACCAACATGGATGCTTACTCCTTAATTGCAGCGTGGGGCTTGGATTTAGGTGAACCAGTGGAAATGGTGAGGATGGTGATGCAGAAAATTGTGCATGAAGATTTTTTGGTAGGCATGGAGTCCATTCTCGAATGGGTGGTTCCAGGTGTAGGTTTAGATTATTTTGAAGGATTGGTAGATGATGAAATTGAGGAGCTCTATGGGAGACTAGGGCTCAAACCCTTTATTCGTTGGCCCAAAGGAAAATACAAAGATCATTGTCGTGAGGAAACATGTTTGGGATGGAAAACACTCAAACTCTTCATCGAACTCATGGAGGTTGAAGAAGTTTTGGCACAAGAAAAGGAAGAGATGTAGGGATTGGAAGTGAAAAGGAAGCGCTAGAAGAATAATTCGGGGAAGCGACAGAAGAAGAAGGCTCTGAAGGAGATAGCCAAGCATCTATTGGGTCTAGGTGGAGCTCGTTAAGACTAGTCGTGTTTGTCTATGTCTGATTTTGAATTCTCCCTCTTCTTTTTTTGCATTAAAGTGTGTAACTTTGAACACTGTTAATGATGGTTATTTTTTGTAAGGATTTTATTGGTAAAAAATTACAGTGGTTATGAGGTTTATTTAATTTTTTACTCTACACATTAAGGTGCCTCTAGTTTTTGTCATTTGATATGGAATTTTGGTGGGTAATGACACTAAACAATAGATGTACTTTTTTATCTTTACAAGCAATACAAAAATTTCATGTTACCGACCCAAAAAAAATAATTATCTTGTTATTTAATCATATGAGTTAAATAATTAAATTACTTAGTCTATAATCATATGAGTTATTTAAGAGGCACAATATATTTAACTAATTAAATTGAAATAAAACATATTAAATTAATAAATGGAAGCAAAACAAGAAGCATTTTTAGAAGCAACAATGGAAGCCAAAATAGAAGCAAACCATCTAAGCAATCTTGAAGCAAAATTGGAAGCAAAACCAGAAGCAAACGTGGAAGCAAAACTGGAAGCAAAACTACAAGCAAACCTAGAAGCAAACTTGGAAGAAAACTTGGAAGCAAAACTAGAAGCAAAACTACAAGCAAACCTAGAAGCAAACTTGGAAGCAAACTTGGAAGAAAAACTAGAAGCAAAATCGAAAGCAAACCTGGAAGAAAAATCGGAAGCAAAACTGGAAGCAAACTTGGAAGCAAAACTAGAAGAAAACTTGGAAGCAAAACCGGAAGCAAACATGGAAGCAAAACCAGAAGTAAAACTGAAATCAAAACTTGAAGCAAAATTGGAAACAAAATTGGAAGCAAAACTAGAAGCAAAACTGGAAGCAAAACCAGAAGCAAAAGTGGAAGCAAACCTAGAAGCAAAATTGGAAGCAAACTTGGAAGCAAAATTGGAGGAAAAACTGGAAGCAAACCTAGAGGCAAAATTGGAAGCGAACATGGAGGCAAAACTACAAGTAAAACTAGAAACAAAACCAGAAGCAAAATTGGAATCAAAATTGGAAGCAAACCTGAAAGAAAAACTGGAAGAAAAACCAAAAGAAAAACTAGAAGCAAAAATGGGAGTATACATAGAAGCAAAACTAGAAGCCCAATTGGGCGCTAATTTAGGCACTATTTCTGACGCTATTTCTCAACACTGTTTTAGGCGCTATTTTTGGCGCTATTTCCTGGCACTATTTTAGGCGCTAACGGGGGTGCTATGATTTTTTGGTGCTAACTACAATGCTAACTCTAGCACAAAGTCTAGCGCAAAGGCCGAGATGACCATGCCTATTTGCGCTGAGTTTAGTGCCAACCAAATCACCCAATTTGTGAACTGAAATACACTAAAATCCATTGTTATTTTAGGTGTTATTTTCCTATTTTGTTGTAGTGGTTCTTAGGATCAAGACTCATTATCTGATTATCAAGTTGATAGCCTCTGACTTCATCTATAGAACCATATGACATTCTCAATTTTTCCCAAGCCTCTTGAGAATTCATGCATGATTCAATCTAGAATAAAAAAATATTGAGTTTAACTAGTTTATGAGGACATATCCAAGAGCTTTGGTATGCTCAATTGAATCCATTTTCTCATCATTAGTAGGCTTAGGTACCTTATTCTCAACATATAGAGAGTGACCCTCAATCATTAGTATACTCCATGCATGTTGATGCCATGTTGAATAGTGTATGATGTTAGCAAAGGAACCTTAGAATGATCCATGAAAACCAAAGAGAGCACTAGCAAACAGATCAAGAAAATGCACCAAGAGACCCCCCTCAACCAATCAATCGATAATCCCCCAATAATATGTGTGGTACTTTGTATGTAATGTGCTTACAATACCAAAAGAGTCTTCCAGATTTACAATGCCAAGATGGATCAAAGATGGAAAAAATATAGCAATATCTCAAAAAAAATTGAAGGTAACTTCTCCCAATATGATCTATACTAAAAATGAAGCCTTCCCGAAGGAACAAAACTTCTCCAAAAAAGCAATATATCCAAGTAATCAACTAGAATGCAAAATTGCATAAATCTAAATAAAATGCACCTGGTGTTGAATCTGGAAAAAGTGTATAAATAGAAATGTAGAGCTCCTCAATATCTTTTCAATGTTGCAAGAATTACAAAAATTAGAGATCGTGGCAAAAAATTATGAGCTCGAGAGTCCAGAAGAGAAAATCTGACTTTGACCAACAACAAAAACCACCTGGGGAAAATTTTGAAAAAATGGCTTGCACCACAGTGGAGTGCTCAAAACTAGTTTTTCGTCAATATATAATTATTTTCAAATTTTCAACACCCTGGTGGAAAGTTATGGCTTGAAGAAAAAAAATTTCCTACTAGGACACCTTGGGGCCAAAAAACTTAGCCTTCGATCCTCAATATGACCAACCACTGTTTAATTTTTTTAAAAATTCAACGTTGCCACCAAGCTGTGTGCAGGGTGGCACTAAGGTGGCGAGCGAGCCAGTCGGATAAAATAAATGGCAGCAAAAAAAGATCAGTAGCAGAAATAAAAATAGCAAGCAGAAAACTTTAATCACTGTGATAAATATTTTTTAAAAATTTGATAATAAATAAATTGTACCCAACGATGTGACCATTGATGCAAAGTTGTACCCTCACTTGTGCAAGGATGATGCAGAAATAGTATGACAATGGAATATTCCTCGAAAATTCTAATGCCATAAAATATGCCCTATAGATTGCCAATCTTTGATCCAAACAATATGATGTTGTATGGATGGTACGAATTCTATATAATTGTACAAACAATTTTTTGCAACCTTTCACCAAACCCTTGAAAAATAGCCTCAAAAATTTGTTTTCCCAAATATCAAGTATTTTATATAAAAATAGGGGTTTTGAGGCCTTCTGGACTCAACCATGAGGTCTGTTTCACCCTAATGTGCACCTTGAAAATTCTCAAGATTGAATCACCCTTAGATCTAAGAAGGGGTTTTGCAACTTTGAAGCTTTGATACCATGTAGGAGCTGAGATATATCTCTTAGAACATGTTAGAGACACTCAAGGACTCAAGCCTCTAGGATCATCTACAAAAAAGAACATGAAATTGCAATAAATGGATGCAAGATGTGGTCAATATGCAATACTCAAGATTGCAATGATATATTGGACTTACATAACTAAATTGAGATTTGATGATCAAATGTACAAATGAGGCCTTGATTATATAGGCAAGGGTGATGATGTACCTACATTAAATGGTTGTGTCATAATTAAATGACATGAGTCAATATTAAATAACCTAGGACACAAGCATTAAATAAAAGCCAACTGGATAAGATAAGTGACAACTAATACTTAACTAGAAAGATTCCCCATAATTAATGCTAACTAGAAAGATACCCTCCTAGGACCTAAGTGGACTTAACAATGTAAATAGGACCTAGATAAGACTAGATAGTTAAAATACCTATTTACACCAACATCTCTAAGCTCAATTTTCTATATTTATAGATAATAATGTAAGTTTCTATTAATTTATGATGCTATTTTGTAGATTTTATTATCTTAAAAAAACTCCACCATAGACATGTGTTCTTATACAATTATTTTTAATCATGTCATTCTTTGTACAATTATATATTAATATTCATTATTTATATATAATTAATATTTAACCCACCTAATAAATTATGATTTCCAACATGATATCAAAGTCATGTTTAGACTACATTTATTATTTTGTAAAAAAATAGTAAGAAAAAATATACATGAAACCCAATAGATACATTAAAATTTATTAAAAAAAATCATACGTAACAATTATTGTTGAAAAAAATAAATTATTAAAAAAATCTACATACAAAACAAATATAAGAATATACATATATATTCATTTGTTTTATAAACAATGTAAATTTATTTTAAATATCTTAAAATTAGATTAAAAAATCTAAAATTTATAATTTTATTTATGTATATTTAAAAGAAAAAGTTGAATGTAATGACCATTGTTGTCTTCCTTCTTCAATCAATAGAAAAATAGTATTTTCTATGTACTATTGTTTTTATAATCATGTTACATGAATGTCTACCTAACATTTATCTTAATAATATTATGTTGCATGGATGTCTACCTAACATTTATCTTAATAATATTAGTCAATAGAACAAGCAAAATTTCTCCATTTTCTTCTATTTAATGGATGTCCAAATCCTATTCTAAAATCCCCTTTTAATAGGCATAAGTAAGAAGGGAGCTTATACGACATGGTCCTATTTTAAATTCCCTAAATCTTTAAAAGAATTAATAGAAAAGCTAAATTTAATAAATTATTTTAAAAAATAATAAAAATATTTTTTTAATTCATTAAAAAATCAATATGATCAGAACCCTCTTAAATGGTTGCTATATATATATATATACCTTCTTGTATTTTTATTTTGTCAAATAAATTAATTTTTTAAATCCTTATCCTTAAGTCAGCCCACTACAACACCTAAAAGAAAATAAATAAAAAATTTCCCCTTGGAAGACCTCTTCTCATGGTGGACACCTTTATATGTTTGACCTTATTGTGTTAAAATAAAGTTTTGTATATTATTATTAAGGTTTTCTCTCCTTCCATTATTCCTTTGGTGGCTCAACTAATTTGGGAAGCTCATGATTTAAAAATAGCAAACGAATAATTTATTTTCAAAAGTTTGGCCACTCTTAACACTTTTATAAAAAGAAATAATAATAATAATAATATATTATTAAAGAAATTTCATAAGTAAACTTTCATTAAAGTTTTCATGATGCATTTAAATATAAAAATATATTCTTAATCAAGTGCGTCATAGCGAAACAAAAATGTTCGTTTCTATCAACGTATTCCACCCAACTTTAAAATAAAGAGGCTTCAATTTTTTCCCATCTTGCGTCATCCATTAAGTCAGCTTATTTACAATGTTTTTTTATCTATTCTATAATCAGTATTTATTCAATTAAAATTAATTTTTAATAGTAATAACTATGGATGTTTATATATCATTTATTAAAATTGTGTGATGTTATTTTAGATCTAGACAATTTTATTTTTTTAAGATGAACTAATATGTTAAATGTTTTTTCTTGTAAAATTCAAACTCTTTCATTTTAGTTAGTTATATATATACATTATTATAATTAAAATTGAATTGAATTTTTAAATGGCATTTCATGTGTTTTTTATTGACAAAATTCATTTTTTAAATGGAATTTCATGTGTTTTTTATTCACAAATTCATATATTGAATAAGAATACTTATTTTATTTAGATTAAAAAAAAACATTAAGTGAAAACTTGGTACTACGAAAAAATATAAGTTTCTAGGAGGATTGTTGGTTGGAACAACAAGCTCTTATTTCTCACTCTCCTTTAAATCCTCTACATAATCTTCCATTAAACTATTTTGGCCCTCTTGTGGAAGGTTACTTCTACAATCATTGAGTAAAAGCAATTAGAAAAATATTCAAGATTGTTGTCAAGATCAAAGAGAAATATGCACTGATTCTAGAGAACTCCAAAGGAAACTTATGGATTCTCAATCTTCCCTACTAAGGATGAACTCTTAGGATTTAGGATAAAAAAAAATCTCGGTGAAATCTGCCTCTAGGTTGCTTATCAAACCTACTATTAGAGTCCCCTTTGGAGAAGGCTATGGAATCATAAGCTTTTTCCCAAATTTAGTCTATTTTGGTGGGTTATTACTCATAACCTACAAAAAAGGGATTCCAATTTACTAAAAAAATTGGTTTAAGTTAAAAGGAGGAGGAAATTGTTGATCACCTATTCTTCCACTTTGATTTATCTAGATCCATAATTTAGGCAAAAACTCTATACAGACTTGATTTTTGTTAGGTCATGAACAACACAATGCTAAGTTTTGTTCAAAGTCAATATTCTACTTGTTCCCACCCCATTATTAAGGAAATTTGGGATCAAGTTACTCCTCAATTGGTTTGTGGGATTTGGAAGGAGATGAATAATCAAATCTTTTAAGATACAAGGAAGAGTGTTAATGAGGTCTCTTTTTCTACTCTAATCTCTCAGTTGAAAATGTTTCCAACTTTGAAACCAGTATATCAAATAACTTGCCTAACCTCAAAGAAGTCCATATTGAAATTTTTTTGGGAATAGACAAAGATATGGATAAGGTGGATTTGACGATAAAATTGATCCAAGCTAACACCTCTTAGGAACCCCCTCCTCCTAGTTGTGTCAAACTAAACTTTGATGGGCCCTCAAAAGGTAATCCCATATTAGCAAGTAGGGACAGACTTATAAGATCACATGAAGTGGAATTGATTGCTACTTATACTAGAGTGTTGGGTCACAAGATGGATAATGAAGCTAAAGCAATTGCTACTTTCTAGGGTATGAGTTTGGCCACTTCTTTAGGTGTTCAAAATATTTAGGTTGAAGTTGATTCTAAAATTATCATTGAAGTTATTCATGGTCTTTATATACCTACTAGGAAGATAAGAGATGTGATATAAATGGCTTGATCAATATTATAGATAAAGTTGAAGTTTAGCATACTTAAATTGAGAAGGGAATATGGTAGTGGATGCTCAATCGAATGAGGAAATTGTTGTCACTAGGAAAATTGCACCCTTATTGAACCTATTATTTAGCATTTTAGTGAAACATGAGATTGATCTTTAGGTGTGGGACCCTTGTGATGAAAATCGAACCTCCAGAGAAGTTTGAATTCTTTTTTAACCTAAGTACATAGTAGTGTTGGTCTAAACTAGCACTGAATAACTCTAAATCTAGCCCTATTCTATCAAATTATTGAGGGAAAGGGAAAAGAGAAATAGAAAATGAAAGAAGTGGTGATGCACCAAGATTAGAATGTGTTTCTTCCAACTTACTAAATTAGAATGGGTGAGCCATTTTAAATTTTTTGATGGGCATTTCTATTTTTCTTCGTGCAAAAAATTGTAAACCCACTATTGTAGGTTTACCTCTATAGCACAAAGTTATGATGAAAATGTCAAGGTAACTTACACACTCTTTTGTTTTATCAATTTATGAAAGTTATATGAAGGTTAGGATTTAACATAGGCTAAAAGTAGACATAAAAAGAGGAATACCATCAAGTGTTTGATGAATGATTCTAATCAAGAAGTCAAGGAGGCTGATAAAATTGGAGAGGTTGTTGAAAATTACTTTAGACTGATCTACTCTGACACTAGCACCCCCCCTTTGAAGATCTTTAGACGAGGCTCCTGGGTCACCTCCCGCTTGGTATCAGTGAGTCTGATAATCGTCAACTTTGTGCCCCTATGATTGTGGATGAGGTTCAGACTATTTTTTTTGCTATGGGTGCCTATAAGGCCCCAGGACTGGATGGTTTCCCTCCAGCCTTCTTTCAAGAATATTGGGACATTGTCAATTATGATATTACTATGGCTGTTAAAGATTTCTTTAGGACTGGTAAATTGTTAAAGAAATTAAACAATACTTTCATTATGCTTGTTCCTAAAGTGTAGGAACACATGACTGACTTCAGACCTATAAGTCTTTGTAACACGGTCTACAAAATCTTTTCCAAAGTCCTTGTCAACCGTTTGAAGCCACTCTTAGACAAAATTATCAGTAGATGTCAGAATGGCTTTGTGCCAGGAAGGAAAATCTTGGATGCTGCTATTATGACTCATGAAATAATTCATTCTATGGAGAAAAGCAAGAACGAAGGTATGGCTTTTAAACTTGACATTTCCAAAGCCTATGATAGGGTCAGATGGAAGTGTTTGTATTTTGTTCTTGCTAAGCTTGGATTTAATGATAGAGTGATTGGTATCATTAGGGAGTGTGTGGAATCTGTTCAGTATTCGGTGCTTGTCAATGGGATCCCCTCGGGTTCCTTTAAAGGTGGTAAAGGGCTTAGGCAGGGGGATCCCCTCTCTCCCTACCTATTGATCATGGTGGCTGAGGTTTTGGGAAGGAATTTTCTTTCCTTGCTCAACTCAAGGAAAATTCAAGGGATTAGAGTTGCCTCCACCCTTCCTCCCTCCATTCTCCAACAGTTTGTTGATGACATGTTTCTTTTTGGAAAGTCCTCTGTGATTGAAGCTAGAGAATGGAAATGCCTCCTACAGGATTATGCTTGTGCTTCTGGCCAATGCATAAATTATAACAAAAGCAGTGTCTATTTCTTGAACACGAAATATGATCTCCAAGCTAAGATCTTAGCCATCCTGGGTTGCCTAAGTGCTTCTCTTCCGAGTATCTACTTGGGCCTGCCACTTACTATTAAGGAAGTGTCACACAACTTTTGGAATGGTACTCTGGAGAAAATGCAAAAGAAACTTGTTGGTTGGAAAGGCCAGCTTCTTAGTAATGTTGGTAAACTCCAACTTCTTAAAGCCTCCCTTCAAGGTATTCTAGTCTACTTTCTCTCTCTCTTTAGGATTTCAAGTTCCATGGCTGAAAAGTTGGAAAGAATTCAAAGATCCTTTCTCTGGACGGGAATGGAGGAAAAGAAAAGACTAGCCCTAGTTAATTGGGACACTGTTTTTCACCCCAAATGTCAAGGGGGACTGGGGTTCAGGAAGATTACTAATTTGAACAAAGCCCTCATTGCCAAGATGGTTGGAGTTTGATTCAGGAAAGGGTAGAATGGTGTAATATAATGAAGGCTAAATACCTTAATCGAAGAAATTTTTTTAAAGCTTTGGACCTGATTGACCTCCCTCCAGGATCCAAGATTTGGAACAATATCCTTAAGAGTAGATCCCTCTTGAAGGAAGGGGTCAGATGGAAAATTGGTAATGGGAGATCAATTAGGTTCTGGGAGGACATCTGGATTGGGAGCAGACTGCTTGTTGACAGACACTTTAATATATTAAGGGAACACGCTGTAAACCTCTTTGGTACTTACATTTTTTTATTATACCTCACCCAGAGCCAGATGGAAAATTCTAAAGTTGTCTTTTTTACATTGGCCTAACCTTCTGTCAAAGGTTATGGAGCTTCAAGAAATTTTGAAAACGGCTAGACTCCTTCTATTTCCCAAGGAGGATAGAATTTTTTGGTCAAAGAATCACTCTAGGGAGTTCACTATTAAGTTTTCTTAAATCTATTGCTTCTCAGGTTTGGTGGTGACGTGCAGTGCTGGAGAAAGGTTTGGCTTCATCAGCTTATCCCTAAAATAAAATTCTTCTGGTGGACCTCCATCCATGAAATTTTTTTAACTATTGATAAGCTTGTCAAGAGGGGTTTTCAATTCCCTAATTGATGTACTCTTTGCAGAAAGGAAGAAGAAACCATCCCCCATCTTTTTATTCATTGCCAGTTCACTTCCCTGGTTTGGCAGAATGTTTTGTAGAGATTCAACATCTCTTGGGTTTTTAATAGAGATATCCACCAATTCATCTTAAATTGGAAATGTCCCTCCAACAATCCTTCAATTAAATTGCTCTGGCAACTTATTCCACCCCACATCTGCTGGTGCTTGTGGAAAGAAAGGAATAACAGGATTTTCAGAGAAAAGGAAAACAATGTGGATGGTCTATTAATAATCCTTAATAAGCTGCTCCTGGATAATATCTCAACATGTAAATGGAAGAAGCCTATTAATCCCCTGACTACTTGGGATAGAAACATTGCTACTACCTGGAATTTACCCAATGAGATCCTGAGATTTGACAACTCCAAATCAATTATCAGGAAGCATACTGGATGGAGAAACCCTAAACCACCCTGGGTTAAGCTTAACTTTGATGGGGCGGCTAGGGGAGGGATGTCAGCTGTTGGAGGTATAATTAGGGACCATTCTGGCAGCCTGGTTGCTTCCTATGCAGGGAAATTGAGCAATTATACTAGTAATAAGGCTGAGGGCATGACTCTCCTCTGGGGTCTTAAGATTGCGATGTCAATTGGTGCCAAAACTGTGGAAATTGAAGGGGACTCAATGCTAATTATGGAAGCCACTAAAGGAAAGATGAAAGTGGGATGGTCCCTAAAAGGTATTTTGGAGGACATTTTCCCTCTTCTAAATGCTCTTCATGATTTTTCTATCCAACACATCTTCAGAGAAGGGAATGCGACTGCTGACAACCTCGCAGCGACGGGTCTTGATATTGAAGGGCTTAGGTGCTGGTGAAATGAGGTTTCTTTGCCCCCCTTGGCTCTGGTGTGTATAAAGGAAGATCTCAATCATTTAAATGATGAGTCTTAGATGGTGCTTACTTATTTTTGTCGGGCTCCTTCTAACTTTGGTTGGATTTTCTGGTGGGAGTTGGCTTTTGAATAATGGGTCGTTATGTAAGGTGATGGGCCTCATATGTGTGTTCGATGGCTTGTACGACCTCTTGTGGGTTGGTGATATGGTGAATCTTTCTATACCCACTGGACTATGGTGTCATCATTTTTTGAAGCCCCTAAATTTTTGGGATTAACTTTTTAAGCTTACGGATTTCATGAGATTTTTTGTGACGGCTAAGTACTACGCCGATATCATGCCCCTTCTTGATGTGGGTGATTCGCACGAGGGAGCTATTGCCCTTGCGTGGATTGTGAGAAGTCACATTTATTGCCTCTATTTTTGACTATTATGGTCACTTTGCACTGGACTTTTTCCTATCGATGCTTCTAGAATTTACTACCAACTCTTCTACCCTAGTTCCCCTGTTCTGGTCGTCGATATATTTGGTGTGGGATCTATGGGTGGGGACAAAGTGCGTGTGGAGCCGGACAGGTGTGACGAGTGGAAAGTGGATGCCACTATTTGGCACATCTGTAAAGAGGGAAGAATTGCGCAGTACATGGAGGCCATGACTAGTCACGATGAGGGCTTGTCTCATAAGTTTGTCACCTCATGGAATGAGGGTAGGGTCACCATTGGTGGAATTTCCTTTGAAGTTTTTGAGGAGGTCATTGCTAGAGTTACTGGGCTCCTGAATAGTGGCCACACTTGGAAGAAAACTACGAAAGTTCCGGACCAGGTTAGTCTGAATTAGTTTTTTAGCAGTGATGAGAAACCTGTCAAGTTGCGGGGTGGCTTTGACTGCGAGGCACTGCTGGAGCCATGGGATAAAGTCTGTTTGGTGATCATGAAGTATTTCATGTTGGAAGGAAGGTATGGGGTCTGCTATTATTACCACTTTAATTTCCTCAACCACCTTAGGAACCATCTGTATATTTCTATTCCTTTCTTCCTGTATCATGCCCTTGATAGCACTGTGGTGGAGTTTAATGAAGCCACTATTTCTGAAAAGAATTATACTATCCTTCACCAAGGCCTTATGTCTAGGCTTTATCATTTCCATATGGTGCTTTGCCCTACTCGGCCTATCATTGTGTAAGAAGTTCAGTCTCTCCCTGCTCTTAACAAAACCCCAGTTTTGTCTACTCCCCCCTCTACTAGTATTTTGGATACACCAGGCCCAAGCAAGAAAAAATGCCTCAAGAATCCTGCCTTGAAAGCCCATCCCCATGGCACTTCCCCTGGTACGTGCCCGGGGGATACGGGTAGGGAAAGAAAGTGGCTTGCCCCTACCCCACGCCCTAAGGTGAAAGCCTCTAAGAAAGCTAAAGTATGCCATCAAATTGACTTTGATGTTGAGATCACTGAGGAAACTAACACCCCATGTCGATCGCATAGACTGGTTTGTAAGCAAGACAAGGTTGGAAGCCTTAAGGAAGCCTCTGATTCAGACAAGGATCTTGAGAGTGACAATGAAAGCCATGAGGAAATGGTGGCGGGAGGAGAAGGTCGGTCAGTGTCGATGAATAGTGTGTCCCATGTGTCGAAAAGTTTAAAGAAGGGCCCTTCCAGCGACAATATGCTGGAAATTACCCCCCGGTCCTCTGATGTAGTTAAAGGAAAAGCCCCCTTGATGGATGATCACAAGGAAAAAGACCAGGCTTGGGAACAGGTTGGCTTGCTAAAGGGGAGATTGGAGAGGCTAGAAAAGAAGGTCCAGGAGGTGTCCCAATTTGCCCTGAGGGTCATGCATAGGTCAGCTACCAGTCTCTATTTGCTACAGAAGGACAAGTCCGTGGATGGTGTTGAACTTGATGCTAATTTCAAGGAGTTGCTCAAGTTCCTCACGGTGGATTGGGCGACTGCCTTACATGATTTGCCTAGCAGGAAGGATAAGAATTAGGCCGCTGGGCCTGTTTGTTCTTGTTTATTTTGTCTTGTTGTTTGTTTTTTTCTACTAAACTTGATGGGCCCCTGGTGGTCTTTGGAAGTTTATTTGGTTGGTTTCATGCTTGCATGTTGAACCTTGTCATCTTACGTATATTGTTACTTTTTGTTTTTGATGATGTGATGTGAGTGATGTCTTTCTCTCTGTTGTCACTATGTTGTTAGTGTGCTTTCGATGGATGGCCTTTGGTGCCTTGTACTTATGGGTTAGCACCCTTGTTTTGCTGCTTTATATTTCAAAAACATAGGCTAAAAGGGAAGAAAATAATCCACAATTAGCCTTTCCAATGAATTTAACATAGCATATAACATAAAAATATGGAGAACATGCATTCATAAATTAAGGTAAATATGTATTACACAACAAATCAAAAGTAAAGAGAGGTAAAACAAATGGTTTTCATTAATCTAAGGCTTGAAGCCAAATACAGTGTAATAGAGATGGTAAATATTCCTAAGTATTTATAGAGAATTAAGGTAAGAAACATGTACAAAATGAACCTTTTGAGGCTTTATTATAGTGAGAGGAAATGGATAATTTCATGCCAAAATGTGGAAGACCAAATCCAAACCCTAGCCTCTAGAAAAACTAATGAAGTGTAAACATGTGTCCATTCCAATGCAATATAGGTGACCAAGTAGACATGATAGGACATATCCAAATCTCTACCATATCCTACCATTGATGAATTTTGAGTTTGAGTGTCAAAAGGATGAATATTACCCATAAAATACACAATCTAGGTAGGGAACTCTTATAGAGAGGGGTTAGATATAGATAATAAATGAGGTATGGGAACCTCTCTTATCCCAGATCCATGTTGAAATGCATTAAATGTCATTCATGTAGCTTTAGATGTTGATATTTGATGGTTGAGAGGGGTCACTAAGAATTAATGTTGTTTCCAAGTTGAAGCACACTTCATGGAGTTATCGTTGAGGCTTTGAGCTTGAGCCTACCATCAAACCAATGAGTATTTAACATTAAAATGCTTGCAACCCTAGAAGACCACTTATGTTGAGAATTAGGCCTTAGGAGTACCATGTATTTCTTGTTGAAAAGGATAGGAAGAATAATACCTTTGGGTATCACACAAGTTCAAGGATGTCGCCTAACACTTATTGAAGAAAAGAAGAATGAAGAATGCAAAAATTCTAGCCGCTAATGATGTCAGACAAAGGAAAGAATTAGGAGTTGAGGAGCAGGGAGATGATGAAAGGCATATTGTAAAAAATGAAAGATATGAAAGATTTTGATAACTTGAAGCTTGATAATATCTGTATACCTTGATATTTTATGCTACTCTAAATGTGTGAATCTAACTAAGAAACATGAAAGACAAAACACCAAGGACACCTCAAGATTAGCCAAAAGAGAGTTAGAATAAGAAAGGAAATAGATAAACAAAATAGGACAATATCACCTTCCTTGTTGTTGGTTGCTCCTTGATTAGCCTTCGATTTGAATAGCTTGTGTGCTCCTTAGATGGTAGATTGAATGACTAAAATGCAAGATTCTATAGGCAAGATGACTAGCAAAGATGATTAGTTGATTGCAAATGCTTGAGGATTCAAATGGACAGCATGTAGGTATGGAAGTGAAAAGTGTTGAGAATGCAAAATAACAGCATAAGGGTGCTCAAATCTAAAGTGTTGTGGAAATGCCCTTGAGGAGGGGGTATTTATAGGAGAATTTGAATTCTCTAGAGAATTCAAGGGTCAAGATTGCTCCAACAAGGCCAAGATGAAGGGCTATGGTGGGTTGAGAACCCACAAGCCCTCACATCTTGACATGTGGAGGGTGAAATGGACAAGAGGATATGAGGTGGAGATGAGTTGTCAAGAGGGTACATGAGGTGGAGGAAGTACAAGTACCTTGCAAGTACATTGGGAGATGGGAAGAATCTTGGGTGAATAAAAGTGAATTTTAAATTCACAATGATTGGAAGAATCTAGAGGGTAAAAGGTGGGCTCCAAAAAGGTGGGACTTGGTCACATGTGAAGATTGTGACAAGTCCAAGGTTGGTCACATGTGGTGATTGTGACAAGTCCAAGGTTCTAGAAGCCTTGGAAGGATGGAATGTGAATTAAAAATTCACATATAAAGGAGGGGAATCTAGGACAAATAAAAAGGAATTAAAAATTCCTTGGAGAATGATTAGGCTTAATTAATTTATAATTAGAGGATAATTAGGGGCTAATTAGGATTAAAAGCCAACTTGCAAAAGTTGGAGGATGTGACACATCCTAATCAAGGATTAGGCATGTGCACATCCTTAATGAAAAATTAGGAGATGGATTAGGATTAGATGAAAATGACATGTGAGGAATTAAATAAATTTAATATTTATTTAATTTATTTGATGAAAAGAGGATTAAGGAGGGTAAGGTATTTAATTATTAATTAAATACCTTAGGGATTTGGCAGAATTAAGGATATTAATTAAATAATAGTAATATTACTTAATTAACTCGGATAAGAGGGTGTTTAGATGAAAAGTGATAAATTTGGATAAATTAAGTGTCCAAATTTGGATGTCTACAATATCAACACTTAGAAATTTTAAGGATCAAACTTCAGGCATCAGGGCCACAAATGGAAAAGGATTGAAAGTGGTAGGGAAGCAAGGTGAAGATTGATGATTTGAAAGTTGAAAACCTAATATTTAGTTTATTTTTACAAGTGGAAAGAGGCATGTCTCATAGCCAATACAAATGGCATGCGGGTATGAGGGTAAGAGAAAGTTGGAAACCTTGCCAAGACCAACACTCAGTTATTTTTATATTTTGCAACTTCAATTTTTACTAAGGTAGGAACAAAGAGGGTTAATGCAAGGTCTAGAGAAGTAACATCATGCAAGATGAGCCAAGTAAGATATCTCAAATTATTTACTAATGGGCCATAAGGGGGGCATGAAATTTCAAAATTTTGGTGACTTATGAGGGATGTTTTCTTGTTAAACATGAAGAAACCAAAAACCTTAAACATTCATTGGGAAATAGAGTTATCAGGGAAACTACAACAACTAGCCTAGCTCAAAGCACACAAGACATAATAACAAGTGTAGGCTTGCACTTGGATGAAAACATGTAACACATAGATCATATATTCTCTAAAGGAGAATGTAGAGTGTGCAATAGCACTTCTTGGAAAATAAACATGTGATACCTTTCCTTTTTATGATCTTGTCGATTATATGTATCTTTCATGTTTCTCTTCCAATATTTCATGTGCTTCAATTTTTGGACATTATACATGATTTTTATGAGTGATGGTTGTTCCTAACCATCAATGATGTTCATATGCTTGGTTGTTATTGGATATGGTTAACTAACTAATTTTATCTAACTAATGGTTGATGTGAATTCTCTATGATAACTAGATGAGTTCCTTATGTTGACTATGTAAGTATGTGTTGATTGAGATGTTCATTTTTGATTGATTATTGGTTGATTATTTGTTAGTGGTAGTGTTATTGTGTTTATCCTAGATAGGTTACATTATATTTATAAGGGTTGTTGAGATGACTAATTTTATTATTATTAGATGATTACCTAATATGATGGTAGTGTTATATGAGGCTGAATTATAGAGACAAGGGTGTTGGGTGTCCTAGACTGAGATATTTCTATTTCGGATATGAAAACTCTGAGATACGAGTTACAATTTGCTTTATGTTTTATGTCGCTATCTTTTACTAAAAATCTCAGATCTAACCTGCACACATGAAAAGAGGGTGAAAGGTTGTGTTGTATAGGGATTTACCTAAGTCAAACCTCATTTTGGTATTTCTACCTCCATGTATAGAAAATAATGATGATCAAGAGGGTATGCCCTAGGTTAGGCAAAGGCCAAAATAATAATAATTTACTAAAATGAAAATGATAAATGACAATGTTACCTTGATATGAAATACTTAATAAAGTGATTCCACACCGTAAGTTGTCAAAAATGTTGATTGATGGATGCCTTGATTTCTTGATAGACTTCCAAAAGGTTAGTTCACAAAACATAATAGCTTGTTGTAGCTAGCATGTAGAGGATAACTCATGCATCTACATAAAATGGCATGATTGATCATAATAGCTCCTTGCACATGATTTCTTCCTTCTTCATAATGATTTGAGAGCAAGATCTTGATAGATGAAAGCATGTAATAATGTTGCAAAATTTTCCCTTGAATTGCCTTGACTGATTTTAGGATCTTCAATTTTCTCAATAGATTTTCTAGGATTAAAATGGTGAAGATGACTTGTATTTATATGCAACTCTTTAATTTCATGCTAATCAATTACCAATAGATGACCAATAAATTGGATTTTTAAATGTAACACCGACATATTCAAAATTGGGCCAAAATAGGCTAGACAAGAGCGATGAGCATCCTAGTCTAGACCCATTCTTTTCGAGGCCTTAAACATCGATATTAAATATTTATTTTTTAATCTCATCTTTTAATTTTTCTAAGATATTTATAAAATGGGAAAATTAAATGCATAACTAGGTCTAAGCACATAGGAGGGAGCTAAACCAATGTGAAATTGTCAAGGGTGGCAATTTTTTATGTTACAATGTATTTGTAAGTATGTGCATTGCATGAAATATAATATATCAATGTGTATGTAAGAATGAAACCTAGTTTATGGATGACCTCGTGCCATGGGTCCTCACACAAGTTCCAACCTATAAATTTATGTAATTTTTACTTACAACCATATCTTCAATTTCCTTAAGTCTCATTTTCATTGGTTGCAAGTTGTTATTTTTTCATATATATAGTGTGTCATTATTTATGTTGCATTTTCTTGTAAGTATCATGATCTTTGTGTAGTTATAACCCTTATCTATTATGATGAAGTGTGGGTGTCTTGTCTCTTTTGGTTCCATATTTTAGTTTTCTCCCAAGAATAGTTGGGATCTCACTGTCTTAAAGAGGCATGCATCCCCAACTAGAGCTACTATATGCGTCTCTATTTAGGCCTTAAAATTTTCATAATTGACTATTTTACCTATTGATTATACCTAATCAGAGAAATATTAAGTGGGTCCCCCACATGCCTAATATTTAATTTTTTTTATTGTGTTTAATGTCGGTCATGTGTTCTTTATTGGGCTATGGGCTTGTGAGTGGATTTGGGACCTATAATCTTCTATAGAAGGTCCTAGTTGATCCATCTATAGTATTTTGTTATGTTTCCTAGACCACAAGTCCATAGATGGACTTGGAACTAAGGGATTATGTCTCAAGGTCTTTGATCCCCACATAGCCTCAATCTTTGTCATTATCTTATCCCTAAGTTCTAGGTTCCCCTAGTAAACCTAGAATCTTTCACACATTATGTCATATGTTCTACTAGATGCAAACCCTAGTAGAACTAGGGCCTTCAAACATAGGTACAAGTGCTTTATTACCTTTATGCTCCAACCCCTACCAATTCCTTCCCCTAGCACCTATATCTCTTTGTTCCCAAGACTAAGTTCATTCCCTAATTCACTCTCTCTTTTTCCTTATTCCTAATCTCATTTTGTACTTGATCCTCAAGCCTAGCTCTTTCCCACCTCGTTAGGTCCCAATTCTCCACTCTATCCTAGTTCCCAATCCCCAATATAATTCTAATTCATTTCCTTGATCCTCTTTTATTCTACTTCTCATATCCTTCCCAAACCTGGACTCCTACCAGGCACTTGTTAGAAACCAAGATTAGATTTGCAAACCGAAAAGACCTTCCCCAGAAGAGAAAATCAAAAAAGCAAGAGAGGTTGTAAGAAAGATGTGCAACATAATATTCGAGAATTCAATAATTACATGATAATGATTTGCTTTATAAAAGCAAAGATGCATAAACCTAATCTCATCTTGAGAAACAAGATAACTCAAAAGATAAAGATAAGAACCTAAAACTTAGGAATTAAATATGCCTAAGTAAACTTATGCAAAGTGTAATTAAATATTAATTACACCAACACCCCCCCATAAGTGCAACTTAGGGAGAAGCAAAATGATAATGCAAATATGAGTCTCGGCAACAAGGCCTGATCAGGTACTCATGTACAAATGCAAGATGGGGTAGAGAAGGAAAACCTAGTGGGACAAAACCCCCTGCAATGAGATGACTGCTGCAAAGAAGCACTGGAAGAACACTGTGGAGTAACACTGGAACCTGATTCTGGAAAGCAAGGAAAGATATTTCTGTTTTCTACTGAAACCAGATGAGATTCACTGATTGACTCAAGGAATCATGATAAAGCAACAACAGACCCGATGCAACGGAACACTGGAAAACTCACAAACTGGAACAACTCTAAAATCTGTGAAGCAACAGTAGATGAGATGATGATAAAATCTGGAAGCTATGTATCTCGATGCCAATGCCAAACTGTGACTAAAACTCTTCTATGGGAAGGAGTACCATGAAGACTCTGGAACATTAACCATAAAAACATGGCCTTCAAACTAAGATGGATCTAATGTGGATCATTAACCATAGGCTCTCAATGTAAAGTGTGAACCAGTTGTGAATCAACAATGTGTCTAGCTAAGCAAAGATATGGCCAAAAGAAACTAAGAAACTAGATATAACCCATGCGAGCTAGCATCAAATCAAGATGAATATGGATATGCAAAAAACCCCCCTAAATGGAACTTTATCATAGTTCATTTATTACAATAACCCAACGATTGTAAAAGGAGAGAATGATAAATATGCATAAACAAAAAATATAAATTGATGCCAGATTTGTGTAGAGGACTGAATTAGCTTTCCAATGCCGCAAGAATGATGAAAAATGGATAACTGAGTCAAAAGATATGCCCTCTGAAGTGAAATCTGAACATCTAACTTCAATTGGAAAAAACTCCCATCAAACAGAAAAATTTCTTGAAACAAACTGTACCATCATAAAATTGGGCTTGCCAGCTTTCCGGCGATATCTAGTTCCAAAAAATATGCCTCCGGGATCAAAAGTTATGCCAAAATGAAAAAAAGGCTTGTATGGGGGCAAATCAGGTATTTCACAGGCTAAATGGATGCAAAAGATAAGCACCTTTCGGCTAGGCTCCTGGTCTGCCATATGACCAGGGGTGTAGCAGGGCAAAAAAAAAAAGGCCCGCCACCAGGAGGGTGGCGGGGCGGTTGGGTGGCTGGGCGAGGGTGAGTGGCGCTGCTAGTGGCACCACCACCAGCTATAACACCCGGGAGTAGGGATCGAACCATGGGCATAGAGAACCAGCGAGAGGTAAAAGAACCGGCACTTGGAAAATAAACGGCAGTGAATAGAACCGGTCGGCGGGCGCCCGAAGAGAATAAAATGGGCGGTCGACGGGAATACTAGTCAGCGCAGATGTGATGGGCAGCGGTATGATAGGGTACGGCCTTGTAAATGTTAAAAACTTCGCACAAAAGAAAATTGTATGATTTTTTTTACTTTTCAAAAAAACTTTTTGAGATTTGTTTTTTTGAAAAAAAAATACTAATAATAATTTTTTTTGTTTTGCATGCAGGAAAAAATATTATTAAAAACCTGATTTTTTTTGGGAATTGTGCATAGGGGTCGTACACAGACCGTACGACCTTTGAAACAAAAAAAAATTGCCTTAGAAGCTCCCGACGCCGAAATAGGGTGTATTATATGTCATTTTTCGTCTCTTGGATGCTCTGGATCTGATGGCGAGGTCCGATTTGCCTCAAAATGCACCAGAAGCTTCGCAACTCCCAGATCTAACAAATCTTCAAACCCTCATAACTCTGGCATAAAATGTCGACCAAAGCGAAACAAAAGTCGATCTTGACTTTTTCAATAGCCCTGGACTCGAAAATGAGCTCAGATTTCCTCCAACATGTGCCAAAAGTAACCATGCAAGAGCACCCAAATAGAGAGACAAACTCGACGTATGAAACCCTCGAGGAATCCCAAACGAACTCTACAATTAATCCCTCCAGAAATCTGAGAAGGGGTTGCAAATCAAGGCTCTGATACCATGTTAGAAACCAAGATCAGATTTGCAAACCGAAAAGACCTTCCACAGAAGAGAAAATCAAAAAAGAAAGAGAGGTTGGAAGAAAGATGTGCAAAATAATATTCAAGAATTCAATAATTACATGATAATGATTTGCTTTATAAAAGAAAAGATGCATAAACCTAATCTTATCTTGAGCAACAAGATAGCTCAAAAGATAAAGATAAGAACCTAAAACTTAGGAATTAAATATGCCTAAGTAAACTTATGCAAAGTGTAATTAAATATTAATTACACCAACAACACCAAAAGTTTCAAATTCAATGTTAGGGCCTGCCACATCCTAGAAGCCTTCAAAGTGTGGTTTTAACTACTCCCATGGCTTACCCATCACTCCATTGATACTAGATTTCACTATAAAACCACCAATTTACCCTTCTTGAAAAACATTTTTTCAAACATAAGGGTGTGATTTCAAATAGATATTTAATTAGGAAAAAGAGATCCCTTGAGCCAAGGTTGACTTTCAACCTTTAGGTGAGTCAACCTTGAAGGAAATCTTGTTTCCCTTATGATCCAGGCTGGGGCAGTCCTGCTGAAACATCACTTTTGGGAGAAAGAATAAAAACAATAAATCAACCCAAAAATGCAATGTGAAACATGAAATCAGAAGATTAAACCTTAATCTATTAGAACCTGCAACTTTCATAAAGATATGAGAGGGTTTAGTATTTTTACATCTTTCATCAAAATGTTCTTGTTAAGTGTCCTCTAGGACTCATTTACCCAAGGGTGAATGGGTCTTTGTAGGGCTCTCTAAAATTAGTTTATGGGTTCTATGTCTACACTCCTGAATTCTTTAGATTTCATAGTCGAAAAGTCAAAAATAAATCATGTAGGTGAGTTTTTGTGGATTGACGAAAACTTTGACAACTTTTCCAATTTTTCTCTTCAAGATATCTTCAATCCTTCTTCAACCTAAGATAAAACCCTTAATTTGAAACCTTTGAAGGACTACAACTTAGTAGATCTTGCATGAAATTCCTTGATTGTTGATGTGATCTTGATTTGATAGCTTGAATCTTGATTTGAAACTTGAAATCTACATCACAATGTTAGCTCTAATATCATGTATGATACTTGACAACTTTGACACATGATGCTTGAGATCTTGAATGTTGTAAAAAATTCTTAAGAAATATACTCTTAAATACCTTTGACAATAATCTTAGCTCTTGTGAAACTTGCATGAAAGTTCGTAGGATTTGAATTGATAAAAAGACCAAGTTACTTTTATAGACAATTTTCTAATTTCCTGAAAATTAAACATTACAAGTTGACATTTGAATATGAATTTGGGATCATGAAAATACCACAAAAAAACATATTTGAAATTTGAATTTGCAACTTAAAGGGGACCCAGCCATCCTACCCATTCACCCAAGGGAAAATGGGTCCTGACCTAAATAATCAAGATTTTTGAATTTTGGGGTGTTAATAATGATAAATGTATTAATTAAATCACACTTCCCCCTTTAGAAATTGCAATTAATTGGGCAATGTCAAATTTAGGAAATTAGAGGCTTGATTAATTCCATTTAAATTGGGGGACCCAAACATAGTGTGGAATGTAGAGGAGTACATTTTTCAACACTACACCTAATATGATGGTAGTGTTATATGAGGCTGAATTGTAGGGACAGGGGCGTTGGGTGCCTTAGACTAAGATGTTTCTATTTTGAATTTGAAAAATCTAAGATATGAGTTATAGTCTACTCTATGTTTTTTGTAGCTTTCTTTTGTTGAAGATCCCATATCTGACCTGTACACATGAAAAGAGGGGGAAAGGTTGTGTTGTATATGGGTTTACCTAAGTCAAACCTTGTTTTGGTATTCCTACCTCCATGTATAGAAAATAATGATAATCAAGAGGGCATGCCCTAGGTTAGGTAGAGGCAAAAACAATAATAATTGACTGAAATGCTAAATGCTAAAAGGCAATGTTACCTTAATGTGAAATCCTTAATAAAGTGATTCCACACCATAAGTTGTCAAATATGTTGATTGATGGATTCCTTGATTTCTTGATATAATTGCAAAAGGTTAGTTCACAAAACATAATAGCTTGTAGTTAGCATGTAGAGGATAACTCATGCATCTTCATAAAATGGCATTATTGATCATAATAGACCCTTGCACATAATTTCTTCCTTATTCCTAATGACTTGAGAGCAATATCTTGATAGATGAAAGCATTGTAATACTAAATTTGTCCTTGAATTGCCTTGACTGATTTTAGGATATTCAATTTTCTCAATAGAATTTTTAGGATTAAAATGGTGAAAATGACTTTTATTTATATGCAATTCTTTAATTTCTCACTAATCAATTACCAATAGATGATAAATAAAATTGGATTTTTAAATGTGACACTAACATATTCAAAATTGGGCCAAACTAGGCTGGACAGGGGCGATGGGCACCCTAGTCTAGACCCATTCTTTTTGGGGCCTTAAACATTGGTATTAAATATTAATATTTATTTTTAATCTCATCTTTTAATGTTTCTAAGATATTTATAAAATGGGAAAATTAAATGCATAACTAGGCCCAAGCACATAGGAGGGAGCTAAATCTAGTGTGAAATTGAGAGTGACAATTTTTGACACTACAATGTATTTGTAAGTATGTGCATTGCATGAAATATAATATATGATGTGTATGTAATAATAAAACCTAGTTTGTGGATGGCCTCATGCCATAGGTCCTCACACAAGTTCCAACCTATAAATTTATGTAATTTTTACTTGCAACCATATCTTCAATTTTCTTAAGTCTCCTTGTCATTGGTTGCAAGTTGTTATTTTTTCATGTATATAGTGTGTCATTATTTACGTTGCATTGTCTTGTAAGTATCATGAACTTTGTGTGGTTATAACCCTTATCTATTATGATGAAGTGTGGGTGTCTCATTGCTTTTGGACCCATATTTTAGTTTTCTCCCAAGGATAGTTGGAATCTCACTATCTTAAAGAAGCACATATCCCCAATTAGAGCTACTATATGCACCTATATTTGTAGGTCTTAAAATTTTCATAATTGACTATTTTACCCATTGATTATACCTAATCAGAGAAATATTAAGTGGGTCCCCACATGCCTAATGTTTAATTTTTTATTATGTTTTTTGTGGGTCGTGTGTTCTTTATTGGGCTATGGGGTTGTGAGTGGATTTGGGACCTATACTCTTCTATAACAAGTCCTAATTACACCCTCTATAGTTTTTTGTTATGTTTCCTAGACCACAGGTCCATATATGGACTTGGAACCAAGGGATTATGTCTCAAGGTCTTTGATCCCCACATGGCCTCAATCTCTATCATTTATCTTATCCCAATGTTCTAGGTTCCCCTAGTAAACCTACAACCTTTGACACATTATGTCATATGTTCTACTAGGTGCAAACCCCTAGTGGAATTAGGGCCTTTGAACATAGCTACAAGTTCTTTATTCCCTTTATGCCCCAACCCCTACTAATTCCTTCACTAGCACCTATATCTCATTGTTCCCAATACTAAGTTCATTCCTCAATTCACTCTCTTTTTGTCCTAATTCCTAATCCCATTTTGGACTTGATCCTCAAGCCTAGTTCTTTCCCACCTCATTAGGTCGCAAGTCTCCACTCTATCCCAGTTCCCAATCCCTAGTATAACTCTAATTCATTTCCTTGATCCTCTTATATTCTATTTATCATATCCTTCCCAAACCTAGACTCCTACTAGGCAACAAAAGTTCCAAATTTCATGTTCAAGCCTATCGCATCCTAGAAGCCTTCAAAGTGTGGTTTTAACTACTCCCATGGCTCACCCATCACTCCATTGATACTAGATTTCACTCTCAAACCACCAATTCACCCTTCCTTCTTGAAACATATTTGTTCAAACATAAGGGTGTGATTTTAAATGGATATTTAATTATAAATAGAATGGGTAGACATGCAACCATAAAAGGGATTATTTAATTTCTTCCTACCCAAATATCCCCACACTAATATCTATCAATTTTTTTAAGGTGTCATATATTTATACAACCCCACACCCCACATCTATAGGTTATATTTCCTCCTGAAGTTTCCACAAGAATTTGGTTGCTAGAAAATAAAAATTATAAATAAGTTAGTTCATTCTACATAAAAAAGGTTGGTTGTTAAGTTGATTTGTTGGATCTATTATGCTCCAAACATATTCTAGGGCATTAATGTTGCTATTCTAAGCTACAAATGGAGGAATATTTTTTTGTGAAGTGTAGGAATGGTTTTTAATGCACATCTTCAAGGAATGGCATGTCTCTATAGTAGTTTGTAGTTATTTAAGAAAATATTGTAATCACAGTTAGGTATTTCATCTTGCCACACTTGCTAGTGCAATTATAATGAAGGTTATATGTAAGTGTGATAACTTATAATGAATTACAAATATTTTATAATGATGTTCCTTTGTTGCATATTGGTTATTGCAATTCCATATGGATTTATAAGTATGTGCATTGCATAAAATATAATAAATGATTTGTATGTAAGAATATAATCTAGTTTTGTGGATACTTTGCTAGTTTTCTCCTTTCTCTTTTTTGTTCATGACTTTGTTTCCCAATGGAGTAGGCCCTAGTCCACATTGGTGATGGATAAATAATATCAAAATAATTAGGGATTTCATGGATATACGTGAGCTTGACCTACCTTTTTAAATTTTATTAACTAGGACCTGGTTAAAGTTTATGTCCTTTGAGCTTCTTAAAGTTTATGTCCCAAGGTGATATATGTGAGAGTGACCTTGAAACTCGAAGGCAAAAGGTTAAAGTATGAGCCTATAGCAAAGAAAAAAACTATTTATATGAGAGCATGTATTTGTAAAGAAATAAATATGTAAATAATTAAGTATAATTAATTTAGATTAATTTAAGAGTTATGTTAATAAATAATATTTGAATATTTATTAATTTTATAGGACATATGCACTTAGCTTTGTGAATATTAATGAAGAAACTTTAGCAATGTCAAGTTGGAATAATTTATTACAAGAATAAATATTAATCTTCTTAATCTAACAAATGTCTTAGGCTCTATGTAAGCCCAAAAATTTCTCTAGTTTAGGTCTAATTCCCTTAGGTTTGAACCCAAGTGTTTCGACGTTGATATGATGCATGAAAATGAACTTGGCCATATGAGGATAAGCTAACAAAATATGTGCAAAAATATGTTTGCCTCCCCCTTCCTTGTGTATTTCTCAAAGGTGGTGTTTACAAACATCTAAGGGGAGATTAGTAAATTTCCACGGTCAGGATAAGGTCTCCTAGATCAATCTTTGGGGAAAATTAGATTAATAAGTCTAAGCGAATAATTATAGATAGCATTCATAGATATATGTGCAAATGACTTATATGATTATGATGCAATCATATCCATTATAAACTCCAAATCCAAATATTTCTAAAGTGATTATTTCTTATTCAACCATATTTCTTAATTATAACAAGTACAAGTTGAATATTTTTCAAATACCAAAACTTAACAATACATTATATATATATATTAAGTCGACTACTTAACTCATAATAACTAATAAAAAAAATTATTAGAATTTAAATTTCAAGATTTTGAATTTGAAGAGTTGGTATAAAAGAAACCCACAAATAAAAAATTCTAGCTTGATTGTTGTCCACGCTTATGATATCTTTTTTCTAATTATGAAATAAACATTCCCCATATTAATATGATTTGTATGGATTTGGCCGTCATTCCCCTTATTTTCAATGGCGGGTGTGCTTTGGGGACCGGTTTTATACGTGTCAGTGTTGACCGCCGGAACAAAGAGACTCCTAAAGATGACCTACCACACGTAATTCCAGAATATGTGTCTGCTTGCAACCAAAACGTGTTAAACCGGTTGGAAATGTCCCTCACGTGGGTTTACTGTTTCTAGAAAGAAAGCCGCCTTTCGTCGTGAGGTTCGCCGGTCTAATTGGAAGGTGCAAATCAAATCTGACCACAAGATAATTATTTGTAGAAAAATTGGTGCAGGCTCTTGATAAAGAGAGTAAGACGTGAGCACGAGGACGGACATTGTATCCAGAGAAAAGACTATTAAAACCCCCCTGAAGACCATCGGCTGTACACGCCATTGTTCTGGTATACATAGTCTGCAATTCTAGCTTTTACGGGTACTCAATTGTATTGGTCTGCAAAGATAAATGATGAAGAATGTGATCATGGTGTGGTTGTTACTGTATCTGGGTATGGCTAATGCTGAATGTCCAGTCGACCTTGATTATGTAACAGAATGGTCCTGGAATACAACCTACTGCCGATCTATTCAGACTGGTTCTAATGTCGACAACTGTCGAACCACGCTGAGAACTGTTTTTGGTGTGGGTATTGCCCAATATCTGAAAGATGAATCCATTTTCGAATTGTCGGACTATGCCTCTGCCGTTGCCTGTATCGACAAGTTTCAGCAGCTGCTCACCTCTATGGGTTTTCCCTCAAATCTGACCCAGACCTCTTTCTATAATGCAACCGAATTCGTGTCAGGCCCCGGCCAGTGTGATGGCATAGAGACAGTATCAGATTGGGAGGAGAAAGTGGGTGTGACTTCAGTCGACACGGCTTGCAAAGGGGATCTTTCATCAGACTCTGCCTGCACGACCTGCTTTAATAGCGGCCAAGATGTTCTGAGCCAAATAACAAGCGATATCAATAATGTTACAACGGCAATGAGTTTGAAATGTTATTATTTTGTGTGTCTGTATGCCGCTGGAGTGGTGAATGAATTTGGGCCCAAGAACAAAGCCACCGCTAACTGTGTTCTTCGGGTGGAATTTGCAGCCGAGTCCAATTCCAACCACAGGGTTTTGATATACGGCCTGACGGGAGCTGCTGTAGGCTTCCTGGTGCTCACTAGTTTGGGCGTGGGTTACTTTTTGTGGGAACTGAGAAAGGGCAACGCTAGGCACAGGCGTTTCGTGAGGCTGAGCAGAAGCTTTCTGAAGAGTGCCGTGAAGCCCAACACTGGCGCAGTCTGGTTCAGCTTACAGAAGATCAAAGAGGCAACCCACAATTTCAGTGCCAAAAATGTTATCGGACAGGGCGGTTTCGGGACTGTGTATAAGGGCGTCCTTTCGGACGGTCGTATGGTTGCTGTCAAGAGAATGAAGAACTGCAATGGCGAAGGCGAATCTGATTTCATAAACGAGGTGGAGATTATCGACAGGATTAGGCACCGGAACCTGGTGGTTTTGAGAGGCTATGGTGTTGCCAGTGACGACATTGAAGGGCAGCAGCAATTTCTGATCTATGACTACATGGTTAACGGGAGCCTGGATGAACATATTTTTGAACAGGGGAAGAAAAACAGGGCACCCCTGAATTGGGAGCAGAGGAAGAACATCGTCATCGGCACAGCTAAAGGATTGTGTTACCTCCATCATGGCGTGCAGCCTGCAATTTATCACAGAGACATCAAAGCCACTAACATTCTGCTAGATGATGACATGAATGCCTGCGTTGCGGATTTTGGGCTGGCAAGGATTACGACTCAGGGCCAATCGCAGCTCACCACAAGAATAGCCGGCACCCATGGCTACCTTGCCCCTGAATACGCTCTATATGGACAGCTTACAGACAAGAGCGATGTCTACAGCTTCGGTGTCGTTTTGTTGGAGATAATGAGCGGCAGAAAGGCTCTGCATAGTTCTGTGGAGCAGGCCTCGGATTATCTGATCACCGATTGGGCATGGAAGCTTGTAAAGGCGGGTAAAACTATGCAGGTCATAGATCCCAGAATCGCCCAAGATGGACCTCTGGACATCATGGAGAGGTTCGTGCTTGTGGGCATACTGTGTGCCCATGTAATGGTTGCATTCAGACCAAGTATGAGCGAGGTATTGAAGATGCTAGAAGGGGATGTCGAGGTTCCCCCAATTCCAGAGAGGCCTTTGCCTTTGGCAAATCTCGGGACTTTCACAGATATGTATGGTTCCTTCCTGGATTCAATTTCGCACCCCTCTTTCAGCTCAACCGTTATGTTACGGTGACATACTGTGGCAATCATTCATCTTCACCTCTTCAATTCTCTCTTCCTGTATGTATATGTATATATCGGCCTCTGTATAATCAATATCAATATCAGTTTTGAAATTCATTCCAGAGAGCTTGTATTGCATGTACAGAGCATCCCGTACAGCGGCTTTTTTAATTTATTCTCTTCACGGAATTCTTAATTAAAGTCTCTCTTAATTTTAGTTTTCAATGAGCACACTGAAACACAGTACGAGAGTATTTCGGATGGGGTTGAATGTTTTCTTATTTGTTAATCCAAGCACTTACGGTATAGATTCAGTCCAGATTACTTGGATTTCATGCACACCGTTCCTTACAGCATTATTTAAGCCTTTTACGGAATTCCTTTGCAGAGCTGTTTCCTGAAACTGAAACCCGTTCGTTTCGTATAGCCGATTAATTTTCGTGTTCGATATTTTCTGGTTGGACAGTTGAAACGAGGTTACCTCGTTCGTTGAGTTTCCTGTTCTACATTGCTTAAACAGAAAGGACTTGCGATAGATATGTATTGACATTTGTTCATGGCACGGGTCCCGCTGTAAACATTAAATCCACTAATGTAATGGACAGTAGGAATGGTAGAGGAAGTCCATACGCTATTGAGTGTTTTGTTTTCTCAAACAAGAATGTTGGGTGTAAAGTTTTCCTCAATTTGACATTCATACACCAATGTGCTATTGTCAACACTAGAATGGTAGGTGTAAATTTTTTTCCTATGAATATGAAAATTAATTTAATTTAGAGGTGTGATAGCTATGCAAGGAAATTTTGACTTTTTAGGATAGTGTTACTTATAATTATGTAAAAGTTAATAAAAATATATTATAGTATCGGAAAAGAGTCATGTTATGTAAGGTGGAGCTTTAAGATATCGATAAGGACGTGGTTCGGTGGTCAAGTCGTTTGGTTGTAGTGACGGCCACCAGGGTTCAAACCCTCGCTGGGCTAATGTCCTTGTGGGTTTGGTAGTTTCTTGTGGTTTCTTGTACCCAGTTCATAGCTCCGGTCAAAAGCGTTTACCCCTAATAATATGGGTGTGCTGCACCTTTAAAAAAAAAAGGTGGAGCTTTAAGAACATATTGATAAAGAAAAATAAAACGGTCAAAAGCGTTTACCCCTAATAATATGGGTGTGTTGCACCTTTTAAAAAAAAAAGGTGGAGCTTTAAGAACATATTGATAAAGAAAAATAAAAAAGTTGTTCAATAGACATACACACTAAATTAGCAATGAAATCAATATAAAAACAAGCTTCAAATTCTATTCTAATGTTCACCTCTGATTAAGCATAATGAAATTTTAAAGAATAAAACAAGATAAGTTTGCTAAATTCTATTGTTGAAAGTGAATTTGCTCAATGATTGGGATGTGGTTGCTCAAAATCTCTACAACATGTACTTACTTAAGATGGTTGATTCATTTGCATAGAGGATAATATGTCAATTTATAGGTTTTTGGTAGGGAGGGTGGACTACCAAGATTCAAGGATGAGATCTATGATGGAAATTGAATAATAATAGTTTTCCAAAATCAAGGAGAAATTAAAGGGTTTAGATTTGATTTGTTTAAGATGAGTGGCTAAGATTGGGTTTACTAAAAATGTTGATTTGTTGCAACCAAAAATGAAAGGGAAAGGAAATTAGTTGGTTGTTTATTTTTGGAAATAGTGGAGGAGAATATAGGTAAATTAAATAATAAATTACTATTTTATTTAATTATCATTGTGAGGTCAAAATTAAAGTAATTTACTAAAAATGTTGATTTGTTGCAACCAAAAAATGAAAGGGAAAGGAAATTAGTTGGTCATTTATTTTGGGAAATAGTGGAGGAGAATATAGTTAAATTAAATAATAAATTATTATTTTATTTAATTATCATTGTGAGGTTGAAATTGAAGTAGTTAAATCATTTTTAATTAGAAATTGAGGTAATTAAATAATTTAATATTATTTAATTAATTAGATGTGACATTGGGTTGGACTAATTAATAAATATTTATTTAATTAGTTGGTGATGAACTAGATTAATTAATTAGTAGCAAATTATATTAACTAGTGGCAATGAAATGCGGTGTGGAATAAGGTTAGGACAAGTTTATGTCGTTACGACATCAAGAGCTATTGATCTAATAGTACAAGGCAAGTTATGATCATATGGTTTCAACAAATTAGGGTTATTTTAGCCATATCTACTTCCAACTTGTAATAATGTTATCATTAGCCTATTCATTGTAAACTTCCTCAAGAGGTTGATTAGTAGGGCCTTGGGAGAAGAAATATCCAAGACAATTTGAGGAAACTTTTCATTGTTAGACCAACTAGAGGTGCCTCTATTTTAGGTTTGAGAAGAAGTTGAAGGTTGATGAGAAGCCAAAGACAATCCATAAACATTTTGATCATAAGTTATGTATTGAGAATCATGAGAGTCATGCACATGAACATGATGACTTGCACCATATCAATGCCATCTAAGAGAGAATTTATCCATATTGAAAGGAGAGGTTGGAAAATCTTTGGTAACCATACAATGTGTATTACCCCAATGGTCAAGAAGCGCCCATGTGTTGGCACTTGAAGTGTAACTTTATTAACTTGCACATGTATCTACATTAGCTCAACCCTAGATGAAACCATTAGCTCTTTGGCGCTTAATCAATCTTCTTAGACCTTTTATCCTCAAGATAAATAGGTAAGTAGATAAGGAATAGTTGTGTTGAATTCCCTTAGAAGTACAAAGAAGAGGATAAGTGATACCATTGATAAGAATTGAGTAGGAAGAAGAAGCCACACAACTCATGACCCAATTAATCCAACCTGAATGAAACCCAAAAATTGTTAAAATATTCATGAGGATGACCACCTAATCCTATCATAAGCCTTGGACATGTCTAGGTTAATGTACATAACATTATATTTAGAACTAGACATATAATTGATATCTTTAACAAAAATAATAATACCATCAATAATTTGATGCCATTTTACAAATCCACCTAGCTCAAATAAAATAAGAGAGACCAAAAATTGCTTTAATTATTCAACAATAAGTTTGGCTCAATTATCTTGTAACATTTAAAAGGACTATGGGGTGAAACAAATTGTCAAAAGAGTTAGTTCACTCTTTCCTGGGAATCAAGGCTAGAAAGGTAGAATTAATAACTTTAATAATTTTTTTATTTCTTAGGATGCCTAACCGCCTCTAAAAGATCAAGTTTTAGAATGTCTCAAAATTCCTATAAAAATCTATAGGAAGACCATTGGGACCAAGGGATTTACCTTTCTTCAAGAGAATCACAATCATATCATTATTTTCAATAGAGATTGTTCCTATGGGAAAATTACTCATAATCCAAAATGAGGTGCTCCTGTAAATCCTAAGAACCATTTTTAGTGAACAAGGAAGAAAAATGCAAGATATATTCCTTAGAAGTGTCTTGGAAAGAGAAAACTCGGTCTCCTTGAGCCAAGATTATAGATGATAGAGAATTGCCACTTCTCCTTTATTTGAAAAAATTATGTAAAAAATAAGTGTTCTTACCCCTTCCTAAATCCAATTAATTCTTGATTTCTAGTTCTAACATAACTCATCTCAAAGCTCTCATTCATTAAGTTATTTTGAAAAAACATACTCCTCAAAAAGGATCTCTTTGGTAATTTCAATTTTCTTAATAATACAAGTGATCTACCATCCATTTCTTTCTAAACTTGTGCCTTTTTTTCTTAAAAATGTTTCCAAAAGAACCTTTGTTTCATTGCTTAATCTTGAACTTAACAAATTGAAACCTCTTGGAGAAAGAATGCATAGAAGTACCAAATGAAGACTTTACCTCCAACCACCATGCAACCATGTAATCATAAATATTATGATCCCTAAACTAGATATATTGAAACTTGAACATATTCTTTTTAGGAAGAGAAAACAAAGAGGAAGAAAAATTGGCAAGATAATGATCTAATCCCTTCCACCCTTAAAAATCAAAAGAATGTGCCTAATTGTCACTAATTCCATAGTTGGATACTAAAACCCTATCAAGTATTTCAGAAGAATGTGCCTAATTGTCTCTAATTCTAAGTAAAAACTCCATTCCTTAGTTTAATAGCCACCAAGTTAAGAAAATAGATTCTCTCTCAACAAGGAAAAAGATGAGTTAGTTAGCTAGAACCACCAAGTTTCTCATTAAAACTAATAATAGCATTCAAATCACTTGTTACTAAGATCCAAGGAAAAAATGGAGCCATAGAATAAAAAAATCTAATATGGGACAAAAGTAGGACATTACCTTAAAAATTAGAAGAAGCATAAACATTAGTGGGAAAAATGGAACTACCGGAATCAAAGTAAGAAGCCACCATTGATAAGGAATGACTATTTTTTTCCAAAAATGAGTGAGCCTATGAGGGTCCCTTAAGCAAGCCAACCCTCTAGTATAAGCTTGAGCCCCAATACAATAATATTGACTACCTCTCCAAATCTTGGAATAAAGGGTAGTTGTTTCTTCCATAGAGAGTTGAGTGTCCTACAGAAAGATAATAGTAGGGTTGTGATCCCTTAAAATATCTTGGACAACCTTTTGATGAGGAGTATTTCCTGAACCCCTAACATTCCAAGAAAACACAATAATTTTTGGTGAGTATAGAAATGAGTATCTAATGTTTGAATGAGACCAGATTCCACAAGTGATTCCCCTATTATATTCACCTTTTCCTAGCCTCTTTTTCTCCCTACCTTGGAAAAATTATCTAATCCCCCTTTTTTGATATTTTTTTGTTAGATTTCTAATAGATGAGGATATTTCTTTTTACCATCATCCTTTACTTTGGGGATTGAAGAGCATCTAACATGAAACTATCAACAAGATCTTCCATAGGAGCCTCTATCAAAGTGGGAGAAACTACAACTAATCTACAACAATATTAGATTTTTTATGTTGAATCAATCCCTCAAGATGATTGAAAGGGGGATAAATCACTTTTTTCTAGATAACATCTATATTCCTATATTGAAGCATTATTTTTTGTTTGGTTAGATAAGGTACTAGAATTAGGAAGATCCAAGTCCTAACCAACATTTGTCTTTTCATGCAAAGTGGATTCAAGTTCTCCAAAATTATCAAGGACATCAAACCTGTTATTAACGATTCCTCTTAGGAGATCCTTTTTCTAATGGTTCACTTTTTTCCCTTTGTTCTAATATTTGACAAGGATAAACCCATTTGAGTTTGGATCTTCTACATGAGTTAGGGCTTTTCCTTTTACCTTGACTTTAGTTGCCAAAATCTTTGGAAAGAACGGAGAAGCCCCTAGAGCCTTCTTTGGATAGTTTTTTTGTAAATTCCCATGACCATGACAAACATGGAATCTAAAGGGAGACTTCATAATTTATTTGTTAGATCTATTGCATGTTTCCCAATCTCATCTCTAAGGAATTAAGAAGTAAATTATTCAAATCAAATTCAACACAAATGTGTGCATAGGTTACATTACCTTTCTTTCAAGAATATGATGAGAAGGGCCCAAGGGTTTCCTAAAAATCCAACTATATATTATGGAATATCAAATTTTCATAATTCCATGTGAAGCCAAAGTAGGTGGATCTAAACTAGAATTTTATAAGGGAGATCCTCCACCAGATAAACACCCACATGCTAGGCCTTGATGAATAAACCCACTTGATTGTGAAAATATAAACCACCTTCAAAATCGTACTCTAATCCATCATTCTTGAGAATAAAATAAAGAAATAACTATTCACCACAAGAATAATCTCCATTACTCTTTCTAGTTGACAAGTCCTTCAATCCTAAACTTCCAAGAAGGGAAAATAAATCTTAATGCCCATAAATTTGTAGATCAAATCATGCTTAAATAAGTAGAACACATCAAATTTGCAATCAAGTCCAAATCTATGACCAAAATAGGCCAATCAAATCTTCTCTCCAAGAAACCATTTGATTTAGGACACTTTACAATTTATAGTATGATTTGATCTTATTAGTTGCATGCACCAAAATATGAACTACATTATCATGCTTGAAAGAAGAAAGTTCATCAATTCAAATGACATCCTTAAAAGATAAAAAGGGATCTTTGGGCCTCCAATCACTATCATACAACCAAAAAACCTTTGCTAGAGTAAAGAAAACAAAAAAAAATCAAAGAAAAAAGGGGGGAAAGCATATCCTGCCCTACTCTCACCCACACCAACCGCCAATAGGTCGCGGCTCTTGTAGATCGTAGGGCTAAAAGACCTCATCAATACATAGACTCATTCCTCCAATCTACAACGATGACCCTAAATGCCATTACTAACACCATTTCGACATTCTATCTCACTCATAACTATGATGTGACTTTATATAAACTTTAGAATGTAATTCATTTATCTATTTTTTTCAATAAATATAATATTAATATACTTCTTTATACAAAATAAATACATCAAGGATAAAAACTCCCTTTCAAATGATACAATTTTAAAAAAATTAATCACATTTTATTAAGAAATACTTAAATCCATTTATACGACCATCAAAATTAATCTCACACTAGAAAAAAATACTTCTAGATTAAAAAAAATCTCTAATAAAATAGAACTTTTTTTTATCAAGAAAGTAGGCAGCCAAAAAAAACTGCAATTTCACAATCTTTACAATTTTAGCTTCTTTCTTCAAAGTGCTTTGCTCTTTCCAATGAAATCCATTTGATTTTCAAAAGCCGATTGAGGCGCCTAATTTTATGATTTAAAAATGGAGATAGTGGACTTTGTTAGTCATACGCTATTGTCACGGATTTTTCTAAACTAAAATATTAGCAGGTGAAAAGTATTGTTGAAATTGATATGTCCGTGTTTTTGTCAACAAAAATGTCTTCCAGATAAAATCGCACTTTAGGTTGCAATAGGCGTGTCGGTGAAAGAAAGAAAGGAAATAAATTAAAAAAATGAATTGGATTGGTATGTCCTATTTTATGTCTTTATAATAGATAGAGAAGTGTAAGGTGAAAAAAAAAAAATATAATATAAAAAAATTAACAGAATAAAAAAATAAAAATTGAATTAGATAGAAATAAATAAATTCAATAGGTTAAAAATTAAAATAAAATTAGATTGGTATGTCTTATTTTATATGTTCTTCTAGATATATGTAGATAGGTATGTGTAAGGTAAAAGGAAAAATAAAAAATAAAAATTTAACAAATATGTATATGTATATATATACATATATACATGTATATACACATACACATATCTACATATGTGCATGTATATATGTATATATGTATACATGTCTATACATGTGCAAATACTTGTTTCTTTTGGGAAGGTCACATTCATCACAAATGATGGTTACTGAAGTCACACTCGGAAGGGAATGATTTATGTTGGTCAAGACATGCTTGTTTGTGCGAGTTGCACCACTCCATGTATGTAGGGGGCATATACCTAGGACATAGATGCCCTTGAGCGACCTTAAAATATAGGTGGTTGCATGCATGATGTTGTCTGTTTAGGTAGGCATATCGCGAGCTAAAGTGCCCTTGAGACTTTCTAGTAAAGGGCTTTGTACAAGATGTTCTTCCTAGGTGTCTATTAACCAAAGCTCTTTGCCACTATAGTTTTACCTGCATGAATCTTTTCTTCATAGCTCAATATTCTTTGCTAGCACTTAGCAATATAAATTGTTGAGAGAAATTATTTGTGGTGATCAAGACTAGCTTGTTTGTGTAGGTGAATCACTCCAAGCACATAGAGGTCATATGCTTGGGAAATGGATGTCTTTGAGTGGCCTTATGATATAGATAGCCACATGCACCACACACTCTATGCAAACCTTCCCTTCACAAGTACGGGTAGCTCCACGATGTAGGGTAAAGGGGTCCATACAAGATGTTCTTCCTAGGTGCCCATCAACCAAAGCTCCTTGTTGTTCTTTGACCTATTTTAATTTTTTTCTTGTGCAAGGCCTTGAGCACTACTTGGTTCTTGCACCTCTTTCTCTCTCTCAAGTTATGGAAGGATTTGTTTGATTATAAGGAGGAACAAATACTCATGTTTTTGGTTTCCCATGTGGACAAGTTCACATGTGACCTCCAGTAGGCCTATGACAACTCATTCATGGTTGAAAGCTACCTTGTCAATCTTGCAAGTATTCATATGCTCATATCAAATATTAAACCATCCATGTCTAAATGTGAACTATTTTAGACTATGAAACTACAAATGGCTCATTAAATCAACTATAATTTTTTGGATGCTACTTTGCTACTTAGATAATCATAGTAATTTTAGAGCTAATATGTGCACCAAATCCTAACTCTTGAAGAGATGCATTTATTAGATAAAATTTCAACATGATCTCACTTGCTACTCTAGTGATTCATGATGACTTGATGGATTACACAAACTTTGTGCTAGCAATGCTTCATTCAAATCTCTACCCTATCAATTTTTGATGGTAGGATAGAGGCTTACCATGGTGGTGATGTGTGAGAGAATTAGGGTTTGATTCCAAATAGGGAGCCTAAGAAATGGCTACCACATGCATGGAAGGTAGTAGGCATGCAAATTACCCAATCTTGACATGATGAGGTAGTGACAATAACTAACAATACTGGGATCATCGATTCTGGTATTTCAAATGAGCACAATCTAAATCCATTAACGAGGATCCATTGGAGGGAAAGTCTAGTTCCAATAGCCATAGAAATTCCAACTCCAATAACATATATTTAAATTGTTGTAGTTAAAAATATTGTAGTTGGACCTAGGGTCACCACAATCAATTCACCTACTTGATGTGCATTGGCCCTCATGTCCCTTCTACTAGCAAAGTGTTCCTAGCCTTAATTGGTTGGGTCATGATTCCAACACCATTACTTTGAAAAAATTAGAGTGCTCAAATCAAGCCTAAACTCTTAATTCATTAGTGTCTTGAGATGGTACTAGGATCATGCTATTTTGCAGGTCATCCAAGCATCATTATGGTATCAAATTTTAGAGGGATAAGTAGATGCAATATAATTTGATTTATTATTAATATAGTCTTGGGTCTCTTTGGTTGTGGTTTTCTTCCCAAAAGGGTTTCTCCACATATATCTTTATTTTATGGTTTGCATCTATATTATTGTTTATTTCTATTTACATTTATGATCTATCATTATTATTAATTTTGGTTACATAAAAGATAAGCATGCCTAATTGTATAGTTACACTTTGTTTCAACACTTCTATCACGAATACGAAAATAAGTACAATCACAAGTTAGTTCAATTATCTATTAAAATGCACATGTGTGAGAGAGAGAAGGGTTAAAAACTCATCTTGTATGTAAATTGGTAGTAAAATACCCAATGTAATAACAATAATGTAGTATGACACTTCAAGAATGACCACACAATGTGATCAAGATCCATTTAGGTGTGGTGATAATTTTCTATATAGGCACAATTAATCATTTTTAATCTCAACATAAGAGTTTTTGTAATAGTATATGCTCCCCTTGAATTGGTTGCATCAATTAGATACACTCATAAGATTTGTAAGAGATTTACACTTGTTGACCAAGTTATGATACATGTTATGACATGTCATAAGGTATTTTTAAGAAGATAATAGACTTATAATCGAGCATCCAAGTTGGTGGATGAATTATAATGTCTTATGGCAAGTGGAAATAATGTGTTATTGTTAGATTGTGAAATTGTCTTGAAGTTTAGTTGTTGAAAGTTTAACTAGGTATTTTGACTTGTCATATTTTTGAGTAGTTCTAGCTCATGATTTCCTACTTACCATTTGATAGCTTTTTATATCTCTTCCCCTATTTATTTACTACTCAAGATTTAGGTTTTGAGGCTGATTTTTAATAGATATTGTTATGCTACTAGAATCACTCTAGATCTCTTATTGGTGATGCTCCTATAAATACTTAGACTCTACAAGTGTATTGTAGCCTTTCATTACTAAATAATATATTGACTCACTTTTGATATATTATCTCAAAATTGATTCCCCATAAAGTCACTATGTAATGTTATGTTGATTCTATGATTACTTGTAACTACAAAAATTTAATTAATTGGTGCACACCTCCTTTGTAGGAATATTTTCCTCACCTATGCTTCATTTAAATAGGTAAGACACATTGAATGATAAAATTTAATATCATGTGTATTGGAGAGTCATCAAGGTACATAAGGTTGGTCCTAGTATACAAAAATGTAAATGCAAAAACATAGCCCTAGAGGTGAGACATAGATCATGCAACTATATCTAAGATGATAAGGAATGTTTATCCTAATGTATATATCTTAAGGATCATGATAATACATATGAGATAACCATAGAAGACATGATGCAACCAATGTGATAGAATAGCTCTTGGGCACATAATAATGCTTGCAATAAATTAATGTTATGGGAAAGATATGGTGTCCTCTATTGGTGAATAATTATTTTTTGTATATAATTTATTACTTCATTTCATTACTATGCATCTAAGATAGGCTTATGTAGGCTTACTCAGATAGGCATCCACTTGGTTACACTTGTATCGTGTGACTTGTACTTTCCTTGTTTGGTGAATATATAAGTTACACATGTGAAATTGTCTCATTTATCTCATATTTGATCTATATACACTATCCTATATATACCCACCTCTTTCTCTCATATGAACATCTCATCACATGTATTACATCCATTAATAAGAATAATATTACTCCATCATATTGGTTTTCTATGTTTGATAATAAATGATCTAAAATTAGTAATCTTTATAATATTTAGGATTACAAACTAATAGGTCAAAATTGGGGTAAATAATGAGATAGATTTAATGTTTAATAATAAAAATTTAGTTTGGTCTACATGTCAATCCAAGGGCGTAAAATTATGAAATGCATAGTGGCTATATGTGCAAGGGTTGCAAGTAACTTGAGGTGAGTGTGGATGAAATGCAATTATTCTAATGAACTTGCAAAACTATTCTTTTAAAATTGTTATAGCAATTATAAATAATATTCTACTACAAGAACTATGTAGGCTACTACAACAGTTTTATATAAGAACAACAACTACATTTTTTTTTTTATAAAATTCCTATATATTCTTAAATAGGTGAAACTTTAACAACCACTTGATCATACACATAACAAATAATTAAAGTATTATGTCCAAATCATAATAAATACAAAATAAAACAATTAAAAATAAAATCATCACCATCATTTTATGAGTGGGCTCTTCCTCTCAGTCCACATGGTGGCTGAAAAATATTCTAAGTACTCAAACCATGAGCTACTGCATCTATTAAAATTTATTTTAAGAAATATATTACATTCTCCACACTACTCCCCTCTTTACACCATTTCTCAAAACTTATATACGAAATGAGTAAATGGGATATTTTCTAAACTTGCATAGCTCATGGTTACAATTCTCCATGAATATAGAGAGTTTGTTTAGTATTTTAACTACCAACTCAAAATAGATGCATTTAGATGGCTAGCAACCAAACTCAAAATAACCAATATAATTTGTTATAGTAGAAAAATGATATAGACAATTATTTTATTGGTTGTAATTATTCCATAACATATAAGTGTAAAATTGAAGCTTCATTAGTTGTAACAAAGTAACTAAAGTATTTCTTGAGAAAATAACTACTTCAAAATTGTTTATAGGTGGAATTAATTTCTTGTCCAGTGTACCCACCGGTTACAAGAAGTCTATTATGTCCAACTCCAATAGCATATTGCATAAATTATTTTCTCAACATAATGAAAACAAATATTAGTAAATACAATATAATATTTAATTTTTATATTTTACCTCTAAATAATATTAAATATCTCTTATTTATATTCAATCATATGCAACATAATGGTGGTAAAAATACATGATATAATATGGAAATGGAGTATGAAGGTAGATATTAAGGTATATGGAAAGTGTTATATTATGGGACAAATGGAATGTAAATGTCTCTCAACACAAACCTTATACTCTCTAGAAAGCATAACATTATCTTCTCTAGTATTCTCATAGGATCTAAAGAGTAAGAATAGTTTGAGAGGGACAAATGATTAATGGGGTTGTTTTCTTTAGTGTATTGAGATATTTATTTGTATGTTCATCTATTGTTGATTTTATTTTTAAAATTTTTAGCCTTTATTTGGTTTTGATTGTGATATATAAATGACATCTATAATTTTTTTAAGGAGTTTTATGATGGGACTAGATAGATCAATCATATTTTGAAGCATATGGGTCAAGTTTGGTGTTACCATCATTTTCCAAAGGTCCAAAAACCATATAAATTCCTATCAAACCATTAAAGATGAAGCACTTTTCCTTAAAGACTTGATAAATTTAGCCTATTTCAAAATATTCTTTGGCATCTTAGAAATTCCTTGCTTGCATTGGGATTATTTAGTTACAATTTATTTAGGCATCAATATCACTTCAACATGATATGGCAGGGCATAAATATTTTTCATGTTTTAAAAAAATTATAATCTTTAAATTTTGTACAGGCCATACCTCACATTTTATATGACTTACAAATTTTAATTAAGGGGATCCCACAAGGCTTAGGCTCCCACCATAGACACATAGGCTATGTCCTATTATAGGGTTTGTCCAATTTCTTATTTTTATGAGTATTTATTCATAGCCATAAATCCCATTAGGTCTACATGGCCATATACTCTATCAATCACCCATCCAAATAGTTTTGTCAATCCCTCTACATGGATAGTCTATTTTCTTGGTGATAGATTTGGTTATCTAATATAAATTTGGTGGTTAATCTATACTTAGCAACATCTCTAAATATGGACATACTCCTAAATCTAGTAGCATATTTAGGGGACTACCAAATCAAGAGGATATCTAGATTTAATTAGTATTTTGCTAAATTTGGAAGTGAGGATATATTCTAAATTTGGAGGTGAATTTGCTAAATTTAGTGACACAACTATATTGTCTTTTGGGAGAGGGTACACCATTGATCTTTGATTATTTATGTAGACATCTAAATTTGGCCACTTACGTTTGGTCAAATTTATCCTTTTTCATCTAAATATCCTCTTATCTACATTAATTAAGTAATATTGTTATTATTTAATTAATACCCCTAAATTCCTCTCAATCCCTAAAGTATTTAGTTAAATAATTAAATACCTTACCCTTTATTCCCCTTTTCCTCAAAATAAAAATAAATAATACATTTATTTAATTCCTCACATGTCACATCCTCCATCACTTTTTCTTAATCCTAATCCACCTCTTAATCCCATTATTAGGGGTGTGCACATGTCTAATCCATGATTAGGATGTGTCACATCCTCCAACGTTTGCAAGTTGGCTCCTTATCTTCATTAGCCACCTAACTATCCTCTAATCATTGATTAACTAGTCTAATCAACCCCTTTAGTCAACTCTCCCCATCCCCCAATAAATTTTTAATTCCTTTTTGTCTTCTCAAGGTCTTTTTGAGGAATTTTTAATTCCTTTTTGTCTTCCCATGGTCCTCTCATGGAATTTTTAATTCCATTTACAATCCCCATGTCCTTCCCAATGGAATTTTAAATTCCATTTTATGTTGGAAAATGTGCCTCAAACTTACTAACATGAAACTCCTGAAAGAAAAAAATAGGTGAGACTCCTGGACTATCTTCTCAACAAGCAGTTTGGTTCTAAGGGCTTGAAATGATCATGTCGATGTGACTAATGGTTGGTCTTGCCGATGAGATCCATCAATATGACCTGAACGATCAATGCAAGTTCTCTATCTCTCGGCGAAGGTAGGAGTCTAGCCGATGGGGTATGGTCGGCGCGAGTCTTGCTGATGGTTCTTCATCAATGTGAAATATGATGTCGACCCAGCTTTAAGATCTCTGTCTGATGGTTAAATTCTAGCTGATGGTTTACGATCGAGGTAAGTCTTCCTGATGAGATGAACAAAGAGAATTCCCATCGGTAAAACATGAACGGTCGAGGAAGCTTTGTAAACTCCCTCTGAGGTGAGTTCTTAGCCCAATGTTGTTTGGTCGGAGAGACTTCACCAAGTTAGAGTGATAGAGTGATAAAAGACTATGCTATGTGCGTTTGTCAAATGGGCAGTTTGGCATCGGTGAGACATGGTCTAGTGTCTCATCGATACATGATACAATTGAAGAATTTTGAATGAACGACTAGTCTACATGGTTTGTTTTGAACCAATGAGAGAAGCAGAATGTAAACCATTTGTAGTTGGACTATTGTGACCATTCACTTGTGAGAGATCAACAGACCGTTTATGAACTGTGAACAAAATGGAACTCTCTATAATGGTCGAGAGATGAATGGTTCGAGTAGTTAGTGTTTTGAACTATATGTTGTATAAGCATTGGAACAGTAAGACATTACGAAGTGTGATCAGGATTTGTTCTGTATGAGGTTGATCAGGGAAATGTTGCTACTGTGAGATTGATTATCTAAACTGAGAGTCTGTAACTTGTATGTAATTCAATTACTGTAATACAAGTAATTTTTCTTTAGTGTGGTGGGTTTTTCTCCTGTAAGGGTTTTCCCACATAAATCTGGTGTTGAATTGTGTATGTGTTTATTTCCCTATTCTATTATTCCTTTCATGCACATCTTAATGAACTGTAATTACAAAATTTAAAGATATATCTGCATTCTCCTCTGATTTTTGACATTAGGAGAGTTTGTTCCGCACCTTAAGCTTTCCTTAGAAGTGGTATTAGAGTCTGGCCAGTTGTGTTATCCTTGTGGGTAGGTTGGGTTTTTTGTGTCAATCTTGTTTAGTGGGATTTTTTTGTAGAAGTTTGGTAATTGTCAAATTACAGATTGAGATGGCAATGGAAAGTACATCAAGAAAGATTGAAATTGAGAAATTCAATGGCAGTAATTTTGAGTCGTGGAAACTCAAAATGGAAGATCTGTTGTTGATTGTGATCTTTGGGTTGCTGTGTTTGGAAGGAAACCTTCTGGCATGAAGCAAGAAGATTGGGATTTGGTAGATTGAAAATCAAAAGGGCTGATAAGGCTTTGTTTGGCAGATTCTGTTCTTCTAAATGTTCATGAAGAGATGACTACATCTTATTTATGGAAAAGACTGGGAGATATTTATCAGGGAAAGTCCTTGGTGAATAAGTTATTCTTAAGGAATAAGTTGTACTCTTTGAAAATGTAGGAAGGAGTGTCTGTTGTTGATCATTTGAATACTTTTAACATGTTGATTTCTCAATTAGCATATATGGGTGTGAAGGTTGATGAAGATCACTGTATGCTATTGTTATGTTCTTTGTCAGATTTTTGGGATCACTTGGTGATGGCTATTGGGAGTACGGCATCCAATTTTAAGATGGAAGACATTGCTTCTTTGTTATTAGAAGAGATGAGAAGGAAATCTTCTGAGATGGTGAAGGAGGCTCTTGTTGTTCGAGGTAGATCGAAAGAAAAAGGCAAGAAGAAGGATAAGAAGTCCAAATCAAAATTAGAAGGGAGATCAAAGTCTCCTGGAAAGAATTCTAAGGTGAAGTGCTGGAACTATGGGCAACCTGGTCATGTCCAAAAGGATTGCAAAGAGGAGAAAAATAAGAAGAAGAAGAAGAACTCTTCTAACAATTATTCTTCTCAGAGCGATTCAAATGACTTCATTGAAGCCTTGACAACTCGGGGGCATCAAATGGTGTCTGAATGATTGATTCTGGAGCATCTTTCCACATGACATCTCATAGAGATTGGTTCAAAAAGTATGAAAAATACGATGGTGGAAAGGTATATTTGGCTAGTAATTCATCTCTGGAAATAGTTTTCTGTGGAAGAGTTAGAACTTAGTTCCCTAATGGAAGAGTGAAGGGAATAAATGATGTAATGCATATACCAGGTTTGGCTCAAAATTTACTTTCTGTTAGTAAGCTGAATAATGTTGGTGTACATGTCTCTTTCTCTAATGGTGTTTGTAAGATGAATAGAGGCTCTATGGTATTGGCAAAGGGTGCTCGAATTGGTACTCTATACAAGCTGGATGCACTTGTTGTTCAATGTAACAGTGTCTCTGCAAAGTCACAAAAAGTTGCTTGTAAAGAGGAGGAAAACATTCTGGTTAATGCAAACTCTTTGGAAGTTAAAATTCCAATAGAAAATACTATGTTGTGGCATCATAGGCTTGGCCACATTGGAGAAAAAGGTTTAAAATTTTTGAAAAATAAAAACCTAGTTGAAGGGCTTGATAACTGTAACCCTGAATTTGAATTTTGTGTACATTGTATATATGGAAAACAACACCGTGTTTCATTTTATTCCAATCCTCATAAATCTTCTAGTATACTTGATTACATTCATTCTGATGTGTGTGGTCTAGTGAATGTTCCTTCATTATCGAAATCTAAATATTATGTTTCTTTTATTGATGACTATTCGAGAAGGGAATTCGTGTATTTTTAAAAAGGTAAATAAGAAGTGTTCAATCATTTTAAGGAATTTAAAAACCTTGTGAAAAATCAGACTAGAAGAAAAATAAAGTGTTTAAGGACTGACAATGATGGTGAGTTTTGTTCTGATGAGTTTGAAAGGCGTTAGTGTAATTAAATTAATTATTACACTAGCATAAGTTAACTTAGGTCATACATTATTTAGTCCTAGGTTGCATTTTAATAAATCATTTAATAATGGGGTAATGTCCCCTTCCATGTTTTTAGGGATAAAATTCCTTCTAGAAGATGAGTTGTCCTTCTAGAACTTATCTCAACATTTAATAATTTCCTAGATAGGGTTCACATGTTGTCACATGTAGTTAGATCATGACACATGTCAACATCTCATGCATCTTAGGTTTTCTCTTTTGCCTATATATTCAAGGAATTTTGTACATTTGTAATAATCCAATATCAATCATATCATCAATATAGAATCTCCATTGTGCATGCCTAAGTTCAAACACTTTATGTGTGGCTGATTATCTTTAGTGGCAAGGGTCCTCCATTGAAGATTCTAGAGCTTTAGGGACTATGCATCCATAATCTCAACAAAAGGTACTGCAAAGATCATGGAATTAAAAGACATAAAAATACACCCTACACTCAGCAACAAAACGAAGTTGCTAAAATGTTCAACAGGACGGTGATGGAAAGGGAAAGAAGTATGTTGAGCAGTGCTGGCTTGTAGGAGAAATTTTAGGCTGAGGTAGTTGCAACAACATGTTGATAAATTGTTCCCCTAACTTTTCTCTTGTTGATAAAAACACCTTTGGAAGCATGGTCTCAAAAGAAGCCCTCTTTAATACATATTCAAGTCTTTAGCTATGAAGCATATGCATATGTGCCGAATGAAAATAAATCTAAATTGGACAAAAAGGCTATTAAATGTATTTTTATTGGCTATAGCGCTAGCATAAACGGATACAATCTTTAGAATCCTGAGACTGAGAAGGTTTTGTACAAAATAAGTGTTATTTTTCATGAATTGAAGCTTTCTACTTTGGATCTGCAATCAGAGACAAAATTAGAAAACAAAGAGGATGTAGTTGAAATTCCTCGCACACCAGATAAAGAGGAATTAAAAATTCAAAACGTACCTAAATTTGAGGAGAGCTCAAGCAACTCTGAAAGTTCTGAGCAAGATGATGAAAAATGTCCTTAGCCTCAACCTGTGAGGAGGTCTACACGTGAAAGGCGACAAATGGATAGGTATGGATTCTCTATGTTGGATTCTAGTTGTGCCTATGCTTTGATTACTAATATTGATGAGCCTAGGATTGTAAAAGAGGCAACTAAAATGTTTGATTCAGATTCCTGGTTGGAAGCCATGAATGAAGAAATGTCATCATTAAAGAAAAATGATACTTGGGATCTGGTTTCATTGCCTAAAGGTAGAAATCCTATGGGTTGCAAATGGGTATTTAAAAAGAAAATTGGTCTGGATGGCTATGTTGAAAAGTATAAAGCGAGGTTGGTTGCAAAGGGATATTCCTAGGTAGAGGGAATTGATTATGGGGAATTTTTTTCTCCAGTAGCAATGCTGGTGTCTATCAGAGTTTTTTTGTCACTTGCAGTTGCATATGCATTAGAGATCAAATAGATGGATGTGAAGACATTGTTTCTTCATGGTGATCTTGAAGAAGAAATTTATATGTCCCAACCAAAGCACTTTGTGAAAAAAGGTAAAGAAAATATGGTTTGCAAGTTGAAAAAATCTTTGTATGGATTAAAACAATCTCCTAGAACATGGTACTAGAAGTTTGACACATTTTTTTGTCATTAGGATTTGTAAGATCAAAATATGATCATTGTGTGTATTATAAAGCTGAGAATGATCGTATTTTAATTATTACCCTATATGTGGATGATATGTTATTCATTGGGAATAATAAGTTTATGATTTCTAATCTAAAATCTCAGTTATCTGTAAAATTTGAAATGAAAGATCTAGGTGTAGCTAGGTATATTTTGGGGATGGAAATAACCAGGGAAAGAAAGAGTAGAAAACTTTGGCTCAACCAAAGTAAGTATATTAACACTGTTCTAGAGATATTTTGTATGACTGATTGCAAGCAGCTAGTTGTTCTAGTTTTGTAGGGAATGAAGCTATCTATTGAAGATTGTCCAAAATCTCCTACTGAGATGGAGGACATGACCAAGGTGCCTTATGCAAGTGCAGTTGGAAGTTTAATGTATGCAATGGTCTATACAAGGCCAAACATTTCCCAAGCAATGGGAGTACTTAGTCATTTTATGGTGAATCCAAGAAGGGCACATTGGGATGTTGTGAAAAGAGTGTTTAGATATCTGAAGGGCACTTTAGAATATGCTTTGTGTTACCATGGCAATTTGGTTGAATCATAGAGGACTCTCAAAATTCATGGGTATGTGGACTCTGATTGGGCAGGGGACATTGACAACAAAAAATCTATTAGTGGATATATTTTCATGGTGAATGGTGGTACATTTAATTGGATGAGCAAGTGACAGGCTGTAGTCACTTTGTCCACTACAGAGGAAAAATACATGGCAGCTACACATGCCTGTAAAGAAGCAATCTGGTTAAAACGTTTGTGTTCTAACATTGGGTTTGATGTATGACAGATTACAATTTACTATGACATTTAGAGTGCTATTTGTTTGGTAAAAAATCCTACTTTCCATGCTAGGACAAAACATATTGATGTGCAATATCACTTTGTAAGAGATATGGTGGATGATGGAAAGGTCTGTTTAAAAAAAGTGGATACTCTAGAAAATGTTACAGATGCATTGACGAAACTAAGCATAGACAAGTAGAGGTGGTGTGTCAGTTCAATGGGCCTTAGTGCCCATGAATCTTAGTAGTTTCTGGATGCTCTGGAGGTGTCAGTAAGATCTTCGTCAAGTGGGAGATTGTTGGAAAATGTGCCTCAAACTTACTAACATGAAACTCGTAAAAGAACAAAATTGGTGAGACTCCTAGATTGTCTTGCCAACAAGCAGCTTGGTTCTAAAGGTTTGAAATGATCATGTTGATGTGACTAATGGTCAATCTTGCTGACGAGATCCATTGGTATGACCTGAACAGTCGGTGCAAGTTCTCTATCTCTCAATGAAGCTAGGATTCTGGCTGATGGGGTATGGTCAGCGTGAGTCTTGCCGATGGTTCTTCATCAGTGTGAAATATGATGTCAGACCAACTTTAAGATCTTTGTCTGATGGTTAAAGTCTGGGCGATGGTTTATGATTAGGGTAAGTCTTCCCGATGAGATGAACAAAGAGAATTCCCATTAGTAAAACATGAACGGTTGGGGGAGCTTTGGAAACTCCCTTTGAGGTGAGTTCTCAGCCCGATGGTGTTTGGTCAGAGAGACTTCACCAAGTCAGAGTGATAAAATAATAAAAGACTATGTTGTGTACATTTGTCAAATGGGAAATTTGGCATCGGTGAGACACAATCTAGTGTCTCACCAATACATGATACAGTTGAAGAATTTTGACTGAACAATTGGTCTATGTAGTTTGTTTTGAACCAATGAGAGAAGCAAAATGTAAATTGTTTGTAGTTGGGCTATTGTGACCATTCACTTGTGAGAGATCAAACTGTTTGTGAATTGTGAACAAAATGGAACTCTCTATAATGGTTGAGGGATGAATGGTTTGAGTAGTTAGTGTTTTGAACTATATGCTGTACAAGCATTGGAACATTAAGACATAACAAAGTGTGATCAGGATTTGTTTTTTACGAGGATCGGGGAAATGTTACTGCTGTGAGATTAATTATCTGAAAGTAGAGTCTATAACTTGTATGCAATTCAATTACTATAATGCAAGTGATTTTTCTTTGGTGTGGTGGGTTTTTCTCCCATTAGGGTTTTCCCACGTAAATTTGGTGTTCAATTGTGTATGTGTTTATTTCTCTATTATGTTATTCCTTTCATGTGCATCTTAATGAACCGTAATTGCACAATTTAAAGATATATCTACATTCTTTGATTTTTGACATTAGGAGAGTTTGTTTTGCACCTTAAGCTTTCCTTACATTTTATTCATCCAAGGTTTCTAAGGAATTTTTAATTCCTTTTATCCTTCCCATGCACATTAAAAATAAATTTTTAATTCCTTTAGTCAAATCTTTGATCTTAACCCTTGATCTCTTGTCCTTCTAAAATCTCCACCCTTGATTTTGAATCTCCCTTGCTAAATGACTAACACTTAGCCATTTTCCAACCCTAACCATCTCATGCACATTCAAGCTCTCTCTCATTCTCCAGCAACCCTAATCATCTTTCAAGCTTTCAAACCATCTCCATAGCCAAGCCCTTGCATCCAAATCAAGCAACAAGAAGTTGTTATGCTATCGAAATCGGGCAAGAACACACATCAAGCTATCAACAAGGCCAACCAACTGATCAACTTGGACAAGGTAACTCATTCCACTTTGCTTTGTTTTGTTCAAGTTCAACTAGGCCAATCTTGAGGTGTTGTTTTGTGTTTTTCTTCCTTTGCATTTTGTTCATTTTGCATTATTTTAGGTTAGAAAACACACTACACACATTTCTGGTACACCCAATTGGACACATAAATAGGTCTATTCTTTCACGTTCTCTATTGTTTTAAGTTTTCCAAGTTCAAGTTTACATGCAAGGGCGAATCTGCCTTGAACGGGCGATTTTGCACCTCACAGGGGCAAATCTGCTACGAAAACAGGCAAATCTGCAGCAACAAGGGCAAACCTGCATCAAAAGGGGTGAACCTGCTCAGAACAGGGGTGAATCTGCATCTGTCAAATTCACCCATCTGTTAAGTTTAGGTGAATTTGCACTTAGTTTAAGGGATAGGCGAATTTTCTCCTAAAACAGGCAAATTTGCTTCAAAAATAGGCGAAATTGCTCGCAGAATAGGTGAATTTCCTCCTAAGAAAATTTTCCCATCTACACAAAACAAGAAAATTTGCTACTAGTTTGGGTGAATTTTCTCTTAAGAACAACCAAAGTTGCTCCTGACAAGGGTGAATTTGCTCAATTAGACAGATGAAGTTGCCTCTTACAAAGGTGAATCAGAGGTAAATTTGAAACCTAAATCTCCTATTTCTAGCTTCATTTTGATTCCATTTTCAGGTAATAATCTAATAACCTATCTATTTGTGAGTGTTTCTTTTCACTAACCATTTGTGCAGCATGTCCTCGTTTGTCCAAAACCAGTGTTGGAAACTACTAACGTCTTGGCTACAAGATGATTAGTCGAAGATCTTTAGGTAGTCTGTCCATCACTTTTCATACTACCTAAAGATCTTCGTCTGATGGTGTTTGGGAAAATTTGTAGCTATTTAGGCGAAGTTGTAGCTGTTTGGGTGAACTTGCAACAATTTGGGTGAATTTGGAACTATTTGGATGAATTTGCAACTATTTAGGTGAACCTGCAATTAGTTTGGGAAAACGCCTCTTCTTTGTGTCATCTAAGTTTGGGTGAACCTATTGTTAGTTTGGGTGAATTTTCCTTGCAAATTTTCTTATTCCTTAGGTCCTTTGAAGTTTGGGCAAACTTGCTCCCTATTTGGGTGAATTTGTCAAGTTTTAGGAAAATTTGCCTAGTGTTTGGGAAAATTTACATTGAAAATTTTCCTATTCCTTGAGTCAACCATAGTTTGGGAAAATTTTCCTTTAAAAATAGGTGAATTTTCCTTACCATCCCTGAATAGGCAAATTTTCCTTCACAAATAGGAAAATTTTCCCAAGAATAGACCTTCATTTGTCTTCCCGTCATCATCATTCTTGTTCATCAACACTTTTTGAAAGTAATCATTTCCTCGATCAAATCACATAGGTGCTTCTTATAAATCTCTAGAGTGCATATCCTTCATCAGTTCATCTATCCCAATTACCTAGACTTCGTTTTAGGGATTTTGATTTTGATGTAGGAACTTTCGAAGGTCATAAGTTTTGACTTGGTGTCTGTTTGGGCTAAAATTTTATGGGTGGATGCGTTATGAGGTGGCATGTGAATTCCCAATTGATCTTCAATTAGTTCGCCCCCATTTCGACACATTTTCGAGGCTTGAAACTTTCATCTTGACCCTCAAAATCACAATTTAGTGTTTATTTTCCAGTTTTTAAAGTCATTTTTGTTAATAACTCGAAACTCATGTTTTGAATCTAGAACGTTAGTTGGAAATTCTTCATACCTTAGTTTTAGGAAGCTTTTGGGAAAAATTGGACTCAAAGATATGCCTGTGAAATTACCTAAAATGGAAAAATTTGACAATTTTTGAAAATTGCCAAATCTGGCAAAATCCAATTGTCAACACCTTATGTCATCTAGTTAAAACCCTTGAACTTGGTTGAGAATCAATCCCATTGCATCCTCCAATAATCATAATCTATGCTTCAATCTAATCCTAATCTGAGCTTTAATCCAATCCTAATCTAAGCTTAAATCAAATTTGAATATGAGCTTAACCTAAATCCCAATTTGAGCTTTAGTCCATCCACATCCAAGATCTTTTGATATCAAAATGAATCTTAAGATATATTCTTCCATCCTCTTCCAATCCTATTTATCTCTTCATTATCTATTCTTTCCTTCTAATAATCTATTCCCATCTTTTCGATCCATATCCATCCCATCAAACATCATGAATCCTTATCCTTCACCAATGCAACCAAAAATAGTAGTCAAGGGAAATCCCAATTACGTTGATGATGATAATGAAAGTATTGTTGATCAAGATGAGTATGATATAGACCCCCTTGATGTTATCATTTCTAGCAAGCTTTCCCCGAGCGCCACCCATAATCTGATCACTCATCCAAGCTATCCCATCACATCTTCACCCACACCTACTAGCACTCCTTATTCTACATTTGACAAGGGATACCCAATATCTTCCCCATCCACATATTCATCATATCCTTCATCTACATCTTTCTCTTATCCAAAATCCCAATCTTCCCATCCTAATCTACTATCCCAATATCCTTACTATAATCCACCACCCATATCCTCTTGTACTAATCCACCATCCATGTCCTCCTATCCTAATTCGCCATCCCAACCTTCCCATCCTAATCCACCATCCCAATATTCCTACCTTAATCCACCATCCCAACCTTCCCATCCTAATCCACCATCCCAATATTCCTACCTTAATCCACCATCCCAATCTTCCTATCCTAATCCACCATCCCAACCTTCCTATCCTAATCCACCATCCCAATATTCCTATCTCAATCCACCATCAATGTTCTTCTATCCTAATCCATCATCCCAATCTTCCCATTCTAATTCACTATCCCAATATCCTTACTACAATCCACCACCCACATACCCTTGTCCTAATCCATCATCCATATCCTCCTATATCACTCCATCCTCTACTCTATCATGTCCTAACCCTCCATCTACTCTTAATCCTCCCTCCAATCCAATCCATCCATCTAATCCTAGTCCTTCACCCATATGTAGTCCTTCATCCACTCCCACCACCCCAGCTACCTAGAATATGTATGATTCTCACTCCAGAGGTCCTCCAAGGACTCATGACAAAGAATACATCCCCAACTCCACATCTTGAAGTCATGGAACCATGTTGCCCCACTCTCCCATGTACGGTCACTAGTGATGAGGCCCTTCTCCATCCCACACCTATCATTACTGTTACCACCCCTAGCATCACCCAAACCATTGAAAACATTGAATCTACCGAATCCATTGAGGCCCCATCTCCTACTCCGAGAGTCACCGAATCCATCAAAGACACCCAAATCCAATCCACTCCTACTCCTAGATCCACCCAATCCACTCCTCCCACTCCTAGTGTCACCGAAATCCATTCCCACGAAATTCATGAATCCTCCATCCTTCCATCTCCTCCACTTGAGGAGTCCCTCCAACATTCCATCATCATACCACCCACACAAGATGACTCATGCCAAAAGCTTGATCCAAAGCATACTAGCATATCCCTTTCTCCACACCAAGATCCCACCATCCCATGATCCCCTTGACACTCAAGATCCAACCACTCCATCTCATGAGCCCTTATCCATTCCATCTCATGATCCTCCATTGTTGCCTAACCCCACTATCCCTACACCACTTTTATATTCCCTTGGTACTCTCACATTCATCCATGGTGGTTTCCTTGTAGAAGAGGAACCGAGCATAAACACTACCCATCCTCCTCCACCTAATAATGGACTTGCATCATGTTTCCAAGATAACAAGCATCCTACCATAGAGCGAATTCTCAAGATCATGAAATATCAAGGAAAAGGTTTAGGCCTTCATGAGAAATGTATTTTAGAGCCCATCCATGTCAAAGAAAATCCGTGTACACAAGGCTTGGATATATCTCTCAAGACCTGCAATGAAAAATTGTTGGTACAACCTCTATACCTCCTCAACGAGCCTCCTCCAAAAGAATAACATGCCCTTCCCACCGCTCTACCAAACCATTTTCTGCTATCCCCCCTCCGTCGTATCACCTCAAAACAACCATCCATGTTCCCCCTTCATCTACTCCATCTATTTTGGGTCCTTATGTCCCTCCATCCACCATCACATATCTTCTAGCTACTAAGTCCATTTTTGGCCCTTATATCCCAAAATAACCTCCTCCATCTCATCCTATCCATCCACATATCATCCCAAAAATCCTACCTCCATCACTCTGTTCATGTTTCCTCCACATCATCCATCTCCTCATACCCATCCCGTTGCTATTAAAAGCACTTTGGATGCTAAAGTAAAAATGCATAAATCTAAACATCCACATGAATCTAAAGCTCCTCATGTCCCCTTAAAAAGACATGTTGATGAAAAGAAATATCAAATCCAAAATCCAAATCAAACCCATAAGCCACAACGTCCCACCAAAGAAAAAATCAAAACCATGTGGATCCCAAAGAAAAAAGATGCAATGCCTTCAAATAAAAAATCTGTAGCATCCAAAGTTGCTAATCCAAAAGTTAATCATACACACTCTCCATCTCCTAAATCTATTTTGGGTCCTTATGTCCCAAAATTCACTATCCCATCTCCTCCATTATGCCCACATCATCCATCCACTAATCCTCCTATCCTTTCACCTCCACCACCATATGTGTCAATGTTGGTCTTGAAAACATTCCCCCATCACATATCCACCCCATCATTCCATCCATACACTTTCCAATATCACATCCATTATCCTACATATCTCCCACATCAAATCCCTTTAATCCATCCTCTTGCATAATCCATTTATCCTAATAATGTTGTACCAACATCCAATAGTCACTTCACAGATGGGCTCTTAATACCTCATTTGGAACTTGATGCTTGAGTCTTTCATCCATCTCCTTATCACATGTCTTCTAAATCCGATTATCCACATCCCTATCCTAATCCATCTCCATCCACATACTATCCAATTTTATTTTTTTAAAGTCAAAAAAGTAAAAAAACAAAAAAAGTAAAGAGAAATAATTAGTCCAATGGTGAAAACTTAGCAAACAAGCACCTTGGATAAGTACCGTGATGAAAACCTGGAAAATAGGCATCATGAGTAAATTCCCCATCCAATTTACTTCCACACTTGGGGGCAACCACATCACCTCCACCCATCTCTTTCATCCCACCTATCTTACATATCCTACCTATCATATCCCATTTATCTCCAATCCCTCCATCCTTCTTATGATCTTGATAAAGACAGGGGCAAACATATATACATGGTTTGGACACCTCTTGGCATACATTCCCCTCACCTATACACTATCCTAATCCTTATTCACATCCGTCTACCTTCCTTGTCCATGTGTCATGCTACCATCAATCTTCCTTCCTTATCCATGCATCCTATCCATATCCATCTAACTCCCTTATTTTCCCATCCACTCATCTCCCATCCCTCCTGCCTCATCAAACATGAAATATCTAGAGTGGGGGCATATAATTCCTTTGTGACATAGTCCTTGGAGACATCATTCATCCCTCATGTCACTTTTTCATCTCCCCATACTTATCGTCCTCTCCCCCCATCCATCCATCCAAAAAAGTCCCTTCTATCTTCCCATCCTTATCCCTTACCCATCCAAAAATGATTTTTATCTCCCCATCCTTATCTTCCTATCCATCCATCATAACATCCCTTCCATCCCCCATCCTTATGTCCCTATCCATTCATCTCTATCCTTATCCCATCTCATAATCCATTGTCATTGGTATCTAGCTATAGGCTCCCCCCCTCTTGCAACCCAATGCCATAGATCTCATCGTCATCATTCCCATTTCTTTCACGCATCTTTCCAATCCCCTATCACTTTTCATTCGCTCATCTCTCCATCATGTCATCCTCTCAATTCATCTTTTGGTGATTTGGATAACTATCCCATCCCCGAGCTTCATGAAATTGCCATCATCCTATCCTATCCACCAAGTCTATCTTGTCTCCTCATTTCGGTTCCATATTTTTATCCACTTATCATGGTCATCTCATTATCCTTTATCTATGGTTGGTCGTCGGTCTTTAGTCAAACTATGTTGCCCCTGTGCTTCCATAGGCAAGGTCGATCATTTGGTCCACCCCTTGGGATTTTTTCCATCCGGTCTTTGTCATCCATTTTGGTCTCCATTGTCCTCTTTCCACTTTTATCCATGGTCTTTTATCTAACTACAAGGGCTCTGCTCTTTCATGTAGGAAAGGCTAATCTTTGATAAGCCCTCGAGCCCCTAGGCCTTTTGGGTGTGTCTGTCTTGTGTCTTGTCTCTCATGTCTTGTGTCATGTCATCAAGGTATGTCCTTATTTAGCTAGTTATTAACAAACAAGATCCACTAGTATCATTAGATTCAATCGGTTTCAAGTATCCTGCATCATGTTGATCACTTAGTTTAGTCTCCATCTATGGTCTTAATAGGATGCATCCTTCCTACATCAGAACACATCAATCCCATCCATCCTTTCGATCTTGTGGCAAAGGACATTTGAAATTGATTGTGATTTTGTGATGCTTTTGGCTTTTGTTTATCATTTGAGCTTCCTATCACACCTCATCATGTTCGCCTTGATCCATCATATCATGGTATGTTGTGACTAGTAAACATAGGGGCGTATCTTGATCTTTTGTTTGTTTTTGTCTTCTTGGTTGTCTTGCATAGTAGCCACCAAGATCCTTGTGGTCTTGCGTTATGCTGGGAATCCTTTGTGTTTGTGGTTTTCCAACATTGGCCCTACCAAAGCCCCTGTGACTTTGGGATGTTGGACTAACCTTTCGTTTGTTGTGTCAGTCCCATGCATGTGATATAGAGTCACCTTGGTTCTTCATACTCTGGTGCATAGTATCTCATGCTTATCAAACTTAGTGCTCATTACATGACAACATAATGCATAATAATTAACCTAGGTAAGTGCACCGATCAGTGACACAATTTAGGTGCCAAATTGGAAAAAAATTGCAAAAAAAGGTTGAAATTGGCCATTTGGCATGCTCCAAATTTCACGTCTACCAAATGAAAAAGTTGAATAAAAGAAAAAAATGCATTTGAAACCTTCATTCTACTTCAACTCGCAGCCAAATGAAAAAGTTGAATAAAAGAAAAAAATGCATTTGAAACCTTCATTCTACTTCAACTCATGGCTTGGCTTGGAGGATTTGAGGTTTGCAACTCACACTCGCCAAATATCATCCATTATTTGCATCCTTAGCTTGCAATTTTCATGAGGATGCCGCTAACACATCAGAGACATCGAAGATTGTGAAGAGGTATGTATTTTTATTCTATTTATTTTGAATTTGATTTAGAATGCAGATTGAAATAGGTTTTTATAATAAAATTTTGTTCTAATTCTCAAGGAATGAATCTCCACCTCCAAACATTGAGAATTCACAGTCACCCCCTCAGGAAGAGCCTCCTATACAAGAAAAACCTGAAACCCCTCCATCAATTCATAGGCATCCTTAAGGAACAGAAGAAAATATTATAAATCAAATTGAAAACAATAAAAAAGACAATAAATAATTAATTGGAAGATTAACTGAGCATGTCCAAACCCACCCTTATAGGAGAGGGATTGCTGAATCAATGAAGTCAATTGTATCTCATGTAGGAGAAATGAGTGAGAAAATAAATTTTTGGTCAAATAAGAGGCATGAGATGAAACGATATTATGCTAGTGGTTTGTCATATGTAGATGTTAAAAAACAAAAAATAGCAAAGCCAACTTGTGTGCCCTATTTATAGACCCAAAAACCAACGCACCTTTGTCTCATACATGCAAGAGGTTCCCCATCCATTGGTACCACCATGAGTTAATTAAAAATAAATTTTGGGAGCGGTGGTGGATGGTATTTGACTAACCTCCATGCAATAACCATGAGGTACCACAATACTTTTTGAGGAAACTCTATTGTGAGTTTATCCTCAATAAGATTCCAAATTATTTTGACATCTTAGACTTTTAGGGTAGATGTGGGGGTGCCACACATGATAGACTTGTTGCACAACGTAATCCATAATTGACACTGAGACCCTTTGCTAGACCCATGGTGGAGCATGTCATCGTTCCTTCCGTTATTAAGGATAGTGTAGAGGTGGACACGCTGGAGTTGATTGGCTGAGGCTCACTCAACCAGACCATTTTATAGTGTGTGAGGCCTCTAGTAGAGCTTGGTGTGGAGGAGACGTATAGGCCCCAAGCTCCACCCCACCATTGTGGTGCTTGTGGTGTAGTTTGCACATACGATTATCAAAGTGCTCAAGATGCAGCTACACAACCTACATTAGTTGCATAGGCGATGACTTTCACAAATGATTTGCTAATGATACATTCAACATTGACACTCAAGTAAAATTCAGCAATTTAATGTTGTTTATTAAATTATATTTTGAAATTTAAGAATAAGTAAATTAGTAGAATTTCGATATGATGAAATTTCAGGCTCAGAGTGTTCATGAGACATGCCCCATTCCTACATACCCTTATTCATTCTCGATGTTGAGTCCACAGGTATGCAACTAGTATTAAAGATATTATTATACCATTTGAACAGTTGAATGTTATATTTGATTGTTTGTCTCATAACATGCTTTGGATTTCAAATATTTTCCTGGTGGACCTTTGACCTCCACACCTCGCAATTAATTTCCTCAAACAACTTACACTCAGGTAGCCTTTATTCAATAATGGCGTTGTAAAACAATGCTAGCTAGTTTTCATAATTTTGCATATACAAATATAAAAAAATGATGAGAAACACAAACATTGCATTTGTGTTCCTTGATCGTGTCACATTATCTTCTCCTAATTCACTTTTTGTTCCTTTATTCCTTCCTAATCCCAGCCCATTAACATTTAATAGTTCACCCTACCATTTACTCTTTCATTTACCATTTGCAGATGTTGACATCAAACAACCCTGGTGATGTTAGTGGCACAATGGACCATGGAGTTGCTGCAACAATAGCTAGTTCTGATCAATTGAGAGAGGTATGCAACAAATTAGTCGATTTGACATTATATTTTCTCTTTTATGGTCTATTATAGAAATTTTTTATGATACTTTTTTGTAGCTTAATTTCTATCTTGATGGTTGCTACAGGTGGTTTTCACTCCAGATCATGGACGTGTTAATAATGTAAATGTGAATGATGACTATCTATATGCGGTATCTGATTATATTTTTTTATATGTCATTCCACAATTCAATTTCTATGTATTAACATCTTTACATTTTATTGTATCAGTTGAAGGTCTAGAGTGAAGAGAGGACTAGCGAGCATGTTCAAAAGACCAGAGAACCAATAGTCACTCCATCCAGCCAAATTTTGAAGGCAATAGAGGATCTATTTCCTTCCCCTAGAGGGAAATGACTGTATTAGGGTCATTTGTTGTATGCCTATGTGGCATTTTGGAACATATGCATTGTACTATCAATATATACGTGACATTTTATGTCCATAATATGGCTCCTTTGTACTAAGCCTATATGACTTTTTTGGATATATTGTATATACTTTTATCAATATATCTCATTGTATAGCCTTATGGATTTTTGATTAAAAATATCTTATTTTGCTACTGCCATTCTTGAATGATGTTATCATGCGTATTGTATAAATTGTATGCTAGAATGTTGTAGGCATGGATTTTGTTTACATCTAATGCTTAATTAATTATTGTCAATTGCTCAATAAGCTCCATCTAAAGCGTATTGTGTAAATAAGCTCCATTCCTGGTGGTTTGTATCCTCTGGAATGCTTCAATTACTTGTGCCTCACTTATCTACATGTATGCTTCACTTATTCACATGTATACTTCATGTATATTGTGTGTATTCACATGTATGCTTCATGCTTCCAATGCATAGCAAAAAAAATATTTTGGGGAAAAATTTGACAAACAAAAAGTATAAGAGTTTTTTAAAAAGTTGGGAAAAAATCATATTTAAAAAAAATGTAAAAAATTTTAGAACAAGAGATAAAAACTATTTATTTTGAAATTGAAAAGTATTTCCATAGCATATAGAGATATAGAGAGCAAATAAAATAAATATTTTAACTAATGAATTGTAAAAATATTTTTTGTAGTTTATATTCATATTGTTGATTACATTTTATTGCACATCTTTCAAAGTCAAAACATTACTCACTGCATATCTAATAGCTGATGTCATAGATGACAATTTTCAACACAATATAGTTTTACAAAGTCAATTTAAGCGTTATGCAATTACTTCACATTGCATAACTAATAAGTAGGAGCAACTGCCAATTGCATTTTCTTATCATGGCATTCTATGAAGCCAGATTTCTTTGACATATTTTTTCAAATAGTTCACTTCCTTGTCTATGTTACCACATTTTTCATACATGTCTACCAAAGTATTCTATCAAACAGTTCATTGCCTTGTTATGGCTAAAACTATAAAAAATTTCTCAAACAAGCTATGGATGCTTGGAAAAATCTATCAAAAGCATAATAGCAAGCAATACTATAGACAAGGCAATGAACTGCTTGAAAAAATTCGAAAGAAATGTGGTCTCATGGTGATGGAATGCCATGAAATGAAAATTTCTATGGATTTTCATGCCATTCCATCACCATGAGACCACATTTTTGAGGAATTTTTTCAAACAATTTATTTCCTTGTCTATGCTACCACCATTTTTGTACATGTTTACCAAAGCATTTTATCAAATAGTTCACTGCCTTGTTGCTATGGCTAAAAGCCTAAAATAGGTGCTTCCAAACAAGCTATGGATACTTGGAAAAAATCTATCAAAGCATAATAAGAAGCAATAGCATAGACAAGGTGGTGAACTGTTCAAAAAAATGCCTCAAAGAAATGTGGTCTCAATGTGCTTGTCATGGCGTTCCATCACCAAGAGAACACATTTCCTTGAAGATTTTTTTTCAAATAGTTCACTGCCTTGTCTATGCTACCACATTTTTCATACATGTCTACCAAAGCATTTTATCAATCAATTCACTGCCTTGCTACTATGGCTAAAATTCTAAAATAGGTGCTTTTGAACAAGCTATATGGATGCTTGGAAAAAATCCATCAAAGCGTAATAGTAAGCAATAGCATAGACAAGGTAGCAAACTATTTAAAAAAATTCCTCAAAGAAATGTGGTCTCATGGCGATGGAATGCCATGACAAGAAAATTCCCTAGATTGTCATGGAATTCCATCATCATGAGACCACATTTCTTTGAGGCATTTGTTCAAATAGTTTACTAGGTCTTGTCTATGCTACCACATTTTTCATACATGTCTACCAAAACATTTTATCAAATAGTTCACTGTCTTGCTACTATGGCTAAGAGCCTACAACAAATGCTTTCAGACAAGCGATGGATGGTTGGAAAAAATATATCAAAGCATAATAGTAAGTGAATCGATAGTATGCAATGGATGCTCCCATGTTTTAAAAATGAGGGGTGAGCTCAATTTATAGGATCCTCAAATACAATTCAATGGCCAAGACTGATTTCGAATCAATGACTGAGATTACAAAATAAAACCCTATCTAGGGTTTGTCACAACTAACTACCTCTTGACCAATTAGAAAATTACATTTGGGGACACTTGTCCTTCTGCTAAATATAAACCAACAATAAAAAGTTGTTGCATTATGGAGTGTCAGGTTCATTGAACCTAGACATGCTAGCTTGGAACAATTTGATTGGTTGGAAGATGACGAGGCACCATCTCAGCGTGTTGGATGTCCCCCTTGATCATTTTGTTCTTTTCCATGTTCTTGCCTAAGAATATCTTTCTTTGCCAATGGCTGTGTCCTTTGTGCTTGCATTTGAGGTATGGAAGTCTCCCCTTGGAGTAGATGTCTAGACTTAAAGTTATTAAGCTTTTCTTTCTTGATTTCTTTGAAATTCCTTCAAGTGCCTTGAATTTGGAGAACTCCCTTGTGCTATCGCCACAATGGAGGAAATTGGAACTTTCTTTGTGAAGTATTTCCCATACTTAGCCAAACTTTGGCTATTCAATTTCATTTTGTAACACCTTCATGTGGACCATTTAACACTTAGCCAAGGTTTTGGCCATATCTATTCTCGAATGACCTTTTCCCATGGATTTTCCTTCAATTCTGATTTTGGCTTGTGCTAAGTAGGGAAGATTCCACCCTTGGACAAGGATTTTGTTCATTTCCTTTTTACTTTTCCTCTTCATTTTTCCTATTTTCTTTCCAACACCTAGTCAAAATTTGATTCTTTTGTTGTAGGAAAATTCCACAGTTGGCCATTTTTTTGTTTCCTCTTGGAAATTTTTACCATGTTTGTTTCTAATCTTGGCAGACTTTGGCACATGTCATGCCATTTTTCTAGTATGATTGAGCATACTTCCTCATTGGCAAGCCACTTTCCTTGCTAACTGGGCAGACTTAATGATCAACATGCCATTCTTGGGCGGACTTTGGACTTGGCAAGACATCTTCATTTTAGCCTTGGAAAACTTCATGATTGGTTGGCCATGTTGGGCATAGTTTCTCATCGCTTAGGGAATTTCCTTGACACTTAACTAAAATTTGAAATTTTATTCTCCAAGGTATCAACACTTAGCCAATTTTATGAGTTTTTCTCCCAAAGGTATCAATACTTAGCCAATTTTTTAGTTTTCTTTCCTCCTCTTGGCTAGGTGGACTCTACTTGTGCTTTGCCAAGGTTGGACGAACTTTACTTGTGTCTTGCAACTTCTTGGTGGACTTGGCTTCATTCTTGACATCCTCACTTCAACCTTGGGCGAACTTCTTCATGTGCATGCCATTGTGCAAGGCAAACTTCATCAAGTGCTTGGAATTTTCTTTCTTGGCCTAAGGCAGACTTCAAGATATGTTTTCCATCTCCTATTTTCAGCTTGGGGTGGACTTTAAGTTCTCTTTGCCATGTATGCTTTGAGTTGCGCTGACTTTACGTTGTATTTTCCATGTATGCTCTGAGCTGGGCGGACTTTACCTTTGTCTTAGACAAGCATTATTCAAGCCAAGGGCAGACTTGAAAACAATTTGGACATAGCTTTTCTTTCCCAAGCAGACCTTGCACATGTTGGACATTTTCCTTGACCATGGGCATGGCAGACTTTGTGCCTTGCCAAGATTGGGAAAATTTTCTCTTGAATTAGAATGCTTATTTTACTTCTAAGAAAAAACTAAGAGGCTATTGTAGAGGGGCACAACATGATCCCATAGGCTCAGATGAGAAGTTTCTAAGCATCATGGTGTCTAAGTAACGACATGTTGAAGTTTGGAACCATTTTGCACTTCAGACTCTTAAGGGATTCAGTCGATTGAACATAGCTCGGAGTGATTCAGTGCATTTGGGTGCAAAAGAGGACCATGAATAGTGTAAACATACCCACTTGAATGCGTTGGAATAGTTAGTTTGGTCACATGAGTTGCAGAATGAAAGTTGCACTACTAGCATTTGACAACTTTTTCCCCAAGCGAAATATCACCACCACAGGAAAACACCTCCGAGATAGTGAAAAATGAGAGGTTATTGTAGAGAGGAACAACAAAATCCCATAGGCTCAGATGAGAAGTTTCTAAGTGTCACGGTGTCCAAGTAATGACATGCTGAAGTTTGCAGCCATTTTGCACTTCATATTCTTAAGGGATTCAACTAGTTGAACGTAGCTCGAAGCAATTCAACACATTTGGGTGTGAAAGAGGAAAATTCCTAGCATAAACATACCCACTCAGAAATGTTGGAATAGTTAGTTTGGTCACATGAGTTGCAGAACAAAAGTTGCACCACTATGCAACTTTGCACTACTTGCATTTAACAACTTTTTCCCCAAGCGAAATATCACCACCACAGGAAAATGCTTCTGAGATAGTGAAAACCAAGAGAGGTTATTATAGAGGGTCAAAAAATGATTCCATAGGCTTAGAATTTTTCTTTTAAGCATTACGATGTCTGAGTAACATCATGTTGAAGTTTGCATCCATTTTTCACTTTAGAATCTTAAGGGATTCAGGTGATTGAATGTAGCTCAGAGTGATTCGGCACATTTGGGTGTGAAAGAGGACTATTCCTAGCGTAAACATACCCACTCATACATGTTGGAATAGTTAGTTTGGTCACATGAGTTGCATAATGAAAGTTACATCACTTTGCAACTTTGCACTACTTGCATTTGACAACTTTTTCCCTAAGAAAAATCTCGTGACCACCAGAAAAAGCCTCCAAGATAGAAAAAAAAGAGAGGTTATGTAGAGGGGCACAACATGATTCCATAGGATCAGACAAAAATTTTCTAAGTGTCACGGTGTCTGAGTAATGTCATGTTGAAGTTTGTAGCCAATTTGCACTTTAGACTCTTAAGGGATTCAGCCGGTTGAACATAGCTCAGAGTGATTCGACATGTTTGGGTGTGAAGGAGGACCATGCCTAGTGTAATTGTACCCACTCAGACATGTTGGAACAATTATTTTGGTCACACGAGTTGTAGAACGAAAGTTGCACCACTTTGCAACTTTGCACTACTTACATTTGACAACTTTTTCCCCAAGCGAAATATCGCCACCACAGTAAAATGCCTCTGAGATAGAAAAAAATGAGAGAGGTTATTATAGATGGGAACAACATGATCCCATAGCCTTAGAAAAGAAGTTTCTAAGCATCACGGTGTTTGAGTAACGTCATGCTGGAGTTTGCAGCCATTTTGCACTTCAAAATCTTAAGGGATTCAACCAATTGAACATAGCTCAGAGCAATTTGACACGTTTGAGTGCGAAAGAGGAGCATACCTAGCCTAAACGTACCCACTTGGACATGTTGCAACAATTATTTTGGTCACATGAGTTGTGGAATGAAAGGTGCAACACTTTGCAACTTTGCACTACTTGCATTTGATAACACTTTTTCCCAAATGAAATCTTACGACCACAATAAAATGCCTCCAAGATAACAAAAAATGAGAGAGGTTATTGTAGAGGGATCAACATGATCCTATAGGCTCATATGAGAAGTTTCTAGGAGTCACAATGTGCGAGTAACATCATGTTGAAGTTTGCAGCCATTTTGCACTTCAAACTCTTAAGGGATTCAACCGGTTGAACGTAGGTCAGAGTGATTCAATGTGTTTGGATGAAAAATAGGACCATGCCTAGCATAAACGTACCCAATCAGATATGTTGGAACAGTTATTTTGGTCACACAAGTTCAACTTCCCTTTACGTAAAAAATGCAACATTGCATGGAAACTTTTTGCAACTTTTTTTTGCGAAATGACAACTTTTCACAACTTGCTACCAAGTGACTCAAAAACATGACAAAACATGACAAGTGGTCTTAAAATACCTTACTACATCAGATTAACACAAAACCAAACAAATCTTAACACCTAACCTTCTTTTACATCATGAAACCTATGGTGCCTTGCACAACAATGTGAATTGTTTCTACAATGCAAGCTATGGATATGAGATTGATGAAGCTATTCATGATGGTAAAATGGAGATGAGGATATGATTCTACAATGAAGTAGCTACAAATACAATGCTAAGGAGATTGCTATGCTATGCTAATGAGAATGCAATGATAATGATAATGCTAATGCTATGATGATGATGATACAAAGACAAAGTGATGTAAGGGAGAATGGATTTCACCTATAACAACATAATTCATATTAGTGGAAACAACAATCAGGTCCAAAAATTCTTCCCTTGACTCCTTTTCAATACACTCTACCTTTAGCTTGTAGGTCAACAGACCTGGTTTTGCCAACTTTTGTCACAATTGGTCATGTCCACAAAAGGATATAAAAGTCACGGCAAATCCTAACCTGGAAATTGGACATTCCAGCAGGTGACTAATATCTTCTTATGGTCGTTCATTTACATTGTCAAACCAGGGAACGTATACTTAAAATGGAGCGACACTGTATGTGCACTAAGAACCAGTTTCAATCATGATTTAGCAAAAATAAATGCATGAAATGAATTCTACTTATGCTATAGGAATGTAATGCGAGGCCTTCTAAACTTAATCAAAGTAGAAATCATGACAACTATGATTAAGAAACAAACTATGAATTAGCCTTATGCTGCAGGAACAAACACAAGGATGGATTCTTGATGCTACAGGAACAATATAAGACTGAGTTTGAGCTGAAACTTTCAAGAATGAAATCTAATTTATGATCAACAGGAAATAAACAACTAACTAACTAACTATAGATACTTACTAAGTGGCCCCCCTTAGCAAGCATCAACTAGTTATGCAAGAATTGAACTCAGAACTTCATCAACTTTTATTCATAAACTCAGAATGATATACATTGTTTTGCTCATATGAAAACTAACACAAAACACTATCTCTTATTATAATACTAACTTTTACATACTCTACTTGCTCACTCGCATAGGAGGAACACTTATTTAAACCAGAAAAGCAACTTACTACCTAACTCAACAGAGAAAGACGTGGACATAAATGTTTCCTGAAATCGAGGAACAAACTTCTCATAAATGAAAGTATATCCATTCGACACGATCCAGAGAGAATTTAGCATTCCACTCTTCTCAGATTAATGATCATTTAGATTTCTTCCCAACGACCCAGTCAAAGAGTCTTCGTTGGAACAACTTCCTCGACACCGTGCTACAAATGGACTTTACTGCAAGGCCAAAATCTGCTGCACTTGACTCGTTCATGCTCCCTTCAACAACCTATGATGCACAAGGTGACAGAGCAAAATAAAGCATGCATGGCGAACAACACGATACATTCATTAATTACATATTAATTCTATTTCATTATTCAAAAACCACATGCATTATATCAGTCATTCGGGAGGTCAAACAGGGTAATTAATAAGACACATAGAAATGTTAAGTTGCAAGAATATAGGAATGTATTGCTATAGGATACTACCCATTTTTTAGATAAAAGTCTTTAATCAAAGAGTTAAAACATCCATTAGCAATAAGAGTAGAGATATTAAAAATACATCATAATACTCAAATTATGAGCATATTTTGAGCTCATCATCTGCCCCCTACTTAACCTAATGATGGTCCACCAGCATTAAGTTTCCTGGTTGTTTCTCTGAAATCTGTAGGAGCAGTATGTCCTTGTGGTGAAGTTCCAAATTTATAGTAGAAACCTTTGAAATGTTGTCATTTTTCATATTTGTGGGTTTCTGTATCCTTATTAACTTCTGTAGCTCGATAGGGATAAAGTGGCCACATTAAAACCGAAGGTTGAAATGTTATTGGCAACCATAACTCGAACCTCTTCTGAAGACCAAGTTATATGTACTTCTCTATCCTTCCAAGGGCTACTTTAAAACTCAAGGGGCTATGAGGCTTAGATTTCCTCAACCCAACAGTCAATTTCTCCTATCTCTTTTCAATTCTAGAAAAGGAAAGCTTCTAAAATAGATATGGTTGGCCTTTGAATTCTTCATACACTTGCTTTTTGATATCAAATATTTTTATTCTTTTTGTTTGATCATTGAACCCATATGCAACAGTAAGCCAAGTTTTTAGCATTGTGTAGGGATTTGAGCTTTTAGGTAGCAGTGGGATAGGCTCATCCCTTTCAACCTCTTCATAGGCCTCCAACTGTCTGCTATAATTAGTTTCATTGGCCACCCATGACATGAGTGACCTCAAATGAATATCACCAATGTAAAGAAGTGGATTCCACTATGTTTTAGAGGGAATTATCAAACCATGCAAATAAAATTCACATAAATAAATCTTTAGCAACTAGGGGCTACTTGATAGGCATCATAAAATTCTTTGGCTGTATGAATAACAAGATCTAAATTCCTTGAAATTCTCATTAATTGAAACCAAAGAAATTGCTCCTTTAGGCATAGCATAGACCCTAGGCAGTGGTCTACATTCCACAATTTTACCAGTTATTTTCATCATTTCATTCATTTTCTCTTTCATTTCCTAGATTTCCTATTTCTGCCTTTCAATTTCTCTTTTCAATTTCTTCTTTTCTTCCTCCCAAAGACTTTGTTGAATTTCAGTCTTGGCTAAGTGGTGGAAACTCAAGGTTTGAAATGTGACCGGCCTCCATGTGGTCCTAAGGTATTCCAAAAATTCAATCATAAATTTCTTTTTATAGACAACCATTGCTTGAAAAGTTGCAGGGGGTAATGAGGTTTCATTGGACACTTTCAATTGTTTAGGCTGTTTTTCCTTTGAAATCTGCGTAGCTACCTCAGCCAAGTCATCAAGACTTGGCATTCCCCTTTCATTACTACTAGCATGTTGTGCTTCCTTAACTTCCATTGGCTCATTTTTCATTTCCTCAGAAACAATAGGTGGGCTATGTGGAACATTCTCAGATACATTTTGAGAATCATCATGACTGTATTCTTCAGAGTCCTCTTAAATTATTATAACTTTAGGTTGAGCAGATGTTGGGGTGACTTTACGTTGTTTCCTTGCTGAAACTATTTTTGGCAATGTTGTAGCTGCAGGAGGCACTCTCGTGGATTTCCTCTTTCTGACTTTCCTAGAGGATTCAGACTCAACAAAAGAAGATGATGGTGAAACTACAATGGCAGCAGGTGTTGCTGCAAGAGGAACTACTACAAGAGAAGATGTTGCAGGAGAGGAACATTTTTGTCTTTGAACATGAGGGTCAGACTCTAGGGTTTGTTCTACCCTAGATGACTCTCCTACCTTCATTTTTCCTTTTTATCTTCTATTAGCATGCCTGGTTTGTACTCGGGTAGAGGGCTCTAGTGTGGAGGCCGCAAGAATAGATTCTGCAAGGGTAGGTGTTGCAGGGAGTGCTCTAGGAGGCTTTGGAAGTTGCAGACCCTTTTAGGCAAAAAATTCTTGCCAATAAAGGGGTGATACATCCCTCAGAGAATGCTCAATCAAAATTTTAATGAGGGCATGATGGGAAATAGAGTTTTCCCTTCCCCTCTGGGTTTCATGGGCACATTGCTTTAAAAGGTTTAACAAAAAATTTGGAACATTGATAGCTAAACCGTGCCTCATATGACTCAATAATTTAAAATAGTAGGAATGTAAATAGGAAAAGCGTCCCTCACAAGTCAAGTACCTGATTATGAATGCAACATATTCTGAATATGGAAAAGGTAGTGACACTCGTTTGGATCCTTGTTTAGAAACCTCCAAGGGTCCATCAATTGGTACTGTAAATTCTGCCCTAGCAGAGACAACATCTGAAGAAAATTTTTCTCCTACTACCAAAAGCCCAGTTACTTTTGCAATCTATTCTTCTGTTAGTGCCACTATCAAATCCCACACTGTAGCTTCTCCTTCTGAAAGAGTTCTCAAAAACTCACCCGCAGCTTCCTCATTAAAGGAATCTAACCTTATAAAATAATTCAGCCAACCACAATTGTTGAATGCCTGAACCGTTTAAGGATTTTGTGTCAAGAGTTCATGAGCTACAGACTCATGTCTTACTAATTAGGCACCCATATTCACAAATTATCCCTGCTGAGATTCCTGAAACTCAAACCTTTTCTGGAAATTCAAAAAACTTTGCTGCTCTGTTTCTTTTTGCTTCTTTTATGTCCCGCCGTCACTTTCTCTACTTTTCCAAGAATGACTCAAAAGATAATTGCATGAAATGATTGTTAGGAACTACTCAAATCAAGTAGTTAATTGTTGTTTAGGATAAAACATGCAGTCATATTTGGAAAGTACAAGAAAATAAAAATATGTTATCAGCTGTGATAGTGACATAAGAAAAGGTTTGAAATGGATTATCCCACCCCCTATTTAAAGTTTGACATGTGTCCACACATGTATGAAAGGATAGGCGAAGAATAGGCAATAATGATTGATATGTACATAGCAATTGATGAATAAATTAAATAAATAAACAATGTGACAATAAAAGATATTGCATACCTTGTAATAAATGCTCGTACATTATGAGAAAGACCACAGCTCAACATGAAATGAGGGCTGGATTGGAAACCATAAATGAGGGTGGTACGACAGGATGGATGACATGGAAGAAAAGGGAATGAATAGCGGTGATGGATGGAAAATAGAGAACGTGGCTTCCTTTAAAAGGAAACCTTTATTATGGGCATGCAACGTGGAATTTTAAAGAGATGCTACAGGAGAAAGGCCAAAGCATTTCACTGCAGGAAGATCATTGGCCACATTCGAAACAAACTGCTTCATAAATTCTTCTTTGGATGCTGGCTTATGATACAACCAAAGACAGTGTCCATTAACCAATAGCTTGAATCAGATTGGATCTATTGTAGCTAACTGAACTAAACCATTATCAAACACATTTTCTATTTCATAAGGACCAAGCCATCTTGTGGTTAGTTTACCTTGATTTCCTTGTATCTGGAGTCATAGAGCAGCGCCCAATCACTGACAGAGAATTGCTTAGTTTGAATATGATTGTCATGCCATTTTTTTCTTTGTTGTTGGATGGTTTTAGTATGTTGCAGGGAAGCTTTCCTTACCTCATCCAATGCATTCAGCTGTAGGAGGCATTCCTTTTGGGCTTCTGAAATATCAATGTTAAGTTGGAGAGTAGTCCTCAAGGTCTTATGCTCAAACTCTATTGGCAACATGGCAGTTTTTCCATAGAGTAATTCAAAAGGAGTGAGCCCTGTAGTTGTTTTCCATGTTGTTCTATAGGCCCAGACTGCTTCAAGAAGACGACTGCTCTAATCCTTCTTGTGTAATTAGACTATCTTTGTAAGGATTGTCTCAATTTCTCTGTTGGTAACCTTTTCCTGACCATTGGCTTGAGGGTGATAGGGGATAGACTTTTTGTGCTTAATCTTATAATCATTCATCAATGTAGTGATTAAGTTTGATGTAAATTGAGCTCCTTGATCAGTAACAAGTTCCCTTGGGACTCCAAACCGAGTAAAAATCTGCTCATACAGGAACTCAACAACTTTATTGTCATGGGCATGTGTCATTGCTTTCACTTCCACCCACTTGGTTACATAATCAGTACACACCAAAATGTATGATTTCCCATTGGATGGAGGATTAATAGGCCCAACAAAATCCATGCCCCATTTATCAAAGGGACTGACTACCACTTGTGGATTCAAGGGCATTTCATTAGACCTTGTTGGTCTCCCCATGCGTTGACATCTATCACATTTTCTAGTGTATGCTACAACATCTTTGTGTAGTGTGGGCCAATAGTATCCTCTAGTAAGCACTTTCAT